>JAWZYV010020288.1:600000-984565 GCA_038373885.1 Cheiracanthium punctorium | reverse complement strand
TTTCCTTACATGTGTAATTCGAAATTATTCGTGATGTGGAATTTAAAAAAAAAAAAGAGCAAAATTATTTGACTCTTAATGTAAAGTTTGTGTCATGAGTACTAACCTGATCATTGCAGTATAATGACTCAAAAAACTACGTCAGTGTCATTCACTATCAAAAAAGTGGAAAGCTTAATGGTTTGCAGAGAACTCCTGGCTTTCAAAATGTCTTATTTCTACATCATACTGTTTTTTAGGCTCAAGTTGTAGCATTAAATACCTAAGACACTACATGAAATGGAGCACCATTTATTTCTTTCCGAAAATGTACCATATAAGGAAAGTATTGCAATCATAAAAAAAAAATTCGACATCGAGATTTTGGTGTATTTACACGTTTTGAGGTCTTCTGAATTCATTTATGCTATTTTCAAGAGATGTTTTTAAAATAGCTGCGCACCGGCTCTTCATACGGGAAGAAGGGAATATTTTACTACTAAAATCATATCTGCATGTGACAAAACAGAATTTCATTTTTAAAAAAGTTCAAGTAATCCCCTCTGTTGAAATGACTGCGGGATATATTAACGCAAATTAGAATTACTTTTCGTTTAGTTGGTTGTAAGACAACCGTTGAAAAAGGATAAACACTTTTAATTTCATGAAATATTTATTAACGTGGTACATTGCGATTTATTCATACTATCTTTACAAATCTAATAATACTACCTATTACGTACATTAATACTATCTATACTCGCTTCTCCCTCTTCAAGGCACCCTTAAAAGAAACAGCTTAGATTATTTGGCCTCAATGGGATCTTTTGATTCTGTGGCGATTCTTTGCAATTTACGCATTAGCATAAATAATAATCATTTCACATAATGGTTGCCATTAAGGAAACTCTCCATATATATTTAATTTATACATAGTTTTATAAGATTGGCGTATTTAGCGCCGTAAACCATTTCATCTTACTGTGGGGAGAAAATATCCAAGGGGTGCCATTTTAAATATCCAATAGCGATATCTTTTATATCCTCCATAGTCCTGTCTCCTGAAAAACATCAAACTGTGTAATCTCGAGGAGCTACTTATTCCCATTTTAATTGTGACAGGGCGTTAGAGTTGCAGAGTTTACAAATTTCACAATTTTTTTTTAATTTATGACGTCACTGTTTGACTGCCGTAAAGGATACCCCGGTAGATTAATTTCGGAGTTACTTTCGATATTTCGCATAATTGTTTTCAAACGGTATCATTAAAACTTTGCGTGACCTTTATGGAGGAACGTAATTCAACGTTAAAATAAAACTATACTCGCAACCTGCATGCGTATGTTAGGCAACGCCTGCGCTAAATTAAATGCCAAAAATAAAAATAATAAATAGAAAAATTTTAATATATCGCGCTTTGAAACGAACTTTGTAACTTTTACATTTTCAGCGCCGTGAAAACATTTCAATTTTTAAATAAGCACCGGATTAAAATACCACTTCTAATAATAATAATCGTGAATTTCTTAGTTTATTTCTACAGTAAATTTTAATCAAAATATCGTCTCCCTGTGTTGAAAATAGAGCTGGAATAAATGAGTTAAAATTATGGCGTAAATTTTGGTATCTTAAAGCATTTGACGTCATAGATCCTCACTTGCGAATTGAAATTCTGATATCCCATTTAAAAACTCGATTGGTTGAAAAAACCCTTTTTTCTAATCCTTTCTGTGGCAACAGCCGAACATAAATTCTCGTGCCGTGATCGCAATGTAATGAATGGCGTAAGATCGCGTTGATGCTATTAAATTCTAAACATTAGGCTGCATTAAAATTCGTAAAAAATCATCTAATTTACATAATTTTTTCGTTTTTATTTTAAAAGAGGGAGAAAAGAATGTTTCACGATTTGTCAAAATATCTAAAAGTTATGACGGATAGAATTCAAGATGCGACAGTTTTAAAATTATTTTACGAAAAAAAATCGCGAAGCAGATGTTTAGTAAAAAAATTCCTAAAAATCGGTAAATCAGGTTAAGTATTCAGAACAGACTGTTTTTAAAAGAAAATTTTCTCCTCTATCCGATGATACAAATGCCGTTTTGCTGCGAGCGTAATTTCCGCCGTTATTACAAATTAGGTGAGAAAAAATGCCAAAAATCGCATAAAACATAAAATAAAAAAAAATCTAGGTCGAATTTTGAAAAAATCGCTTCGAGGTGCACAACTACATATTTACATCTTCCCGAATACCAAATTTGGTGTTTCTAGGTGTAGCCGTTTGTCCGTAACGCTGCAGACAGACACACACACACAGACACCTTCTTTTATAATAAGTAGAGATATTATAATATCAGGTTGTAACAAAAGTTTTCTGCCAAATCTCGAGTCAGCTCATACGGTTCCCAGCGATTGACCTTGTATGTAAAGTTTATGCGATGAATACTGTGACTAATGGACATGGCACTAGCGTCTAATGTCTTAGCTAGCTTTCAAGTGGTTAAATACTGATGTTCCACATGTTCTCGCAGGCAGGCCTCATGTACATGAGTAGGCCAGCCCTCTGCTTCTTGAATATCATAGTTCTTGTGTTTGAACTTTCAGTACCAAACCTTCACAGTGTCATATTATACAACAGTAGTACCAAAAGCTGTACACATAATTCGGTGGCATTCTGTAGCTAACTTTTTGCACTAGAACCGGAAGTAAATGAGGGTTCTAATTCAGTATCATAATGGGTTTCAATTTGAATTACCTTGTACTAATGGTAAAGATTTTTTTCTAACAAATTTCACAACATTGTTCTAAAGTAAGTCTTTCAACTGCTGAAAATCATTTGTCAAAATATGAGCAAACAGTCAATGCGAATTGTTCGTGCAGACATTTGCGGCAATGGGAAACTTTCATTACTGTTGGCTATTCTAACATATTTTATTAACCAATGCAGAGTTCTAACTGTCGCAGTGGAAGACTTAAAAATAATGACAAGATTTCTAGAGCAAATGTTTTATTAAAGATGATCGAATGCTCCACATACATAGCACACACTTTGATGATTTTATACATTCTGCAGCAACACAAAAAAATAGTTCGCTCTTTAACATCATGCATAGGCAGCATATATTGGCTTTATAAACAATTCATGAAACATTTGAAGAAAAATTGAAGTACTAAATTACCTGACTGACGGACTACAAATTATCACCTTACCTCACCCGGCCTTGCCGGTACAACAATGATATTGTCAAACGACAATCCAAACAGAAGAAGCAAGCATGAGCGATGTTCATTTCCCGCCGTACTTATATTCGATTTCCTAATGCAATAAATGTGCGTAACTGAGCTGCCAAATGCAGATTTAGATAGAAACAAAAACACCGGATTGGCCCAGAGCCAACACGTCATTTTGACGTACAGACCGGGAGAAAACAGCACTGTAATTGACACACTGTGATTAGCCAATAACTCTCTTAGTTGGACCTGGAGGCATAAACATGAACTCATAATACAGTTTGGGTTGCTACATTTGACAATTTATCACCTGGCTTAGTGACGTCTTTTGGCGAGAAATTTGGGTGGGTGATACTAAAGGCTAGCCAAAGTAATGAAAAATAAATGAAAATCTCAGAGCAGAGTTGAAAAGCAGTTCCTGGAAGGGGTAAATCCTAATCACCGTTACCGGCGAAAACTGCTAAAGCGATCACAGTGATCGCGTCACCTTTATCTGAAAGATTTGCTCGTGCTTGTTTACTTTTGAACATGTGTTTTGAGAGTTGGAAAATACGAACGTCGTGAAGGTTTAGGTAAAGCAAGTATTATTCTTTTAGGAAAACTTAAATGACTTCGTGACTGGCCAACAATTACAACCTAATATCTTTCAACTATTTTGTTTGAAATGTACAGCATAAATTATATTTGTTTTTATACAGCCATTTTAAATTTTAGACAAAAATTCATTATAATGCAACTATCTTCAGTAAGTGAAATATTAGCAAGAATATCAGATTTTGTAAAAGTGAGTATACGTGCAAATATATATATATTGAAATATTTTACTGTCGGTAAGCAACAGTGGCGGATTATTGTACGTTTGTCGGGGGGCGGTTAATTAGAAGATTAACATATACATCCATTTTATGGAAGCGAAATAGGATCTTTTACATTAATTTTTCTTAATCCGCCCTTGGTAAGCAAGAGTGAATATTATCAGGACCCATTCTAAGCATTTTGCCATACTGGACAAAAATCTTAAATGCATTCTTTGCTAGTAATAATAAACAATATTTTGCAAATGCAATCAAAATTTATTTCTCCTGGATAATACAAACTGCAAATTTTTGCAGGAAGAAAAAAACAATGTAAACAATCACAAGCAAACTGTTGCCCCTGAATTTTAGCATCTCGGAAAAATGTGTAAGTTTTTAGTTTCAGTAACACAGTCAGAATTTTTTTTCAGTGGGGTCCATTAGGATGTAGCCAGATGGGGGGGGATTGGATTTACCCCCTTCCAGGAACTGCTTTTGAACTCTGCTCAAACTTTTAGATTTTCATTACTTCGGCTAGCCTTTAGTATCACCCACTCAAATTTCTCGCCAAAAGACGTCACTAAGCCTGGTGATAAATTGTCAAATGTAGCAACCCAAACTGTATTACGAGTTCACGTTTATGCCTCCAGGTCCAACTAAGAGAGTTATTATTGGCTAATCAGAGAGCGTCGATTACAGTGCTGTTTTTTCGGGAATTAAATCATTTATATTTTCAAAATTGGAGGGAGTAGCATCTGAAATGCGGGTCAGCCATGTGAAACATGTGCTTTACTATGGTTTATTGAAAACAAGTTAGTGTTGTAATGCTAAAGTAAATGCATTTTAAAGGAACAAAGATTAGAAGTTTTAATTTTTCAAATTAGTGAAAGAGCTTGGGAAAGCTAAGAGTTACAAATAGATATTTTATGTATGAGTTCACATGGAATTATGTTTAAATATGTTGTTATTGTCGACGGTGTTGTGTTTAGAAACAAGATGCCCGCGATTTTGTAATTGGGACTTGCATCGAGAAGTTAAAAGGTAAGCTTTTTAAGTTTGAGTTTTCGAGTTTTGTGGAAAGTGCGGAGTTGCAAAAAGATATTTCATGTGTGAGTATAACGAGGAATTATGTTTAAATATGTTTGTTACGGTCAATGATTTTGTGATTAAAAACAAGATGGCAGCCATTTTCAAGCCTGGGGTTGCATTGAGAATTTAAGTGGTAAAGTTTTTTGAATACGCGTTTTACGATAGGAAAATTTATTTGTGCAATGACTTTTTGGAGGTAATAAGGGATATCAATTTGGAGAATTTTAATTATAAGGTTTAGGGAGTTTTATGCTGACTTTTCTGAAGTTTCCTGTTCTGCTGATATTTTTTGTTTGTATTGTTGTTATAAAAAGGTTTTTGTAGAGAGAAAAAAGTGATAATTTTAAAATTAGCAAAATGTTAAAAAAAAAAAAAAAAAAAAAGCTGTGGTAAATGACATGCATTTACTTTTACATGCTCTTGGATAATACTATCGTAGTAACTGTAGATAAAAGTGCGATATGTTTTTGTGTCTAGAAAAAAGATAGCCACTATTCTAGAACTCGGGAGTTTCGTCAAGAGTTTGAAAGATAAATCTTTTACAAAACACGGTACTTGGCAACGGTTTGAACCTCCGATTTTGAAAAACAAATACTGCCAAAAATGGCGGGTAGGCAATACTAAAGCTGTTCCATTACTTCCACAACGAAAATACAAGTGTATTTCAATCTGGCTATGAACAGAATTGTATATCTGTTTTAATGAATAGTGGGTTGGTTCTATAGAAAGCAGGGATGAGATAGTTTGCTCCACAGACCTTACATCAGTGGTTTGCTCTGTTTGACAAAATGAATAGGTCTTCATGCCACGTTTACATTTTATTGTCGACTTTACATGTGTGTCATTGCAATTGGACAATAGTCATCATTGTTTTTAGCGTTTCTCTAAGAGACATTTAAGAAATTGAAACTTGTTGGAATGTTTTCATTTTTTTATTTACAAATACATAGAATACATTTATAAATTTGTTTTAATTATTTATGATACTCACACATAGAGATCCCATTGCCATCTGTCTTCAGCACTTACCTGCAGAGATTTCTTTTACGCTTGCAGCTTGTAAAACTGGGCAGATAACTTCATCTTATTTTACAAGCCGAAAAAGTACAAGTACAATGCTGCTGCTTCAAATGTACAGCAAAATTGTACAAGCACTCATTAGGCATAAAAATATATAAACTGTATAGATCACATTCCTATATTTAAAAAAGATTACAATATTAAAGAAAACTAAAACTGTAAACAAATTGTCACTTCAGGAGTGCAACCAGGAAAAATTTTGGAGGGAGGGGGGGCAGGGGGAATATGAAATAAATGCTGAATAAATAAACCATATATCTGCATGACATAAAGCTTATGCTAACCAATCTGATAATTTCGGACAGAGAAGGGGATACAATTTATAAATTCACAGTGCAAAATAATAGCAACACACTGCATGCAGAACTCAAAAGAAGCCACACATTTCATACTATGTCACATATGACATGTCACCCAAGCAGTGGCGTAGCTATTGGGGGGGGGGGGGGCTCTGGGACCCAAATCACTATTGTCTAAATGAATGTGCAGGATACATATGTAAACATATATGATCAAATCAAACATTGACACAACAGCCCCTCTGCGGGGACAAGGCATGCACTGCTCAACCGTGCCTTCGCAACCATGCACTCTGGGGTATGGATGCATATACCTTGGCCAGGTGGTCAGCCTGACGCGAAACCCACAGTGTTTGACCCCAAGCAAGCCTGGTCCTCATTTTACCGACCCACACAAGGGATGGAAGGCTGAGTTGACCTTTCCCAGCTCGGGATTACATATATGATCAGTATGCACGAAAACTATATACATGTGAATACATATGCTTGTATCAATATGAAAGTGACCTTCATTAGCCAGGGATCACTCTAGAGCATTTCAGGGGGGCGGCCCGCCCTGGTGCCCTTTTCCCGGTAAAATGCCGCCCTCCTTGCCCTTTTTCTTGATAAAATTCCGCCCTCCTTGCCCTTTTCCTTGATAAAATTCCGCTTTTTTTTCCCCAATCAAAATGCCGCTCTCCTTTTCTCTACCCCTCCTTGTTTCCCCTTTTCTTTGATTCTTGTTACCATTGCTGGCGCTCGGCTAGACTGGGGACACGTGGTCCCGGCTAGACCCCAAAAAAGCCTCCCTCCAACAACAACAACAAGGAAGTTGATTTGTTTATTCTCTTATCAATGATGTGTGGGGGAGGAGGGGGGGGGGCATCTGCTCAGTCGCCGCTCTTCTCCCTCCCGAACTGAGAGGGTTAAAACCGTTTTCTGTAGCTTGAGGTCATAAAATATCTCATTAGAGAAACAATCTGTCATCCAGAAGAGTAGTCATAACAATAAATTATTTCCTACTGTAAATGGTGCTTTACCGTGTTTTATAAATGCTGGAAGTAATTAATAAACGCCACTTGATTATTGACCCCCCCCCCCTACACACACTCCTCCCCGTTGGTGTACTAAAAAGAACAGGAAAAAATTGATTCATTGACAGGGTGTGCAGCAGTCAGGAAATACTACTTTAAAATATCGAATTTCGGGTAGGCATCGGGGCCAAATTGATGACCAATAATCTGGCCATGCAATGATTACACTAAAAGCAATCATTAAGAACAACTTGCAAGAGTGCATAACATCCATTTCAAAACAATGGAAGCTGCCGTGATTTATGTGGCTAAGTCTAAGCTTATTGTTTACTAATTCACAACTGCATACTTATCAAACATAACATCCTTACGGGAAATCATTTTGAACTCCCTTCTTTTCCCCCCAACTGAAAGCGTAATGTGCCAGATGGCCCTTTTACATTGCTGAAAAACAAACATTCCAGGGGCATCTTTCAGATCACGCAAATGAAAGAAAACAGAAAATATAATTATTTATAAAAGGACATTTTATCTGGGTGTATTTTTTTTTTTAAAAGGCTGATTGGAATTTTGTGAAGGAACAGTTATACCTCCTGTTTTGCAAAGGGTCGTTTAAACGTCGATTTTGACTTCATTGTATTGTCTCTTGTATAAGGAAAACTGTATGTTAAGGAAGGAGAAAAAGTTTTGGCAAATAAGAATGGAAAAACGGACCGACATACCAAACCATAGGGGGGAGAAAAAGGGCTTCCAGACATTAAAGGGTTGCCGGGTGCCGCGCCCTGTTTAATCGGTCGAGAATTCACAGTGTGGAATGTGAAATGGGATAAATATAGGTCAATCATTGCTCAAGAGTGGGAAAAAAAGGGGGGGGGGGTAGAAATAGTGTAATACTGCATTTCTTCATTCTTGGGAGTGAACAACAAAGCACAGGAGTGATTTTATTGGGATTTAAAGTCTTTTTAAAGAGCGGTCATAGGGGTACACTACAGAGAAATGCTATCGGCATAGGCAGAGCCATAGCGAGCAAAAAATGATAGAAGACTGAAAATTTATAACTTAATTAAATTTTTTAAACTTAATTAATGTATGGGCACATCTTACTGACTGAAAATTTTCTGTTTGGAGACCATATAAAAATGTACATTTGTATTTATTTAGATTTAATCTTCCAAAAATTATAATCCTTACTGTAAAATTCTGTACCCCCCCCCCTTTTTTTAACATAAATTTGTGATTTACTGTAAAATATTTAAGGAATAAAACCCCAGGCCAGTGTTTTTGGGATAGTCTGTGTACACCGACAAGTAATTTTTCTTTAATGGTACAAGTTGAAATTAATTTTTAAAAATATAATATTAGCTAATTTCTCCTATCTATAATTATCTGCAACTTATTTTTGATTTCCTTTCAATTGTTGAAATTTAACTAGATTTAAAAATTGCATTTTTCACATCTTTAGTATTAGAGTATTTCCAGTCGAAACTGACAGACATTGTAATATCTAAAAATTACTAAAGTTTGAATTTGGGGTGTAAATAAAAGTGTTTAGTACCTGCAATTTAAAATCAAAACTACCATGGCCTACGTTTATTATGAAATCTATTTTTTAATCACTTAAAAGATTTAAAGCTTTATATTTTTAATTTTAATCAATTTAAAAAAAAAAATATTGTTCCAGGTTATGACTATCCCGGATGTTCGGTGAACAGGAATTATTCAGTTTTGGCCAACTTTTTTTAAGGGAACTAACTATACCCATTTTATTTTTAATTTTTAAAAAAATATTCAATTCTATTTCGTGATTGCTTTCTTGCTCAAAAATGAAATAGAAAATTGGAAGAAGTTCACAAAATAAGGAAAGATTCACAGAAATAGAAAAAATTCACAAAATTAGGTAAAATTTCACAAAAATAGGACTCTGGGAAAGAAACCTGGACTGACCCCTGCTAGAGGTCAAGTCGCCCGGGACAAACCTTTGTTTTGGCGCTCCCTTCTTTCCATTTCAATTTTGACGTAACAACACTATGCCTGGGCAAGTGTCCCGTTTCCCCTCCACTAGTTGCAGACTAGCATATATACAGAGAGAAAAGTTGCAGTGACGCTGAATACGATAAAATATGAATCTAAAATGGAATGTTTTCGGTCATTTTCGGGTTTGAAAATTGGCATAATTATTAAAAATTTGTCGGCAAAACCAGATTTCCGTTATTTTACGATTACAAAATTTATTTATTTTTATGCTTTTTTTGTTGAAATAAAGCATAATGGCCGCCTTACACAATTTTTGTAAAAGTGTAGATTTCATTGAATGAAAAATTTCATTTTTGGTTTCAAAATTTGTTTAATAATTTGCTTAAAAAATTGCTATTAAGAAAACACATTTTCGGACATAAAAGTATGTTTATAAAAGCTACCCTTATGTGTTTGTAGACAATAATTAGAAAAGTTGCCCTTTTTGTGCGATATGATATGCCCTTTTCCCAAACACTGCCCTTTTTCATTTCTAGAGTGATCCCTGCCTTCTTCAATAAATGTACTATTCTTATAAATAATAAACATGTAAGTTATGTAATTTCGAGCAAAAAAAAAAAAAAAAAAAAAAAAAATTAAGCAGAAAATTCAAAATTACTTTTATTAAAACTTCTTTTTTTTTAAATCAAAAACTTCTAATTATCTACAGATTTAATTCACATATTTATGTCATGCTTAGAGCAAAATATTATCAACAAATCCTTTTTCCTATTTCGCTTACACTTACTTCTACAGGATATTTTCTCCAAAAGATCAGGGGAAAAAACTAAGACAAATTGGAAAAAATCTAACTATGCATTGTAGTCAGAACACATATTACAACTCTACATGTTAAAGTTTCGGGGATCAGATAGTTTCAAACCAGTGTCTATATATGTTAGCTACCTGTATATTCTCGTGGAACCCCAAAGTACCTTTTTAAAGAACAGGGTGCCCTTTTTGAAATTTCCCCCTTGTCGACCCTTTTTTTTCTAGAGTCAACACTATTCTAATCACTTCCTCTTGTAAGTTAACCATTTTTTTATGCCTATATAGCTATACATGAAAAATTTTAAGTGCCAATTATTTTATTTGTAGACTCTTCACCCCCCCCCCCCCTCAAAAAAAAAAAACTTTAGATACAATAAATGCAGATTTAATATGAAAAAGCATTGTATTGTTGGCTGACCTTTTTTATAAAAAAGTAAATGGATATATTCACTTAGTATATACAGGCACGTATCCAGAAAACAGTTTGGAGGGGGGGGGGGGTCCAAATGGTAAAAAAGGTTGATTTTTTCACAAAAAGACTATCATTTTCATTTTAGTAACAAAAATAAAAATTTTTGGGGGTGTGTGTGTCCTGGACCCCCTAAATACGTTCTTGAGTATATATATATATATATATATATATATATATATATATATATATATATATATATATATTCATATAGTGCCTCTTTATATTCTGACGTGCCCTTGAAAGCTTAAATTGCCCTTTTTTAAGGACTAGCACCCTGCCCCTTTTTCATCCTAGGATGATCTCTGCATTAGCGATGTCTACCGCAGGGCCCATACTTAGTCGGGTTCTGCATGGAATTTAAAATTTCGGTCCATTAAAAAAATAACTTTTGTTTTCATCATAAGACATACTAAATCTTTAGGGTGAGGAGGGGGCAAGTCATGCCTGTTACTATAATAAGCAGTGATGCCACTTACGCACTATAACCCGTCAAATACGCAAAAAATTGATGATGGGACGCAAAAGAAAAGTTACAACGCGTCCCGGGGGACGCATTGTAACTTTCCATCATGCAAAATTTTGATTTAAAAAAAAAAAAAAAAAAAAAAAAGGTGAGAGAGGGTGCGTTCAGACTGCCAATTTTGGGTAAATCTCTAGTAAAACACAAACTGCTCGTGTTTTACTCGGGGAGATTGACATTGTGAACGGCTTTGTGGGCCCGTTTACATGCACACAAATGCGGAGTAACGCTTCCCTTACATGGGGGAAAAAATGCAGGGTAGAAAGATCCCTAGTCAAAAGGAGGCATAGGAGTGTTCGCTTTCCCATGATGCATTGCGAGTTTTCCCCTATACTCTGCTTTTACCCGGGATATATATCGTGCTGTGCGCACACGTGGTTAAGCTGAAGAAAAAAGGGGATTATTTTGACGTTCTTCTCCTTTCTCCCTCCCCCACACTTCCGTTTTCATGTTAGAGGTTGTTCCGTTAGATGGTGGACTATCGGAATTGAATAAAGTTTTTTCATTATTTATTTTTAATATTTGCTTGTGTATATGTAAACAATGATTTGTTTTATATTAAATCTGACAATTATTATTTAGAAATGAAATCTATAAGCTATAGAAGTGATAAATATTTTAAACAATCTAGAAGAGAAAAGAGGGGGAGGGGTTCCATATTTTACTGTTGTATATCCTTTCTTTCCTCAAATATATTCTAATTTTCCTTGTGATAAATTTATTAATACATAGTAATTATTTTTTTTAAATTAATATAAGATGGAGGGGCGCTTGAACAGTATTTTATTGTAGTTTTAATAATTTAAGATGTTGCGGCTGTTCTGCGAGTACATTTTACTTTCTTAAACATTTCTACCGATGCAGCCTTTCTCCTGGTTTTTACTGTACATACAAAAGGGGATTTTATTATTAGGATTCAGGGAGTCATCAGGAAGGCTTTGCCGTGAAGGCAAAGTAAATGACATGCATGTCACAACAAATTTTTCTTGATTAATTATAATTCATTTTATTTATTTATTTTTTGAAATATAAGTTTTAGGTTATTTTTAAATAAGATATTCATACGCATCAGCACACCAAAATGGGTGAGACATGATAACATCAGTCGTGAAATTAACCAAATGCTTTTATATCGATAAGGACCCACTTTTTGGAAAAAAGGACCCATAAATTTTGGAGTCCTGGGTCCCAAGGACCCGTCTCTTCCAAAGTCTAGCGACATCACTGAATAAGTAACAGACATGACAAACAAAAACTCACAGAAAATGAAGACTATTTTTTAAATGGAAAAGGCTATATTATACGGACAAAAAGACTCTATACTTATGTAATATATCACTTTGCATTATTTTGTGCTAAACATAAGTGTACAAATTTTAAAGAAAATGTCTGTTAACAGACATGACAAATTTCATCAAGTCTGATAATGGAAAAATGCAAAAAAATTAAATAAAATAAAAAATGCATGAATAATACTCCAATAATGTTCGGAAACAAGGTAGTATGTTTTATATTATGGAAAAAAACTACTTATTTTTTGAAATTATATTTTTGCTTTACTTGCAAAGTGATATATTACATAATTATAGAGTCCTTTTGTCCATATAATATAGCCTTTTCCATTTAAAAAATATTCTTCATTTTCTGTGAGTTTTTGTTTGTCATACTTCTGTTACTTATTATAGTAATTGGTGGTCAGTTGTTGGTCAATAGTTGGGTCAATTTTGAAAATGACCCAAGTACTATTTTTTTAATGCATGTTGGTTTATCTTCTGGAAAAATTGCCATTATTTTTAATTTTAAAAGAGCATGTAGATATAGAATAAATATACAGCATAAATGCTAACTATTATGAAATTAACCGATCTTTGTAAACAGTTTTTTGAACTAGTTCAAAATAGTAACCCACTCACGCGAGTAGTCCAAAAATGTTACTATATATTTTAAACCGGAATTCCTTGTCTAAAAAAGGTGGTTAATTATATTCTGTAATAGTTGACATCTATGACACAGGGTGAACAATTTAAAAGAATACCTGTTGGTTTTTATTACCCCAGTAGCGTAGCCAGGAATCTATTTCGGATGGGGGAGCAGCAGCCCCCTCTCTGGCTACGCCCCTGTATTACTCTATATTAATATTATAATTACTAAAATTGTTTTAATTTTCTTCAAATGTGGGAGAAAATTTCTTACACTGTTGGACTGTCTACAATTTTATTTATGAGGTAGAATGACATAAAATCACCTTATGATTGGAAGAAATCATTGAAAAAACAATAAAAGTTTTTCCTAAATAAGCAAAAAATAAACACATTATAGGAAAAGTTGCAATTATAATAAGCAATGTATAGTCATATTCAATACAAATTAAATATTGAACTCAAATGTGACTGTTCTATGCATGCGTACATCGTGGCACAGAAATAACATTAATTATACATTTAATTAATCTAGCATCGATCAGTGGAGGTCGAAGTGAAGAAGTTCGGCCCTTAAAGTAGAAATATCATTTTCTTTTTTTGTAGTGTGTACCACAACAATCTAACCAACACAATAAGGAACAGCTTTAGTATGGTCCCTTTTTGGCGATTTTTTGATTTGGCTTTTTCACTGTATCAAATATTAATAACGTAATTATTTGTTGCTTCTACCCTTAACAAATAAACAATCGGAACGAAAATATTAACCTGAAACGTACTATCAAAAGAATGTTTATTCATACAAAACTGTATATAAACAGTCAGTATGAACCTGAATATCCATTTTAAATTTCAGTAATAATTAAATAATAAAATTTAATCTAAAATAAAGCCATTAAAAGAAAACCATAAAGCGTAATGGCGGTTCCACAACTCGAATCGAAGCTCCCGCGCGAAATACTGGCAAAGGGGACTCCAAAAGTTTAATAAAGGAACAAACGCTCCCTATTCGCTGGAGCGAAACCGCGACGTCACGGATGAATGACGTCACGCACCTAGGGTTGCCATGTCCAGCTCCTCCGCTCCGGAGCATTCGCCGGAGGGGTTACCATATTGGCGCCGTTATCGCACCAAAAATGTCGCCAAAAATAAATCGCGCCAAAGGGACCATACTAAAGCTGTACCCACAAGAAATTTGGTAGGTAAAATTAGTGGCTGGGATAGGTAAATAAAACATTTAAAAAGATGGAAAGTGTTCAATTTAATTTCGTTCGTTAATTTTGTTCAATTTAATTTTCGTAACATTTTCACAAATATCTTAACATTCAAATTTTGTTCACGTGCAGTAAAAAAAAAAAAAAAAAAAAAAAAAAAAAGCGCATACAATTAGCCATGTGCTAAAAAAACACCATCATTTACAATATTTCATGCGCTAAAAATGCAACACATAAAATTAAAAGCTGAAACAAATTGTAAAGATGCAACATATGAATAAATAAAACCACGTTTGCTAATACTTTACCTTACAAATGTAAAAATGTTTGCAAATCGATCTCCAAAGTACACAGCCTCTTCTTTACTGTAAACAATCAAATATTGACGATTACAACGGATAATGAGTGGTCTTGAACCAGTCATTATAAATTCAGCAGTTTTTCCAGGTACGTTAAAGAAAATAATTGTCGTTCTGTGAGCTTGCATACCGTTTAATGATCAAGATGGAATGTAATGATAAACACGGAAAGATCAAATGCTTTCGCTCCAGCTCCAGCTTGAAAACAGGGGCTCTCCAGAGCGGTAATGTAACCCTGTAACCAATCCTTGGCGAAGATTTGATGTTGGCGCGGCGTAAAATCGTCAAGATTACCCAGCATGCATTGCGGTCCGCTGTATGACCCCTGCTTTCAAAATACGCATCGGGGACATGTCCCCGATTTTGAAACAAAACTGGGGACATTTATAATTAATGAAATAATTAACAGTAATTTAATTAAAAACAATGCCATAATTAAAAATTGTCTCCAATTCCTGTTTTACATTTTGAGGACAATTAGAAAAACGTCCTGAAATTCAGGAATGTCCCCTGAAAATGGGGACGTTTAATCACCTTAACTAAGATGACCAGATTTTTGAACAGTTTGGTCGTCAGAATCGGGGACATGTCCCCGATTCTGAAACGAAACTGGGGACATTCATAATTACGCAATAATTAACAGTAATTTAATTAAAAACAACGCAATAATTAAAATATGTCCCCAATTCCTCTTTTACATTCTGGGACAATTTGAAAAACGCCCTGAAAATGGGGACGCTTGGTCACCTTACCTTAACCAACATAGAGGAAAGGGGTAAAGCTTGTGTATTTCAGACTATTTGTGATGCATTTACTTTTCAAACTTCTGCACTTTACATGAAGGTCTTTCTTTTAAATCCACATTGAATGAAGAATTCTGTTGAATAAAGTGGACTACGCAGTGGCAGTTTTTACTAGCATAAGGTGATCAGATTTTTTACGGTAGAATTGGGGACATGTCGTCCCCAATTCTGAAACAAAATTGCAGAGATTAGCAGAGAGGAGGACAGGTCCTAACCATCTCAGCTACCGGCTCCCCATGAACGGATTATTCCTAACGGTGTACACCCTCCAAAAAAAGTATTTGAGTAAGATAAATTTCCTATTTTAGATTTCGAATAATAATTGAGTTTTTGTAAAACGCACAACTTGACAGAAATATGGAAAGTCATATTTATATCAGGTTGTAACGAAAGTTTTCCGCCATATTCTTCTAACTTCCAACTCCTTAGATAACTGATTTTGAACTTTCGGTACCAAACCTGCACAGTGTCACATGATACAACAGTAGTACTTAAATCTGTACTCATAATTTGTTGATATGTAGCTGACTTTTTGCAACACAAATGGAAGTAAATGATGGTTCCAATCCTCTAGAGTGATAGTTCCATTTGGGACACCTTATACTTAATTATAACTATATTTTTTACAGATTTCACAATACAATGTTATAAAGTAAGCCTCTTTCTTTCAAATGCCAAAACTCGTTTGACAAAATATGAGCAAATACGCCAACGCGAACTGTGTGCTGACGATGTTTGCGGTGGCGGGAAACTTTCGTTACAACCTAATACTTAGCCTAATTCATATTCTATGATAAATAAATTTAAAAAACGAAACCAACGTAGGAAATTTATCTCTTACTCGAATACTTTTTTTGGAGGGTATAGAACAACTGGATAAGACTGTCCAATGCTAGAGAAGTGGAGCTGTTACCATCACGTGGCTTAACTATCAGAAATATGGAGGTCGATCGAATCACTTCGTCACATGTCACAAAGTTGAATAAATCCTTTTACACAGGCAGACGATTGGCGAATAGTTTTGCTTTTTCTGTGGAGAGCTATCTGATTGAAAAGGGAGGATGCCTTGAGCGAAGTACATTTTGTGGTGTTCTAAAGCATATTACCAATGCATCATCAACAATTTTTTTGGGGGGCAAAAACCACTCAAAGCTACAGACTGCTAAATTGACAGCTGCAAGAGAGGCCAGAAACCTGGACCTGTACATGTCATCCATCCCTATATCGCTGGTAGTTAAATCGTGTGATAGCAACGGCTGCACATTAGAGATGAGTTCGGGCTCATTTTTTGAAGCCCGAGCCCGAGCAATATTATTAAAGTTGGAGCCCGAGCCCGAAATTTCAGCCCAATTTCGGGGCTGACAAATAAAATTAACTACTTCATTAAGAGGATACAATAAATTTTGGAGCTTCACACACCTTCTAGTCCCCCGTGCCGCTATTTTTTGAAATAAGTACGTCTATTTATCCCATGAATCACTTTTTAAAATCTGTTTCAAGGAGTATGTTCAACAAAGAAGAAATTTTTCACGAACCCGAGCCCGCTCGCACTCGTGAATTACAGAG
Source organism: Cheiracanthium punctorium (assembly GCA_038373885.1). NCBI lineage: Eukaryota > Metazoa > Arthropoda > Arachnida > Araneae > Cheiracanthiidae > Cheiracanthium > Cheiracanthium punctorium. Next base: position 967,443 of record JAWZYV010020288.1, on the reverse strand, counting down.
CCCGAGCCCGAGTCGGGCTCGGGCTGAGCCCGTCTCATCTCTACTGCACATCTCCAGAGCAGATCCAATTATGGACAAAATTTTCCTACATTTTTTTTTTTGCATTTGTTCCAAATTTTTAAAAATCACCCAAGTTCCCTTTCCTGAGAAAACATTAGTTAAATGTCATGTTTTTAGAATCCAGTATATTTAAAATATTTGACACTGGCAGGTCCTGCTTTTCCATTAAGCCTAGGCCTGGGGGATCCCAAAATTTTGATTTAAATAGAAAGAATTCCCAATTCAAAAATTTTTAATTGTACATTTTAATAGTATGATTATATGACATTATGTTTTACCGATTTTGTTATATGGCAACGTAATAGACTTCTATGCATATAGACAATTCTTGGTAAAATTTGCTTTCTCACTCAAAAATTTTTTTGTGAATCAATTTGGAAATATTATGCTCCCATCCCAAGTCATGCATATAATCAATAATTTTCTAAATTAGGCCCTGGATTAAAAAGATGTTTTGAAGTGTGTGTTGGAAGTAGCTAGTGGTGCACCAAGGATTTTAGTTTAGAGAGAATACAAATAGTGACAACTCTTTTATAACATCAAAATATTCTGTATAAATCATCTATAGAACAAAAGCTCACTAGCATAACTTGATTATAGAACTATAAGTAATTGTTTTGTCTTTCCAGTGACTTTTACCATGACTGAAAAGTTCAACCGTATATCATGTACTGTTTGCAAATTCAGATTCTCAAAAAAAAAAAAAAAAAAAAAAAAAAAAGAGATCAAGTATGAGAGGAATTACCTATGTTAATTTTGTGAATAACTGATTTTTTTTTCAAAATCACATGCAGCTAAAAAAAAAATTAGAAGTTTTTATAAAGACTACACAATCCACTTTATATAAAGAATAACACTTTATAATGAAAGTGATATAAGTAAACTGACTTATGCTCAAATACCTTTTTGAGAGAGTGAATTATTTAATAACTTATTTTGTAAAAAAAAATCTAGCATACAAAGACAATAAAAAAAATTATTTATTAATTGACAAGTCTCTGTTTTAAACAGATTTTCACTTTAATTTCTTCACCTTTTGGAGGGGAGCTTTATTTCCTCTAACCCATTTCATTAAATGGGTGCACCTATGAAGCTAAGGGGAGGTCGGGTGGTCCATTGTATAAAAAGATACATTGTGACAAGATATAGCCAGGGTATGGGCCACATTAACCTGGGCTCCTTCCAAAAGTTTAATTTTGTTAACTGAATCACAGTAATTGGTCTTGTGAGAAATACTATCTTTTCCATCATGAGAGGCTATCCCCGAGATTTTTTTCTGGTTACATACCTATACTGTGTGTGACATGTTAATTAAGTGCCAAGTAAAATACTTTTTAAAATTTGGTCTCATAAGAAACTCTGAATTCTTTTCAGACATTATGTTTAGCATTACCACTCTACTCAAGGGTTTTTATTCTTGAGTAGCAATATCAACAGAATTCCAGAAATTTCCAGATTCTGTTTCCAAGGAAATCCCTTCCCTCATTTTAACATGAGAAGTGTTACACATGAATCTGCCTGTAAATTCAAGTTGTTAGCAGACTATAATGAATTGAATTTCTTAAGTAAAGGTTATTTTAAAGAGTATTATGTTTTGAAGTGTATGATGAAGATAACAGGGAGGTTTAGGTGGTCCCATTGACTACAGTGGTGAATACAGAAGTTTTTTTTTTTTTTTTTTTAGCGAAGGGCTAGTTTTCAAAACTAAAGGGGGGGGGAGCTGAAGACCTCAATCACTTTACCTGCATCAGCAACTTACAAACAGGGTTAATTGATTTAAATACCCTTGATTAAAATCGTGATTTAAATCAACAAGTTAAAAAAAAATTATTTGAAAAATAATTTTATAAGTAGTTTGCCAATTGTAAAGCATTGAAAACTGTTTTACTTACTTCAATTTTTTCACAAACTTGTTTGGCAACATCTAGTGAGAATACATGGAGCACAGAGCAGGTGTTGTTCTCAAGATCAAATCAAATGAGTACAAGTTACAAGTGGGGAAACATTCTGCAGATGTGCTGACCATAAACTATTTTTAACTTCCACACATGATGCAGCTCAGATGACAAATCAAGTTTGATTACCTTGCAAACATGTTAGTCTTTCTTTCGATAAATGATTTTATTTACTGCTATTTTATAATTTACTAGCGGCTACCCGCGACGACTTTAGAATTAGCTCCCAAGAGAAACGAAGCATGTGTGAACAACAAATATGTTTGCGACTAAAGAAACTGCATTTAAATATTATTTGCTTTTTACTTATTTTAAATGAAGTATAATGCATGGTAGTATACTTCATTTAAAATAACAGAGTATGTAAAATTACTAAATTTAGATTTTTTTTCGGGCATTTGGCGAATAGAGACAGTTACGACAGTATTTGCGAACTGTTTTGAGTGTTCTTGTAAAAGAAACATTTATGCTATATGCATGAATTTTAGCCTATGTTAATCAGGAATAGTGCAGCTTTCTATTAGCGAAAAAGTTTTAGAATCGGTTCTATAGTTACAGAGATACCCATAGAGTGTAATGTATTAGAATTATTTTGTGTGTTCCTGTAAAGGAACTATTTGCGCTACATGCATTAATTTTAGCCTATAATACTCAAGAATAGTGTAGCTTACTATCAGTGAAAAAAGTTTTGGAATCGGTTCAGTACTTACAGAGATACACAAAGAGCATAATGTAATTCTTATGAGTATTCCTGTAAAAGAACTATTTGTGATATATGCATAAAAGGTAGCCTATAACACTCAGGGTCCCCCCAGTGTCTAAGAGGGTCTGCTCTCAAACCTGGAAGGCGGGAGGTGGCAGGTTCGAACACCGGTCGCGCCTGTCGACCTAGCTACTCGCAGTTTTCTGTGTTTTTTCAAAAACCTCGCAAAAATACGGGCTAGGATCCCTTAGAAAATTCCACACAGAGGAATTCTCCATATACGCCTAGGACTTTCAATCAGTGAAGAAAGTTTTAAAATCAGTTTAGTTGCTACAAAATTTCCATAGAGCGCAATGCATTAGCATTATTTTGAGTGTCTTTGTAAAAGAATTATTTATGCTATACGCTTGAAAGGTTGCCTGTATGTTAATCCAGGGCATAAGCTATCTTCATTACAAATTTTTCCAACCATTTTTGTGTGATTCAGTCAAAAACATCCAAACACATAAACGTACACATTTATATTATTTGTAGGATTTGGAAATTTCCGAACTTTAAGAAACACATCTGGACTTTTCTTGGTACTTACCTATTATCCCGGCAGTCATTCCCGCCAAACTGTTTTTTCGTCAAATAAGTTGCCAATCGTATTCAAAACCATTAATAATTTCATGTGCCCGGCATTTATCTCTGCAAAAAATCGCTCGTCTTGGCGGACTGCCAGGATAATACGTAAGTGCACTTTATTTATGCTTTTTAATTTGGCGTAAAATCAATATAATTTCCATACTTATTTATGTTTTTCAAATGCATGTGATTTTGCAAATAGAATTTCTGCTTTATTTCAAAAGCATAAATCATTTTGTGCAGGCGATAAAACGGTTTTTAATTAATAGTTAGAAAAGTAATTAAAATTTCTGAGCCTCAGGTACACTTTACCGAAGTCATGGGTCCAGGCATGCTCAAATTTTCAAAGCTCTGCTTTCTGTAGATTTGTCTGGAGAAAATTCATTTTGATTATTAGAGATAGATATATTTGGCATAAAACTGGCATAATTTCTGTATTATTCAATGTTTTTCAGATGCACGTGCTTCTTTATTGAAGTAATAGCATTCTTGTTAGCTCAAAACATGAATTATATGATACGGGCGAAACTCGCCAAGCATGGCAACGTAAAAACGGTTTTTAATTAATAATTAAAAAAGTAATTAAAAATCTAAAATTCTAAGTAGCCTATAACCAACTCCAGGGTCCCATCTTTATCTAAACCGAAATGCATCCTAATTGATTCAGCAGTTTAGGCGTGAAAGCGTCATAAACAAACAAACAAACTCACTTTCGCATTTATAATATTAGTTAGGATTTCAAAATGCCGAATGCTTGCACAAACGAATACTTATGCTTATCAACCAGCACAAATACTCGGAAAACATGTAATTTTATATCTGTTTACCAATTCCTAAAAACAAAAAGTTTAGTAGTAAAATTTATTTCAGGGATTAGGCCTGTCAGTGTAGTTAGCCAGGGTAGTGCTAAAATAAAATTTTTTAGCTGCTTCTGAATAGAGCAAATTTCTTCGATTTATGGTTTAATACAGTCTACGCTATGCAACAGACTGGGAAATAAAGCAAAATTAGTATTCATGTAATAATCAGTTAATAGTTATTAATTTAAAAAATTTTCAAAGTAAAAATCATTTCAGATAACTTGGATTGCTTTATTTTCCTCATGTATTTTTATTGTGATTCAGAGTTATTAAGCCACAATCAAGTGCAGTATAGAACCTGTTATCTGGAATGGTTGGGACCGGGTGTATTCTGGATAACTGAATTTTCTGGATAATTGGTTGGGGATTAACATGACATCTACTGATTTGATTGGTAGCATAAATGTTACTCTCTATTTTTGATTAGAATAAAATATTAATTGTTAATATACTAGAAAAATAATATAAAAAACTCTTAATATTATTGAGATAAATAATAATCATTTAGAGAGGAAGTAGTAAATGTATGATAACTTCTTGAAAACTTAGTCACACACTAAAAAGATGAATAAAATACCTTACCAGATTGCTTACTTTATAAATTCTAGCTGTAGTACTCAAAATAAAAAAACAAAAACATAAGAAATATTAAAAAAAAAACAAAAAAAAAACCCCTCATTTTTTGCTTTTCTCTTGGGAAAAAATAGGAATTTAATCGATTGAAACATGATTCTGGATAACTGGTTTCCAGATAAGAGGTTCCATACTGTACTATATTAACAATAAATGAAACAGTGCATTTAAGAGTAGATAATTTTAAAGTAAGTATTAAAACAAGCAAGAAATGCATTTATAATTCTTTTTTAATTAATGAAGTGTATAACTTATATCCGAGTTGTTCACAGTAAACTCTAGCACAGCTTATTCCCAGATTTTTTACAGATTCAATATTACTTATGTATCCACAGATTTTATCAATAAATTACATTACTTATATCTTTTTTCGATTTTCCTCCATAAAATAATTTTGTGGATTTTACTTATTATTTACATTACATCTAACCCATATATGGTAAAGAAAACTGATGCACATAAAATCTGCAAGGTTCTAATGTCCTTTGTGTAGAACTAATATCTCTGGGAATGCTAATCCAGATGTAGGTCTCTTATCTGGATTTGGTTCAAAATTAGGAGACCACTTATTAGGAGGTGAGGTGAGCTGGACAACATTTCCAGTTTTTCTAGTGGGCAATGCCTACATGAAAAGTGCTCGCCATAAATATGCATCTAACTATATCCTGTAAGATTAATTTTTTTAGCCCGATACCAGGACACTAAGCATATACTTAGGTTGGGCAAGATACTTAGCTAAAACTAGATTTTTCACACTCTTTGTTGACATGCTCTTTTCTAAAAATCCCTTTTAGTTATCGGATTCTTTTTTGATCTTTAGAAACTGTAGCATTTCCCTTTGTTCCGAATAATACATGAAAGTACATCTGTTTTGAAAGTACTGAAAAGGAGTGAACTCCTGAAACAGCAGTAGTCACACGAACCAACTTTTTGTCTAAGGCATCCTACTATACAGTTATGATGACCCCCTGACTCAGATTCTCTAACAATTCCGGGTAACCACTCCATGAAAAAACTTTTACCACCATTACTCCAAAAAGATTGAAAAGTGTAATAACACCTACACTGTTTGCACGATCCACTTGAAAATTTTCATAATTATGTATAAAAATATAGAAAATAATTTGTGCTACTTTACAAATCTGAAAATCCACCTGTTTCCTAATTTTTAAGCAATTTTTCGCTACTTTCAGCTCTATTTTATTTCCAAGAGTATAAAAAGCTAATAATTAGTATGACATAATTAGCTGACACAAGCGACAATTACGTCATACTGAAATCACACTTATCAGGTTTTGAAGAGAAAATTGCAATTCCAATTTGTTTAAAATAGTCTTTCTAGATTAATCAGTTCTTTTTTTCACGAATACAATGATTTCGTCTGTATGAAACATTGATATAATAAGGAATGTTTAAATTGAAACAAAATCTTTTGAATGCAAAAAGTTCTTGCATGTTTTTAGAAGGAAATGCAATTTTGATTTCGGTATATAATAAAAATTTAATATGAAGTTATTTATTTTAAGACGGCAAAGATTATATTTAGGTTAGACATATTTTGTTAAATGTTTTTTCAAGTGCCCGTTGTAATTGCCTCCAAACCGGGTTTTATGCCTAAGCTATTTATAACACAATTGCTGTCCTGGAAGGTGTGAAAGGATAAACCGTATTTTAAAATTAAAAGTTCTGGGCTGCAAATAAACTATTATTCATTACTATTAAATATATATTTTACAATGATTATGAGCATAAAATTATGAAGGAAACCACATGGGATGCTCTTCTTTATTTAACAACAAATGAACATATTTACAAAATGGTTATAAATGAAATACTTTATCACTAAATACATAAAAATGCAAGAAAAACATGACAGATGTAGTTCTTTGGTTAAAAAATTGGTAATATAAGTAAAAGGAATAGAAAGTTAATTGGAAGATCTCTTTTATATTACCAATTGAAGAATACTTTGAAATCTAAATAAACAGTTTAAAAATTTAGATTAGTTAAAAGACAGTTTACAATTGTTGAAAACAATTATTATTAACAGAATTAAAATTTGAAACACAACAGTGATATGTAGACTATATCTTAATGAGCAACAAAAATAATGAATCCATATCATCCTACAATCTACTTTTTTTATAATAGAGATGTACTGTTAAAAAAAACTATCTTTGAAAAAAATAACTTTTATAAGAAAATTATACATAAAGTTAAAATTTTTTCTACGAACAACAAAAATTAAACTTGCATATATTTATATTTTAATTACACTTGGTATTTTTAATAAATAATTGCTTTAATATAAATTTGTATTGGCAGGAAGCACGTAAAGCATTTGTGTAGGTTTTTCTTTGACAAATTGCACACTTAGCACACATTTTACAAGAGCAAATTATATATATATATATATATATATATATATATATATATATATATAAACCTAAAAAGAACTAATTATTATTTTTTCGGTATGATAGAAATAAAATTACCAATAGAATATAGAAAGATTCTTAGATTTACAAAAAGCTCTTGAATTATTTATCAACTATACTTTTAATTTGGGTGACAATTTCAGTCTGCTTCAGAGAATTCATAAATTTTTTGGATTGACTATATGTTCATTGCTTTGAGATTTATGTTAAGATTTATATATCTAAAAATCACTTAAAAAAATCAGACAAATAAAATAATTTAATGGTTTATATAGGATGCATATAATTTTCAAGCAAAAACAATTAAGACTTAGATTCTATGATTGCCATTGTTTCAAATAATTATAAAAATTCCTCTAATTATGTTGATATTGTGAAATGCAAAATAAAATATAACATAAATAGATGAAAGACACAAATAACATAAAATGCAAGCTCATGAAAAAAAAAGTACATAAAACAATAAAAATGGCCAAAATCATCACAACTCTCCAGAGAAAAATAGTTGCATCAGTTTTTAAATAAAATGCAATTTACTATATTTTTCACTATCAATTAAAAATATGTTAACAATAGAATTATGGGAAATGAGATTGTTGAACAAACTTCCAGTAAATAAAATTTATCATTTTGTTTTCTAATTTGATAGCATAAGAGTACAATTATTTCGAGCACAAATTAGTATTTTTCATGCTCAAAGGAATAGTGAAATTTGGAGTAGGTAATATTCATAAATAGTTTTTATATTATGACTATCACGAAATACAATTACAAAAATTAATAAATTACTCAATTATTATGCTTTTATTTGCAAATTCACATAGTTATTTACTTTTTTAAATTATAAAGAAAGAAGGTTTAAAAAAAAATTAGCGACACATAGGGGAAATAATTTCACATAATACTTAATAAATATAAACTGCATACAGTTTTAAATCAAATGTTCAGCTTAAATTGTGCAATTTAATTTATACAAAAAGCACAAACCAAGCTTTCATGAATGTTACTCAGATCTTAAAAATCAGAATGCATCTTTTATACTTTGTAATTGACGGACAGCAAGATCCACGGGAAGGTCAAAATCAAAATGACTAAGCCTATCAAGAGATTTCAAAGCATCTTCGAATCCTAGAATAATTATTTAAACAGTCATAAATATAAAACAAATTGTTTGCAAGTAAGCAAATTTGATTTCTTGCAAATAAAGAACCTGTAATTACATAACTAATTCATAGTACAAAAATCAATTGCACAAAGAAATAGTGAGTCAGACATACTTGTAAATAAACATGCTATAAATAAAAATGGTCTCATAATGAAAAAAAATTTTGTTAAATGCATATCATTTTCATAATCACTAGTTTTAATTAAAAAAAATTCTTGTATAGTCCTGCATATATTTTAGTAAACCTTCAAACTATTAAAAAATATTACATTAGAAAAACTATCAAAAACACATAGCATTAATATGATGCAAAAAATCTATAAAAGTTCATCCATCTTTCCTCCCACAAAAAGTATTAACTGAAAATAGACTGCTAGAAAAAAGAAACAGAGCAGATAACTATAAATAAACAGCAGGTAACTATAAATATTTTGGGCTTGTTAAAAGTGAATAAAAGCTGTTTTGTCGTTAAGCTGATGGGAAACCATTCAGAAACATATTTAGAATGAAGCGCATAAAACAGTTGTGATTTTAGGCAGTAGTGATTATAACTGAAGCAGAATAAAATACAAAACATACAGCAACAGAAACTAACTACAGTCTGAAATATACTTTAAAAGAAAAGATATAATGGCAAAAAACTAAATACACGGTTTCGACAGATATCCGAGTTTTTATTTCCATGTTATGTTTCATAAACTTTTTATTCCTTTATTAGATACGTTCTCATTTTTTAAAAAAGGCATTTTTTATTTATTTATGTCAATTTATATGAAAAATTCCTTCAAAATTTACTGATAATCTTAAAAACTACAGTAAATAATAAAGTACTGGAATGGATATTTAAATGAATTCTGATATAAAGATTCAGTACATTTATCTCTAGGTTGTTTTCTTAGTAAAAACTCAGTGAAGTGGTTGAACATGGCACTACACTTTTTTAACTACTGTATCTATTTTCCACTCCAACTATCCAAGGGTTTACTGTACATGTGCATTATAGTTTTTCCATGATAGCTTACAAGGATTTTCCCCAAATATTTTTCAATTTCTCTGGTTTTTCCAGGCTAGAATTAATTTTGTTGATTTCTACTATCTTTTGAGATTTGTAGAAACTCCAAAGTACAGCAAAACCTGTCATAAATGGAATCTCAAAAAATTAAAATGCATTTCTTCAAAGCCACATGTCCATTCTACAATGGTGTATTAGAAAAAAGAAGAAAAAGATCTTATCTGGAAGTAATCACTACTAAAATGTATACTATATCCATAAACACTGTAATTGAACAAAGACTGTTACATTATGTACAGAAAAAATTAATACTGTACACAAACTTTATTATATATAAATATATATTTTTTTCTTCAGCCCTGAAATAATACAAACAGGAAACATTTCCATTTAATACAAGTTTTTCTTTAATAAAGACCCTAATTAAATATTGCTTGTTTATAAAAATATATTTATATATAATAAACAATTTCCTAAACGTTTTATATTTCTAATTTCCCAAAATATATTACGGGAAAAAACATAATTCTATATCTTACCAGTTTTAACTGCATAACTCCAAGGCTGATAAAAACGCTCTAATAACACTCTAGTTTTATAAATAAGTTTCAGCCACAAAACAAGCCGCTTTTCACTGAAAAATAGTAATGAATATTAGAATAGCACATGCTAAAGAAATGTTATCATTTTTTAAAACTAAATATTTGAGCTTACTTGAGAGCAGCACACACAAATGCTTTGAAATGAGAATCAGCAGAGCGCTTAAGAGGTGTATGAGTGGTGATAATATTATCTATGGCACTAAGAAGTGACTAAAAAAATAAATAAATATTAAGGTATCAGAAAAACTGTATGTAGGTCATCTTAATTACACAAGCATTTTTAATTATAACAGACACAGAAATGTATATTATTTAATTCTTCCTTTTTGCACTACTGGTCTCAATAGCTTTAGTGCATGGCTAAAAAGCAATTTAGTTAAAAAAAAAAAAAGTATCAATATCAAATAACACTTATTGTTATCAAAAGATATGGTTAATTTATAAGTACAATTAAGTTTGAAGAAAGAATGTTTTCCCTTTAGAATACAAAGGAAAATACTGCAGTGTTGAAACAAGCAATACACTTATTCAATAATAGGAGAGAAGGGAGAGAGATTCTGTATTACTAACTCATATTTTTCATATATCTTATTTTTCACGGCAATTGGAAGTGAAACATAGTGCTTTCTTTTCCATTTAACCAGACTGCACCACAACAATATGTGACAAGATACAACTAGTGACGAATATATTTAAATGAAATTTTACTTGACACCACTGGATTTACCAAAAATATATTTGATAATGTGTAAGCATACTTCAACTAAACAAGTACATATGTGAAACATTTTAAAATTATATATATGGTTAGATAAGAAAATTCAAATTCAAATAGAACACATTCAACAACTACACAAGAATAAACATATCTTGAGATCATATAAGGAAATGTACTTTCACAGCTTATATTTTGATAATTTTGTCACAAAAAGAGATTTTTCTTCAATTTCCTTGAATTTCCCTGACTTTTTAAAAAAAATGTTCCCGACTTTCCCCAAACCATAATTTATTTCCCTGACTTTCCAGGTCTGTACCACACTGTTATTGAATCAAAAGAGAAAAGAAGAAATAATATTTATTAGATTCACCCTAAATTAAAACAGAGCAAGTTTTAAATAATAAATGAACAATCAATATTTTAATAAGCAGTGATAGACAGTGTTGTAGTGATAATTCCCCCCCCTCCACCTGCAACGCATGACTCTGCAAGCAAGGGAAGGGGGTTAAAATAACCCATCATAAAACCCAGCTCTTTATGTCAGTAACCAATGTAAGAGGCTATGTATACTTTTGAAAAGCAAAATTTTAATTTAAACCAATGTAAAATTTTTTGGGAGAGGATAATTTATTTAAAATAGTTAATTTTACAAATTGAAAGTGTATAATAAAGCAGAATGTTACCCTTTAACAATCTCTTGGGGAGGCAGAAGCTTCTTAGCCCATCCCCAGGGTCTGCTATGGCTGGTCAGGTTGGCACTCACAAATTTCATTTCCTGCAATGCTACCTCTGCGTTTAACATCTGTGTTCCTTTTGTTATCAACACTGATTCTGAGAATCTAATGGTTTTATTTATTTTCTTATTTGCATCTATGATGGTAATGTTTGTTTTCTCCAGAATCAGAGAGAACAGAAAGGGCATTGGATTGAATTCTTAATCGACTAGATTCAGTTATCAGTTCACTGGGATGATTTCAACTACCATGCTATCCATAGAACTGGAACAGGAATATTGTTAGTAGGAGCAGGGGCGGCCCAACACAGTAAGCAAATTGGGGTGGCATCTTCAAAGAAGCACCATTTCAAATGCAAAAACTGAGAAAAACTTGATACGGAGCATAAAAAGGGGTGTCACATACTCTACGGCTGCCCCTAGGTGGGAGCAGTCTATACAAGAATTTCCTTTTCCAGGAAACAAGTTAAGATCCACAACGACAACAATAATAATCTTAGTTGAGTTTCAGAACACTGATCCGGCTCACAAAAAAGTAATGGAATGCCGTTCCGATCCCATTACACCCCTGGTGATAGGACTTTGATTATTATGATTAAAAGCAGGAAAACTACCTGTTTTGGAGTAGTAGCAACTCCACCAACTATTTCAAGATTGAAGCTTTGGCAAAGTTTCCTGGCTGGAGATGCATTATACTGATATCCATTCTGTTAAAGGGAAAAAAAAAAAGACTTACATGATTAAAATTTATAGAAAAGTCATTAAATTTAACCCTCCAAGCAGTTGTAATGTAAAATCCTGTCCACTTTATTCCAGTTTTCACTGCCATGTATCTATAATTTAAATTACTTATAACACTGTATCATGAAATATGTTTTGATATTAAAGATCGTATGTAATTTAAGAGTCTATTTTTTAATAATTACAAATCTTTCTATTAAAATGTTATTTTTGAAATAATTTAAAAGCTGAACGAAAATTTTATTGTGAAAACAACTTTACATTATTTGCCCATTTCCAAAATGATCAGAGGGTTAAAAACAGAAGCATGTAATTTTAATACAGTACAGTCTCAAATCTGAATATCGCCAAAATCTAGATTTTTTTTAAATAAAAAATTATTCTGCAGTCCTGTAGACCAGATTAAAATATATATATATGTTACGAATGGTAATTAATCTTTTTTTAACCTTTTAAATCCATCAAAAAATAATTAGTAAAAATAAGATTACCTGCTCTTTTGTTAAGTGTTTACTTATAAAATGTTTTTTCTTTATTATTTTCAGAAATGAGGATTATCTATAGATGCTGCAATATCATCTTTAAGTGGAAGATTTATCTATTTTCTTATTCAAAAATTTTTATACAGTTTAAAGACCTATTTCTAATAATAATAAAAGATGCTGATATAATATCATACATTTGCAGGGACCTACCCAGGTCTTTCTGGTTGGGTAAATCGTGCAACAAGTTTTACTGACTGCCCAGTAGAAGAATCATAATATTAGACATATTTTTAGAAAGTGAGAAGCGTCACAAGTTTTATCAACCTTTAGTTGCTTTAGGAAGATTTGGAGTGTTTAGGTTGATCAATTTTTTTTTACCAACTATGCAAAAAATTCCAGAGCTGGGGACAGAACACAGGATTACCGCTTAACCTGCAGGTGCTTTACCAATGAGCATCTGAACATTAAGTGGTAGCCCAGTAGTAGAGCACCTGCATGTTAAGCGATAGTCCTGGGTTCAACCCCCAGGTCTGGAATTTTTTTTGTATAGTTGGTTAAAAAAAAAAAAAAAAAAAAAACAACCTATCAGCCTGAATACACCAAATCTTCCTTAAATCACAAAATCATTTCGAATGCTTTCATTTGTTAGAATTATATTATACATTGCAGCTTCATAATGCTGCTGAGCTGACAAAATTTCTGGGGAGATTACTGTGTGCACACATGAAGCTTGATGACTATGATTAAAAGGTATTTCAATTTTATCACAAAAAAATAACGAATAAAAAAATTTAAGTGAGAAAGATTAAATGTTATTAGAGGAATTACAGAAATTTTCTAATGACTTCAATTATTAGTTTTATGAAACTACAAATAAAATTTAAAAAACATTCAATAACAAAGTCTACAGCAAATCACTTAAAGCAATAGTAATAATAAACAATAATAGTTTATGATATGAAAATTTACTTTTAATTCATAATACTTAAGAACAAGATCCCAAGCATGCATCATTTTCAAAGCAGATGGTGACTGGACGGCAAAACATCCAAATGGAACTAAACTAGTGCTCTGACCAATCTATATTAAAAAAGAAGAAAAGAAGTAATAAAATTATAATTCTGATTTTTTTTTCTCTGTAATGTAAAATATAAGTGATTTTGAACTATTAAAATTATATTATTAATAGATATTACTCTTTACTTCCTTGTACGGAGTATAAGGAAGCAATGTGATCTGGAAAAATTTTGGAAGCCAGATTTAAAAAAAAAAAAAAAAAAAAAAAAAAAACTATTTTGACTACCTCTAAATTTAGTTTTAAGAATTTTTGGGATGCATCTCATTGTATGCTAGCATGCATGTTCATTATAAATGCATGTGCAACCCATTTTGACCAACCGCGAGTCTATTTGAACAGTTTTTCCATGCTGTCTGTATGTTCATATGTAACTTGCAAATCTCAAAACTATTGGCCGTAGAATGTTGAAACTTTATATTTAGGATTGTTGTAACATGTAGTTGTGCACCTCCCCTTTTGGTCTCAATCGACTGGATAGTTTATCTACAGGACTGCCCAAAAGATTCTAAATACATTACGCTCTATGGGCCGAAATTCATTAAACTCACATATCTCAAAAACTATTAGACGTAGAATGTTGAAGCTTTATATTTAGGATTGCTATAATATCTAGTTGTGCACCTCCCCTTTGGTTCCCATTCAACTGGCTAGTTTATCTACAGGACTGCCCAAAAGATTCTAAATACATTATGTTCTATGGGGTGAAATTCTTTAAACTCACATATCTAAAAGACTATTAGACGTAGAATGTTGAGACTTTGCATTTAGGTTTGTTGTTTCATATAGTTATGAATCTATCCTTTCGGTCTCATTCGACTGGATAGATGGCTATGGCCATCTTCAATATATTACATCTGTAGTCAGTCATTGTTTGGTCCATGCCCAAATCTCGCCATTTGTCGTCGACTTTGGTGAGTTTTGCCAAAATATCACCAAATTTGGTGCCAAAAAATGATTTAGCATTTCGCATAGCTCTAAAACTTTAACCCGTAGAATGTTGAAATTTTGTATTTAGAGCTATTGTAACAACTAACTGTGCATCTCTTTTTTGATGGGAATCGACTGGGTAATTTATTTACAGGGTCAGCCAAATGACTTAACTACATTAATGTGCATGGATACATTCAATTCTTTGGCTATCCCCAAAATCTCGTAAATTATCTCAAGCTTGTCGGCTTTTGGTGAAATATTGCCAAATTAAGTGTCAGAAGCAAATCTTTTAAATTGAACCCAACTTGGCGATATTGAAATATTTGGCTAGAAATCACCAAACCTTAGTATTACTGCAGTATTTTATCTCTTTCAAACAAAATAAGTGTAGATGAAGTGCGCCGATACTATTTTTGATTTAATAGACATGCAAGGAAGTCATGTGTTGTCCATATCAGATTTCTTTTCTACCAATAATAGTTTTACAATCAATCATTAAAGTAGACTGTCTTATTAAAAATAGTATGGCAAAATTTATTAAGAATAAATAAATAAATTAAGCAATGTTTTATGGTACAAAAATCTTTTTACTATCTAAATACAAGTTAATTTTAGACAAAAAAAAAAAAAAAAAAAATCTTGTTAACATATGATTGAAAGTTTCATATGGTAAACTCACTCTCATTTCGCACAGTGCTTTAAATAGGGAAATTCAGAAATTTAGCACATATAAAAGTTTAATTTTATATTAGACAGTAAACAACAACAAACATTGCTTAGCTTTTTTAAGAATACTAAATACAGAATCCAGATGCTAAGAAGTACTTTTACAAAAGTACATTTTTACTGATACAAGACAAAATCTGTTAAAAATTTGATGATAAATAACTGATGGTTTGGGGCAAAACCTGATGGGGAAAAGAAAAGAGCTAAACCTCACTAAAATGTAGGAATTTTTTATGTAGGAATAGTTAATATTCAGAGAGATTAAAGTCTCAAATATAATGTATACAAAATTATATAATTTTAGAATATTTATTAAATCAAGTTATTTTTGCCAGTTTTTGCTGATTATAACCAGGTTTTTACCAGTTTTTGCCACTGTCCTGGCAAAAATACATTTTTGCCGGCAAATTGCCCAACCATAGTTCCATTTATTTTTATAGTATGATTAAAAAATTCAGATTAGAATGTTTGATGAATGACTAATCATAACTAAAGAAAAGGGAAATAACAAAGTAATTGGTGTTTAAAACATAAAATAATAAAAAACTTTGTAAAAATAGCACCATAAAGGTTACTTGAACACCCCATACAGCAGTGTGGGTGTTCAAGTAACCTTTATGGTGTTATTTTACAATTTTTTTTATTATTTTCTAAAGAAAAGGGAGTAGACAAAAACTGAAATTTGATTTTCAAATTAGCTGCCTGAAATAAGGTACAAGTAGCAAAAAACTTGAAAATAGTATGAAAATGATGTTTTTTATTAAAAAAGTCACCCAGTCATCTTATCTTTAAATTAGTAGCAAGAGTCACAATTTTAGTCACCGGTGAACACCCTGTATTTAGTGATATATCTGGCATCTGCATCTAATCTAATGTTCTAAATTTTGAACACAAATATTTATTTTTTGGTGAACTACACTTTCAATCCAGAAAGAAATTCTATTGCTGATCACAGACAAATGCTTTTGACCCTCCTGTCAGAACAAACTGCTCACAGCAGAATGTAGAACAGGTGCAAGCATTGCATATTCCACAAACATTCCGACCCATGCTTTCTTTTTTTAAACATAAATTAACATTATCAGCATTTTTTATGACCTGTTTTGCATTTTCCAGCCTTTTTCTATACTTTCTGACATATTTCCCATTTTCCCGACTAGTAGACAATAGAGATGAGACAGGCTCAGCCTGAGCCTGAACTGGGCTTGGGTTCTATAATTCATGATTGTGTTCTTGCCTGGGTTTGTGAGAAATTTCTCCTCATTTCTTAAACTTATTATGAAAATTTTCTTTTCCGAAGATTTTTTAAATATAACATTTTTTTAATGTGACTATTATATGAGATTTATGAATTGCATTTTTCTGTATCTAATATACAAAGTACCTTCAAACATTTGGCACTGATGCAACTACTCAACAATTTTTTTAATTAAAAATTGAAACATTTTTATAATTACTATTTGATAAACTTGAATATAAAGAATTAGAAAGTGCATTAAGAGTTAGCTACTATATTTGTCTTTAATTTGCACAAACAGCAAAATTTATGATATTCTATCAATGAAGCAATTAACTTTTACTTATCTATTAGCTGAAATTTTTGGTCTCGAACTCTGATTTAAATAATATCGGTCAGACTCGAATTAAAAGTCCTCAGGCTTGGGCTTTAAAAAAATGAACCAGAACTCATCGCTAGTAGACATCCTGAATAATCAAGGCAAGGACAGAAGGAATAAGAACAGGAAAAATAGGATCTGAAAACTGCAAAATAGCTTCCTTTTCTTTTTAATTCAAAATTATAAATAATGTATAACATATAGGATTAAACTAAAATAATTTTATATTTAATGATTTTTTAATTTTATTACACAATAAGGGAAAAAAAGAGTACATATTTTATGATTTGTGGAATGCCAAGGTACTCATTTATTTCTGCTTATCATTAATAAAAATAAAAGTTGATTTCAAAATAACTTACTGGCATGAGACCATGCTGCATAAGATCTCTGATGGCAGAAGCTAAATCTTTCCTCACAGCGGTAGTTAATTTTTCATTGCACTGTACAACTGGAGTCTAGAATTAAAAAAAAAAAAAAGTAGGATATTTCTAGATTAAATTTAGTGATTCTATAATACTGTGGCCCCAGTAAAATACTAAGTGATTTTATACATTTTAGTTCTTTTAACATAAAATATGAAAGTTTCAAAACCAAAAATTCTTGTTATGAATTTGCAGGTGAATGATAAAAGAAATACAATTAAGGACTATCTATATATAATATTAAAATGAGAAGGCAGCTAACGAGAAATTCTTGAAGTCGTTTCTGATACAGTTTGACCATGCGCTGTGACCATAATACTCTCCTCGACCAATCAGTAACCAGAATAAAAGCCTGTCTCCACATATAAGTACGGCATTTCATAAGCTATTACGTCATTTTCACGTCAAATTAAAAAGCATGAAAAAGAATTAAGTTGAAATGTATTTCTTAAAGTTCATAAATTTTAAAATTGCTAATATGATCGAGTGGATAACAGGAATTTAAGATTTTAGGTGATGCATTTTTTAGAAAATGATATAATTAGCTGTATTCATTTGGCAGTTTTCTTCTGAAAGCATCAATTTGATGATGCCGGATGTTGAATTTGAGCACAATCACCAATCAATTTCTCTAACCTAAAATATCGCCGCACTTTGGCGAGTTTTACAGTCATGGGTTAGAGGAGTTATGTGCAAGTTTCAAAGCTCCCAAAGGAGCTAGATGAAAATGAAAGGGAACAAATAGTGATAAATGCACCAGCTAAAGAATTTGAAGACCCTTAATTATTAAAACTACATTCATTGAGTAACCCCCCCCTTCCCCGAAAAAAAAAACCCCACCAATAATCTATTATATATATGTGAAAGTTTGTTTGTTTGTCCGGGAACTCCTCCCACACCGTTCGACCAATCGCTTGAAATTTTGCACAGACATGTAGAACGGTACAGGACAGGTCCTAGGCTGCTTTAAAATTCTGGAAATTCACCTGTTCCCAATTTTTTACGATTCTTTGCAATTTTCAGGGTAAGAGAGCTACTCAAATGTCTGATTTGAGCACATTAGTGAGCATAGTTGACAAAGTTAGATTTATTTATTTATTATCTTCAATAATTCAAGCGAGATTGACGTCATTTTGATCTCATGAGTGTAAAAATGCATTAGTAATCCTTAACAAGCTTTTACAAAAAATTACAACATGAGCGTAAAACTTCCACATTATCAGATGCTGTGGAAAAGTAAAATAATGGAGTTTTTTCCCTTCTTTCACTAATTCATGTTAGATACTGAAACTGAGAATGACACTATTTTGACGCCATGAGTTTAAAAATGAGTTAGAAATCTAATTAGATTAAAAGGCTTCGGTGTAAAAATGTACTAAACTCAAAGCATTTTGTTTATTGCGCGAGCTACTCTTGGCGATTTTTGAGCACTATGATTTTTCAAGCACCATAATAACGAAAGGAAACGCATTTTTTAAAATCGTCGGAAATTAAAAAGTCGCCACAAGGTGGAAAATTCTAATTAACATAATACATAAATTCGTTATCAGTTTGCCTACGGTCGTCGTATGTATTACCAAAAATCGCGGGAAATATCGCCAAGTTTTGATGACTTTTGGCGATATAAAGGTATTAGATATACCTTTGTTTTTGGCTGAATTCTAGCAACTTAGCAAGCCCTTGCACAAAACTTACATTCATTAGCAAAAAAGCTCCAAAAAAAGTTTGAAATACCGAT
This sequence comes from Cheiracanthium punctorium, assembly GCA_038373885.1. Taxonomy (NCBI): domain Eukaryota; kingdom Metazoa; phylum Arthropoda; class Arachnida; order Araneae; family Cheiracanthiidae; genus Cheiracanthium; species Cheiracanthium punctorium. Next base: position 948,198 of record JAWZYV010020288.1, on the reverse strand, counting down.
TAGCTAGAAATAACCCCAACATCTCAAATTAACTTTAATATGCTCTGCTGCAAGTGAGAGTAAAATGAGCAAAATAACAATAAAGTAAAACGGTTTTCCCCACCATGTCGTGTCTAATGAATTAATGCTATAAGTTAAAACCTAAAAACAGTATGATGCAGAAATAAGATATTTTGAAAGTGAGGAGTTTTTGTCTTTTCTTTTCTTTTACACCACTGAAGTACTTTTTTTATGTCACGTAAGAAACATTTTCGTTTCCTACCGTGTGGAGAACGGGCAGTCAGCTAGTATACATTTAAAATATCAGACACCAGTTTTTAAATTGAGCATTATATCATTTGCTAAATATCAATGCATTATTTGCTACATGACAGCATACAAAACAAACTTTATTATGCAGTAAAACCTCCATACAGAGATACTTAAGGAACCAAACAAAGTTATCATTCTAGAGCATAGATTCCCAATCTTTTTTGAACTAGCGCCCTCTTTTCTAGTGAATATTTCAATACTGCCCTCCCCTCCCACTCCAGAGAAATAAAAGCGTATATAATGCATGGTGAAAACATGAATTAAATTAAAAAAAATTACTAATAGATAGAATATTGTTGGAATTGAAACTACTGAATTTCTTCTTCATTTAAAAAAGAGGAATAAAAGTTTTAGAAAGGTATATTAGAGAGGTATCTCTTTCTCTCAACAGCGAAGTCTCATATTGAAATATGTGAATTTTCGCACACGTGATAGAAATGAATGACCAGAGTGATTTTTAAGTCTTTTTTAGACTATATTTGGTTAATCTTCTCATGCCCCTCCGTGTCCTATCAAGGCCTCCTAATTTTCTCTGGGTCTTTTACCACCCCCCTAAAAGCCTCAAATGCCCACAGGGGGGCGTTATCGCCCACGTTGGGAACCTATGTTCTAGAGGGATGTATCGTTATATCAAGCTAGAGATTATATTGCTTGAAAATTCCGCAGGACTAAAATTTTACCATTATAGAAGGATTTATCGTTGTTTCGAATATTGTTATAGGTTTTACAGTACTACTCTATAGAGGAATCAAAGTTTCTTTTAATTCAAAATATAAAACTAAATAAATTTCTTTAAAAAATGAGCTTTTCGATGAAATTAAAAAATTTTGCTCTGTTTTATATGATCCATTTTTGATGTTAAAGAAATTGAATTTATTATTTTGATCAGTGGCGGCTCGTGGGATACAGCAAGTACAGCCGGGCTGCACTTGAAATTATCAGCACATACTTTAAAATAATTTATTCTACTTATTTTCCTAAATTCAGATTAGAATTATGGAATTCCTACGATAAATTAAAAAAAAAAAAAAAAAAAAAAAAAAAAAAAAAAAAAAAAAAAAAAAAAACCGTATTGTGGCCGGATTGCTCATTCAGAAAAAAAGCACTTTAATCTTCCTGCAATTCAATTGGGAAAATCTTTGGTTCAGCTCAGAGCGCTGAAAAGAAAATTGGCAGCACCGTTGCCATGACAACGATAACGTAAGCAGTCCCTCCGGCATAGGCTATAATGGGGATATGCAGCTAAGACTCAGCTCATCAAAGATTTTGAAACGTCGGCAGCACTTGAAAGAGCGCGGCGAATTTGACCCACTGATTGGCTCGAGAAGTGAGGGAGGGGGTAAGGAGAATATATGTTCGGCAAACTCTCGACTTTATATTGCTGATTTTATCAAGAAGGTAAACCTGAACAGACGCTTATGAATGGACAATTACCCATCAAAGCAGTATTGTTTTTAAGTAAGCAAGAACTAGTATTTAGACGACATGGCGAGCGAGAAAATTCTTTAAACATGGGAAATTTTAAAGAGCTTCTAAAATTATTGATATCTGAATTAAAACAACGCCTTTTTATGAGGGCATCACTGACTGATTCGCAAGTTTAAAAGAAAGGAGAATTGATTTGACTTATAAAAAATAAGTAAGTTTTTTTTTTTTTTTTTTTTTTCTTTCTTTTTTTCTCAAGTTATCGTTACAAAAGAAAATTCTAAGGAAACTTTGAATCAGACACGGATTAATGCAATTTTGTGGATAAGAGCGGCTGCTTGAAATTTATGTCCATTTTATGGAAGTAAAATAGGATCTCTTACATTTTTTATGTAATTCCTTTTTTTTTTCCCCCTCGGTGAGGGCTTAATCCACCAGCTTTCAAATTCAGTAACAAAGATTTTCCATTCCTGTCCGGAGGAAGAGGGGGGGGGGGCTCATATGCTTCCGGCTGCACTAACAGTTTTGACCACGGGCCGCCACTGATTTTGATAAACTATTTTTACATCCGATTTCAAAAATATAGCACTAAAATGACTACATTTGATCAACAATAAAGTATTTCCAAAAGAAATACACACACTAATAACAGAACCTAAAAGTGTGATGAACATTAACAAGTGGTATGAAAAGTATTACAAAAATGATTCCTAATACCTGATGAGTAAATAATGTTACCACTCGTAAAATTTAAGTAGGAGAAAAATAATAGAATTGAGTTTTTCCTATAAATGTAGAATCAGAAACTATTGGGGATTGACCGATAGTATCGGTGACGATACCTCCTATTTTTTAGGTATTGGTATTTTCATATTTCAAAAGTATCGGGAAAGTATTAGTTCCCAATACATTCATCCATTTTTACCGATACTTTTCAACTGATACTTAGCTTTTCAGAAGAAAAACCACACAGGTACAATACCACTCAAGAATCTATTCTGGTGATGAGATTAGAGGCGTCGTTTCATTGGCATATTTGTTTGTGTGACTGTCTTCGAGCTGTTTTTTTTTTCTATTTTTCTAACCATCACTAAATATGGATGTACCATCACCAAGTGTAGAAGAAAGTATGGGTGCGGAAACATTAGATTGTTACAGGGCAGACTTCTATTTTGTTAAAATATTTCGATTTGGAGCTTAACAATAAATATGCATTCTGTAGTGAATTCAAAAAACAGATATCGAGAGGTAGGCAATAATTTTACTTCAGCTTCATAAACGTTTATTTTCTCTCTGTCTAGATTAAAAAAAGGGATCATTCATATATACACACATACATAAATTTTAAGGGGAGAGGAGTAGGTGTATGGATTTTGAATTGGCTTTAAATTTTTGTTTAAAACTCGATTAAAACTTTTTATTTAGAAAATTGGTAACAAGTCAAAGGACATCTGATTCGACTTGGGTATGATACCAATTATCAAAACTGATGGGAGAGACTGTCCTTGACATTATTTGATATTTCAGGGGATGACAGCCTTTAACCCTCTGAGCGTCCTGGAAATGGGCAAATAATGTAAAGTTGTTTTTACGGTAAAATTTTCATGTAGCTTTAAAATTATACAAAAAATAAAATTTTGATAGGGAGATTTGCAATTATTAAAAAACAAGTTCCTAAATTATATGCAAGCTTCAATATCAGAACATATCTTATGATACCTGTCTGTTATAAATATTTAAGTTATAGATGCATTGCAGTGAAAACTGGAACGAAGTTGACGGGATTTTACGTCTCAGCCGCTTGGAGGGTTAAAATTACAGAAAAATCGATATTGATATTTATGAGTGACCCCTAATTTAAACAATTTATTTTAAATCGGCCCTTCAAAATTTTCATATTGTGATTTTGTGTCAGAAATTAAACCGAAACTAGCCTTAAGACTCACTTGCGCCCTTTCAAAAAAGTATGAGTGTAAGTCCCATGGTAGTTGCATAATTAAAAATTTGTTCCTTGTAAAAATGAATCATGTCGCACAACAATAAGTTCTAAAATTTCTATTAAATTTGTGCTTTTTACAAAAACTAATTAGTTATTCACAAAATGAAAATAGGAAATATGGCTATTACTCAAATACTGTTTTGAGTGTTACGTGGTCTGATGGTAAATGCTTTTTAAAAGTTCGCTATCCAAGGCACCCTCATCGTGTAACTTTCCATAACACAAAACACTCATTGTAAATACTGAATATTGTACAGAGAAAAACAATATGGTAATTTGGATTAAAGCAGTCTTGGTCAAACATGAAACCGTAATTAATATTAATCAAGTAATGAACTATAAAAAACTAATGGTTTAATTAATTTATTGTTTTCGGAATAATTTCATTGAACTGACTACCATGTTTAGGTTAAACTTCAGAAGTGGGCGTCATCACACTTTTCCCCTTAAGACTACATCGCTGTTTTCCGGCATTATCCTGAAAACGAACAAATGGTGACTTGGCAGAGTGGTGAGAAAATAACTTCTGTTTCCACTGGCATTTTACAGACAGTGGCATAACAGTAGGATGGCAGGATGGGCAAGATATCACAGGCTCCTGGCCGGAGCTGACCCCCCCCCACACACACCCACCAAACACGAGACTGTTGCAAACTTATTACATTTACTGAAAAAAAAAAAATTAAAAATTTTAATTGTATTCAATTAATTTAAGTTACTGACTGAAGTACATAAAATTAAACAACATGCTAAAAATATGTATCAAATTTAAAGGTATCAGTGAGAAAAAGTAATAGCTCTGTTTTTTAACTTGTAGTAATAAAGGGCCCCAAGCAATGAACTTGCTACAACAATGTAGTTATGCCACTGTTTATGGATATGCTTTTTTCATGAAGATTACGAGGCTGTGAGTCACAAACTGATTAAGTAAGTCTTATATTTTTATATTTTAATATTTTCTTTTTATTTAGTGTTCTTATTTCTACTAAGATCATTGCCAACCTTTAAGAGACAATTTACGGTCAAAAATCATATTTTTCCTTTCTTTTTTTTTTTTTTTTTTTTAAACAGGAACATGGTTAGAAAACAGTTAGAAGCATGGTGTTTTTTTTTTTTTTCAGCAGCTACTATATATATATTCTTTCTAAACTCGTTACTATTATCTATTACATGCGGCCCTCGTTTTTGTTTTATATTTTACAAGGTTTTTCATAGATATTAAAAAATTCATAATTGCAAACTGAACTGTTTGTATGGATTTAGGAATTTATATGTAGTTTTAATCAATTAGCGGCTTGGAAAAGTTGGTTTATACATTTTTGTCTGTTTTAAAAGTTTACTATATTAAGAAATATTGAAATTATTATTTTCTAGGTTTTAGATATCTGTGTGTAAAGTAGAAATTTGAATTCTTTACAGTGAAATTCTCGGTGCAAGTTTTCATGTTTATGGCAAACCTTTGCACTAAAAAACCACTCTTTTATTTATTTATTTACAGTTTCTTTTTTTGGGGGGGGGATTATTATTTCCAAAAACTAAAAAAGATTTATCAAAGATGCAAAAACATGACATACTGCAATTTCTAGAGATAGTCTGACAACCTAGACAAGGTAAGTTCTCTAAAAACATTTGTGGGAGAACTTTTTGAGGGGTCTAAAGCATATTCAAGATACATCTGGAGAAAACCACCTAAAACTGTAGACCGTTAGATCAATAGCCACGTGAGGAGAAAGAATCCTGAAACTGCACACTTCAGACATTTTCCACTGTTCAGCATTTTATAAATTTGGCCATTGGACGGCATGTTTTAATAGAAAAGTAGGACTATAAATACTGTACACTTACTTCAAGATATTCACTGCTTTTTCTTTTTAATACTTTCTACTAGGTTCAAATTTTTATCTATGGGCTCATCATGGCATTATTCATTTTAACGAGAACTGCACTCTCATGCAAAAACTGCCCACAGATGTAAATTTAAATGGCATTAAATCATGTAAAAGATCAGTATCAGTTAAGTATCGGTATCGGCTGATACAATAACTGTAAAGTATCGGTATTGGTTATTTCTAAAATTGAATTTATAGTAAAGTATCGGTATTGGTGATCGGTTCGGTTATAGTTTCTAGGTAGCGGTCGATCCCTAGAAACTATACACCAAAGCTGCTGTAGGTGCAAAGAGAAATTCCTAGCCCTCCCTTTGATACCCCTCGGACGTGAGAGTTTTTTTTTTTGTGGGGGTGGGGGGGGGGGGAGGCGGGATTCGCGAGATTGATGAAACGAGGGAGCAGAGATAGAGATGAGATGGAACTTGCTGTGTCAGCAGGCCAGTGGGATATTTACCTTAGTGGTACAATAATTGTGGTAAAACCTATGTAAATATTTGTGTTATTAAATGTGTGTAACGTGAGTGTAACTTTGTCTTGTCGATATGCATGTAGGCTGTCAGAAGCGCAAAACAATTAGTTTTTATTCACAGGGTTTGTATGACCCGATATAAATTATAAAAATATGATACAGTGAACTCTCACTAATACACCGCCTCTTTTAAAAGTCTTACGACTTATACGATGATTTTCAGAAGTCCGGGCTCCATATATATGAAAATAATGATATTATCATTCTTTTATACATCACTATGAAATAAATATTTCAATAATATGCTGATTTTTTTTCATTTTTCATTTTTTTTTTTTTTTTTTTGACCAAAGCAAAAATTTTAATTCTTTTTCCTTCAATAGAAATAAAAAATTATATTTTTTTAAAACAAAAGGTATAACAAATAAAACAATATTTTCTGTATATGAAATGAAACGTGTTGCCCGATACAGAGTTATTTTTTCCTGCACCCTTTTGATCTTAGCTGTTTTTAGGGGGACATTCAGAATACATATGAATTTTGGGTAGGGTATCTTTTTACCACCCACACTGAAAACCCATCCATCTTCGATCTGCAAATGTTCCTCCAAATCACACGGAAGTGTTAGATGTGTTTTACACTATTCGGTATTTGCAATTTTATTCAATTACAGAAAATTCCGTTTCTCATTTGTATGAACTTGAAAAAACTGTTTTTGAAACTGATTGGCAAAAACAAAAACAAACATATATGATGGGTTATTTTGAAAGGAAATAAATTAAGGTATGTTACACTGTTTCCCATGTATAGCTACAGTAATTAACAAATCATTATATATCAACATATAATCATCAGAAACTTTCTTATTCGTGCTCTCATTGCAACAACTTATGCTGTGTTTTACAATTTGAATGGACTTTTTCACTTATGCGTCTCTCTCACTTTTGCGCTTTTTTCTGCTGGTGCCTTGGGCTGGCGCATAGGTGAGCGTTCACTGTAATTATTTTCCTTTTAAAGTAGACTTCTAAATTTCAAGATCAAAAGGCTATCATAAAAGCATTAAAATTGCTCACACAGTAACCCCTTGTTATATTGCACTTCAATATATATCACACTTTCTCTATATCCCCTTTCCCCCCGTTTTTACTCTTTTGCTTCATTACTTTACATAAAAAAGCATACACTGCATTTGAAAAATGTAGCTACAATCACATGAATGAGATGCAATTAATTAATTTTCGCTCACTGATCTTTTCTGGAAAGTCAATTATGAGAGAAAAATCAAAGCAGATGACTTTAGATAGCTTCTTTTGAAGGAAATGAAATTTGTATTTGTATGTATATTAAAAAAAGTTAAATTGAACTTCTATGTTCACTGTTTAAGTGAAGTGATTATATTTCATTACATTACTTATATTATTAATTTTAACATATTTTAAGTGTATGTCTTTATAATAAAATTTTTTCATATACTCCCTCCCTCCACTGCAAAGAGTATAGAAAAAAAGTGAAAAAGAAAAATCAGCATATTATTGAAATATTTATTTCATAGTGATGTATAAACGAATGATAATATCATTATTTTCGTATATATGGATACACTGAGCTCTCTGATACACCAAGTATTTTCTTGTCTTCTGAAAAGCACTCTATAACAAGGGACAACTGTGCTACTTGACACTTAAGTGCGAAGTATTTTGAATTTACTGCTAGACTGTTGAGACTTTAAAATACAGTAACCCCTCATTATATCGCACTTGTTGAGAGACAAGAAAAGTGCACGATATATACAAGGGTGCGATATAATGGGCGGAGAGAAGGGGGGGGGGGTGATATGATAAAACTTTCCTTTTATCAATCTTTTAAAATATAATAAAATTAATATTATATGTACTGTAATAAAAGATATGCTCTTTAACTATAAAGTTTAATTTTTTATTTTATGTGAAAATACACATTTCATTTCCTGCTGAAAAAATGATCCAGAGTCATTTTATTAGATTTTTCTCTCATACCTTGCTTTTCAACAAAGATCAAGGAGCGAAAATTAATTAATTGTACCTAACTTATGCGACAGAAGATGTATTTTTTACATATACTGTGTGCTTCTCAAGTAAAGTAACAAAGCAAAAGAGTATAGAAAAAAATTGGGAGACATAGAAAAAGTGCTATATATCCGAATGCGCGATATAACGAGAAGTTACTGTATTTAAAGAAAATTTCATTATAAATATAAAAAATTGCTCACAAAAAATCTGATGTAAAACTAAAAGTTTTTGAATGGAGACAAATAAATAGAAAGGTATTAATCTTACATCTTCAGAATCACTTGTGTAGTCACTATCTTCACAAGGTGGTTCTGATTCAGAAGCAATCTTTACCACTTCACTTACAGCTACTTCTAATTGAGCACGTAAATCTCTGAAAGTAAAATATCCTCAAAATACAGTTATTAAAATTTTTTAAAGAAATACACACACACACACACACAAAAAAAAGAATCATGCAGTAAACATTACTGCAGTAGTTTTAGTAATCTTTGCAATCTCAATGATCAAATGTAAGAAACAATGAATAGTAAAAGTAGTTTGATTAAAAATAATTTCTTGAATACTACTTGATCAATCACGTACTATCTGAAAATAATGTTACATCTCTACTTATTATAAAATATGATGTCTGTTTGTCAGTGGTGTTATGGAAAACAGCTACATGTAGAATTACCCAAGAGGTAGACATAAAAGTTCTAAGCATGAAGTTATGAGCCTCAAAGCGATTTTTTTCACTTAATGTATAATAACGGCGGTAATTACGCTTGCAGCAAAACGGCATTTGCATATTTGGATAGAGGAGAAAATATTCTTTTAAAAACAGTTTGCTCTAAATATGTAACATAATTTGCAGATTTTAAAGATTTTTTTTTTCTTTTTCTTTTATTTTTAAAAGAATGATCAGTTTTCACAAAAATTTTCATAAAATGAGTTTAAAACTGTTGCATCTTTAATCAGGGTGTCTACCACATAAAGTAAGCTTGATTTCTTGACCTTTTCTTGACTTTTTCTTGACCATAACAAATACGAAACACTAATATCAAAAATACATTCGTGCCAGGGATGCAGAATATGTACGATCCAGCAATCTAGGATAGGGGGAAATTTTGCAGAAAATATACAACTGATTTCGATTTTAACAATGAATTACAAAATTCTTCGAGTTATTCTTTCCCATTCTTATTTTTAAAGCGATTTCTTTTTTCAACTCTTTCACCAATCAGCAGTTGCTTTCTGTTAACTTGGACCAATTGCTATTTAGTAAACATGTATGTAGCTTGTTCAGGCAAATATTTTTACACTTATGGTAATACAGAACTTGCTCCATGCAAGTCTATAAACATATCATAAAATTTTGGGGAAATTTGCATATGGATTGAGGGAAATGTTGAGAGTAAAAACAGTTTCTGCACCCCTGCATCATACTCATAGAATGAAGAAAAATTACACTTTTAAATTTAACACTATTAATATACAGGGTGATCAGCGAATAAGCCCCGATTTCAAAATTAAATATCTCTACAACAAAGATGGATAGAATTTTGCGGTAAACTATGCGTTTATTAGCAAAACTGTAAAAATGGTGCCCAAAAGTTTAGGAAATTTAGTTACGAAAATTGTCAACTAAGAATTTGAATGAAATGGAAAAAGGAAGTTGAGTCGCTAATCGTGACCTAGTGCTTCATTTCTTGACCTTTTCTTGACTTTCCTGACCTTTTTTCCAATTCTTGACTTTTCCGTGACTTTCGTGACCTTTGCATGATGGTAGACACCCTGTTAATTCTATTTGACATAACTTTTGGATATTTTGACAAATCGCGAGACATTAATTTCGTCTTCTTTTAAAAGAAAAATGGGGTATAAATATAAATTAGTAGACTTTTTACGAATATTTAACTAAAGAAGGATTTTGAATTCAGTAGCTGCTGCATGAATAGTTTGACACTATTATAGAAGTCAGTTATGATACAGTTTTTATAATACATTGCCACAAAAAGAATTGAATACTGTTTTTTTGACAACTGATTATCCAGCACTATTTTCGATAGAGTTTTTAATGATGCACATTTTTGATTCGCAAGTGAGATATACTTCTGTCATGTTAAATGCTTTAAAATACATTAGAGAAGAAAAATGCAATTCTAATATATTTTTAAACAAATGTGTTTTAAAAAACTTCTATTCTGTAAATATGTTTAAATTCATAAAGATAGGTTGCCTGAGGTTTGCGGGCCATATCTGCCAAATGGACCCCTCATATTTGACTTTTAAGATCTTCAACCGTAAACCTATAGAAACTAAGAGAAGGGGTAGGCCCAAGCTAAGATGAATTGATGGTGTGGAAGAAGACCTTAAGCTTTTACATGTTACTAACTGGAAAACTTTGGCCAGAAGGAGGTCGGAATGGAAGAAGGTTTTCAGGAAGGCCTAGGCCCACTAGGGGCTGTCGTGTCAATAGAAGAAGAATATGTAAAAATTACACCATGATCTTTGTGCAATTTATTCCTGCTGTTTTTTACAGATGAATTCAATTACAAATTACAATACAAATAAACTAAAGGAAGAAATTCATGATTACTATTATTACAAGTGATATTTAAGTCCGTTGCTTAGATTAAAAAACTCAAATGCTCTAACATAGCTGAAAATGTTTTTCATTTTAAATGATACAAAGATCTCTTTAAGGTGTGATATATATAGAGAGGATATTCTATGTAGAGAAATTTTTCAATGTCATTGTATGCTCCAATATTGCTTCATTTGAAAACTACTGTGCAAAAATAATCACCTGAACTGACTCACCTCACATCTTTTACAACATTTAAACGTGACATAATAAATTAAAAAACACATGAAGTTCATAAACTCTGTAACACAATTTAGGTCCTATTCGCAATTTAAACAATTCTAAATAGTGCATTGGGATTACAAAGCCAATTTGATGTTTTTCACAAGACTGAACATAGGAGGATTTAAATACTTAAATTGGTACCCCTTGGATGTTTTCTAGCCCAGAGTGATGAATATATTTTGCTGTGTTAAATAGACCAATCTGACAACAATTATGCATAAAAACATATGGAGAGCTGTTTTAATGGCAACCATAAAGGGAAATGATTATCGTTTATGCTAATGCGTAAATTGCAAAGAATCACTAAATAATGAAAAGTCAACAATATCTTAGATTTTTAGAACTGTTAAAAATTGCAGCTAATGCAGTGTTTTTCATTTTTTCTTAATATTTTTTAAAACACAACTTATGTTTGCAATTTTTCCAGTCCTGGGTCCTGGCTAGTGATATAGGAAAATAATGATAACTCTTATTCATTTGTGCAATGCACTATAAAACACCCCTCTCTTAAACATACTGAAAAAAAAAAAGTTTGGTTTATAATTTTTTTTCCCCACTCATGTTTTCCTTTCTATGTGTCTTTGTTCAAAGAATGATTATAAAAACACAAAATTTTAACATAAAACCCAGGTCTCTTCAGAGCCCTCTGACAAGGCTTGGTTGCTGTATTATTATTTTGTTTATGCATTAGTTTATGGTTTATTACTTTCCAAACACGTACCATGTAAGGAAAGTATTGTGATCATAAAAAATTTGACTATGAGATTTTGATGAATTAAGTTTTGGGGTATTTTGAATTCATTTATGCTGTTTTTCAATGATTTAAAAGTAGCATAAATGAATTTTACGTTGATGAAGGAGGTGGTCCAGGGGGTCCAGACCCACCCCAAAATTTAGATTTTTATTAACGAAATAATAAACTTGAAATCTTTTATGAAAATTTCTGCCTTTTCCACTGTTTGGACCCTTTTCGAAATTTTTTTGGCAAGACTCTGTATATATGTATGTGAGATTGATTTGATTTGATTTTGGATTAAGGCAAAGCTACATGAGGTTTATCTGTCTGAGAGGGGTGGAGGGGGTATGCCTTAGGAAGAGGATTTTTTAAGGGCTTCTAACTCACATATTCACGTTACATCAGGAGAAAACTGTCCAAAACTCCAAACCGTTAGATCGAAAGTTGCAAATGGATACAAACACAGTGACTTCACACTTCAGCCATCAAACATGTTCAGTGTTTTAGACTCAGCACAAAAAGAAATTAGACGCTTACAAATAAACCACTGACTGCAGACAACATGCTAAATTATTTCAAACATTTTTGTGGCCAAGCCCTTATTTTGGCAAAGATACTGACTGGGAATCGCATAATAGCTTTGATAGTTTATAATTGTAGTATTTGAGGGTAGAAAATTATTCATGAAAATGATCAACATGTTAATATGTAAATATTAGATATTGTTACTATAACTGGGTTGAAAAAAGTTTTGATTATACAAATTTAAAATTAAAAAGGGGAAAAATCTTATAATTAAATGGATGTGATTGCATCATAAAAGTAAACCTTACCCCCAATGATTAGCTTTGCTAGACTTTTTCAAGGTATTCTTTTGAAAGTTATGCCTGCTACAACCAAAATGTGCTATAGCGAAAACTTGCAATAAAGTTAATACTCTTCTCATGATATTCTCTACAGTACCATTATCCTTCTGAAAAAGGGAAATATTAGGGTAAATATCAAATACAGACAAATCAACTATATGTATATATATACAAATCTTGGTACTATTCTGTTATCCAACAATACTTGGCGACTTTTCCATGATGGCAGTCACTAGAAAAAATGATTTTCCTAAAACTGACCTGTTCCTCCCTCAAAAATTCAGAAATGTTTACGAAAATTATGAAAATAACCAAAAAAGATTACACTCGCATTCTTTATGGCACTAAAGGAAAAAAACTGGTGGTGTATTAAAACAACAACATGTTAAGCTCATGAAAAAGAAAACACAACACTGATACACCTTGAAAGCCAAAAGAATCTATGATTTTGGCAAGATTTCAGCCATAAAATGTTTTGCAATAGATATTAAAAATTGGCTAAAAAAAAAAAAAACCATGACTAGTTTTTTTGTTTCCTCGGCATAAGTTCAGCAATATAAGGCTCGAAATGATACTGAAGTGTTCGCATACATGAAACTTCATTTCGTGTGAAGAAACACAGTTCTTTTGCAAGCAAAATGTTATACTTTTCCAATAATGCAACTGAATTGCAAAATATTCATTCTACTATAAACATAAGGTTTAAAATATCAAAATCCCAAAATACACACAAAAAATACTCAGCAATCTTTAAAATACTGTCCCTACTTTAACAGAAATATATATATATATATATATATATATATATATATATATATATATATAAAACACTAATGCGAAATGCAACCTAGACAAGTCACAATACGAACACGACCAGAACTAACAAAATGCAAACAGAACTTTCTAACTATATTTCTAGCCAGGGTTTAAGTTGAGCTCGAAAATTCTTTAGCAAAAAAGCTGAAATAAGGGGAAAAACTTTAGCAAAATGCAAATGGGATATTTCTATTTTTCTCTTTGGGGGATAGTACATAGGGATACATTACAATCAGGAGGATAAATACTATAACAAAATAAAAAAACCTACCAAGACAGATTACAATCCATCAGGGTTGCAAGAATATTACTCAGTGCCACGTATATCATTTATTGAAAATGTCAGCAATTTTTCTTAACTATTCTCGAATAACAGAAAAAGTATCAAAATCTTCATTTAAAAATATTTTAAGAAATAATAACAATTTAACAAACTTAAAAAAAAAAAAAAAAAAAAACCATGCAAAAAAAGTTTTAATTTTTATAATATGAATATTTTTATGCCGCAATTCTATTTGAGAACTAATGTAAAGAAAAATGTTGGGCAATAAAATTTTAATTATTAAATTATGCAAAATACTAAATTATTTTAAACCCTTTAGGCATCAAATTACTTTAAGCATTTTTACGAGCAAAACATTGAACATAATTAAGACTATTGAAAATCTCTATTGAGTATTTTTTTTATGTTTTGAAGTACTCTTTGTATAATTAAATAATAATTCCAACATTTCATAATTATATGTTTTAAAATTTGCATGTTATCTGTTGGATTCACTAAGAAGGTTTTCATTTAAAACTATTAGATAAAAATAAAACTAGCAAACTCTGGTGCTTAAATAGAATATAAAAGAAATAACTATATTAAAGAAGAAATTAATTCAAAAGAAGTTAAATTTATTTTGAAAATATCAACATTTACAATACTTATAAAAATGTATTATGAGCAAGGTCCTATAAAAAAAAAAAAAAAAGCAAAAATGAAGAATTCTGCATTATCTTATCTACAATTTCAATCATAACAATGCACTTCCAGCAAAACTTATATATTTTTTTCTATACATGCTTTCACCCAATTTCCAAAAAGCTGGACATAAATCATTTCTGAAAGATTTATTTTATAAAACAACAGCAAAAATGGATTGTTACTATAGTAGAGTCTTACTTATCCAATATAAAGGGGTCGGCAGAACATCGGATTAGTGAAAATTTCAGATAACAGGGAGGAGTTAAGAAAAGCTTCTTAAATGTTAAACTACATTATACCTTGAAACAAAGTACATACACACATATGTTATCATATGCATTATGATCTTACATCATAATCATGTTCTTCCAGTACACAACAAAACAATTGAAAAAAAAGGACTTACAGATTTATGTATTGTGTGAAGTTATGAGTGGTATATGCTACTCTTAGAGTTCAGTCCTGTGACGATTTAGAGAATTTTTTTACTGTGGTCTGCTTTCCTGATGAGTGCCGTTTCTTCTCTGCCAGATCTTGCCATTTTGCAGCATCTTGTCAATTCCTGTAGCTTCTTCTTGTTGCTCAATGTATTGAACACATGACCTCGGAGACATGCCAGTTACGGGCTAAAAATAGACTACACCCTGTCACTTCGTTCCACAGTGGATAATACGGAATATTGGAAATGCGAGACTCTACTGTATTGTCTAGAAACACATATCTCTGAAAAAGGAACCTCAGCTTTTTCAATCTGGTTTAAATTTTCATGAAAGCTGCTCGATTATTTGATCCTCACCAGCTGGCCAAACTGAATATTGATGAGATCACAAGTATTTCAGAATTTTATGATCTGACGGTAAGACTTGAACATGCTGCTTACAAGGAATATGTAAAGAAATGTTTTGAAGAAAATGTAATAAAAGTTCCGAGGCAGTTTTGCAGATAATTCTGGAATTAATAAAAACAGTGAGGCAAGTGCTCTTGGTTTCACCAAATTCTGTGGCTTATAATAAAGAAATTTTGCGTTATGGCTAAATATTTACAAAACAAAAGGCAGAATTTAAAGAAACTATTAGCTGTTTTTAAAAAAAAAAGTAAGTAATAATTATTTGTCTGTAACTGAAGAGTTGAATGGGTAAATATGTTCAGTGACACACACACACACACACACACAAGAAAAAAGATTTCTGGGTGGTAGGACAGTTTGAGGACTGCATTAAATATTGGACTTTCATTGGTTCTGCCGATTTTTATTAGTTTTCAGTAGAAGAAGATGTTATGTACACTGTAACACTTATGTACACTAATAACTTGACACCTGATTATCTCAAATTTATTTAACTGTCCCTAATGTGTTCATCCACTCAGTTTTTGATTGTGACAAGAAAGCAAATAAAGTCTCTTGAAATGGATATTCCATTTAAAAATGCATTTCTTTTTTAACATAGTTATTTTCAGACAAATCCATGTAGTTTCAATAAGTTTTTATGCATGCATCATAATTTCAATAAAGAGCTGTATAACTCAAAAATTTTTCCACATATTTTTTAGGGTTCTAGTTATGAGGAACTAAATAGTGACTAAAAGAACTATTTAACTTACTTGATTTCTCATAGACTTTTCAGAAGAATAATTGTCATTTTGAGCATCCGAATCAGAATGACAGTGAGCAGTACTCTATGGGGAAAAATAAAAATGTTTACAAAATGTAAATTTTCTTTTAATCTACAGTATTTTGGATGAACATTACTTTCTAATTATTATCTAAAGAATTTTTGAATGCTGAAAAACATATGACAAATAGACATCCAACTGTATTAAATATTTAGTAAACATAGTATTCAGAATCTATATAAGTCTTCATCCTGATTAATACAAATGTCATAATAAGTTAAATTTACCAACTTACTTTTCCATGAACGGGGCAATTACATGTACACAGAGCCTGACCATTAGAAACACCTTCCCCTAGAAAATTGTAATTTAAACAATGCTTTAATTATGTCTACATAAATTTAATAAATAGTAACTTCATTAAAAAATTATTATTAAAAATAAATATAAAACTATATAAAAATAAACAGGACAACTAGTAAAGTGGTAAAATGCTATAGAAAAACAACCATTTCAGTCTTCCTTACTATTCAACAAGTCTTGACTTTAAACCATGCAAGGTCAACTTTTTCAGCAGACAGGCCAAATTTTAGAAATTTGTTTAACCAGCGGGGCACACACTTTTTTTAATAGCTAATATCGCATAATGCTTCAACCACATCATCACTTTTGAGATGATAACTTCTGATCATCTAACACACAGATGATAACTTCTAGGTCAAACGTTTCTTTAGTCTAATGTAAAAAAGACCTCAGGAAATGGATTTTTTTCTATTTTTTCTTTTCTAAGGAACATAAAATTAATTTAACTAAAAATTAAACATATTTTAAGGTAATTAAAAAATAGGTTAGTGAGACATGTGACTTTGTTCTCCTAAATTAAAATATTAATATTAATCTCAACAGATTAGCTACAGATAGACAGAGGTTAGATACACATTGAAAGTTTTCCAAATGAACATCAGTAATTCATGCTCTCACCTGTGATATGATGGTGCTTCATGTTAAAAGGATATTCACATGCATAAATGTTTCTAAATATTGAAACCATCAACAAAGCATGCTTGTGAAATACAGATTTCTTTAATATGTGGCGAATTTTTAAATCAAATTCAGGATTTTAAAGATCATGTGTAGAACATTTAGCATTATCCAAATACATAAAATAGAATGCTTCTAAACCAATCTAATAATCTTTCTCCTTTAACTGTGTATCAAGAGAAATTTCAGCATTCTTATTTGTAATTCTTCTGGTAATAAATTCAAGTTTATACCAATGCCATTTCAAATACAGAGAAAAACACATCGTCTTTAAAATCCTGAATTTGGTTTAAAAATTCAAGTCACATATCAAAGAAATGTGTATTTGCACTACATTCAGATTTGATTGAAATGACAATGTAGGAAAGGGTCTTTCCTTCAATGCTGTTCCTTAAAGGCTAAGCTTCATTCAAAATGCAGAGACAAGATAAATTAATTGATTTTTCCCAAGTAGACGACTATCAACAGCGTCATTTAAACAGTTATACTGACCAGAAAAAAAAATTTATAAACCCAATTTTTGGTCAAATTCTGGAATGTTTTTTGACTTGCTTTCAAAAATTGATTGTATTTCTTACTGCAAATTACTTTTTCGGCATTTTAGCACATTTATCTGTAAAATATATTATCATATGTTATTGTTGTCGTGCCCACAGATAGACGACACTATCCATTGAAAGAGGGGTGCCACTACCCCCGAGGACATTGGACTTCTACTTGTTGGTCCCTAATTTTGAGCCGATTTCAGATGAGGGACCAACCACCACCTGAAATCGGCACCCCCAGAGGTATCGTTTAACAGCTTGGAGGACACTGGAGCCATGGCAGATTTTACGTGCACCAGCTCTCATTAGCATACATGGTCTCACAGCAGTCGAGTCGAGAGGGAGTTGACCCTCCCAAGCACTGGCCAAGACAAATGCTGCTTCACTTGCCGTGTTCTTATGGGAATGGAGTTTAGTGACCAGACCACTGAGGGACTTATCATATGAACTGCTTATATGAGAAACCCCATAAGCCATTATTTTGATGAAAAATCCTTCAATTCAGGCGATTTATAGATCTTCACAGAACAGCCTTAAGCTTTGCTGAGAAACCCAGCATTTCTAAAAACAGTTTTTTCCCTTTTCCCACTAACTGCTATCAGCTGACTTATGGGGTTTCACAAATAAGTAGTTCATATTCAGAATTTAAATTCTTCTGATGAAATTAATGAACATTTATCAGCAAAGTATTGCCAATTCTTAAGAAGTCATTTTCAATAAATTTTATAAAACCTTTGTTTCCCAACCATTGCTGCAGCACCATTCATAGTTTCTTAAGTTAAGTTTTCTTAAGCCAAATAGTTTCTTAAATTTTAATGAAAAACAATTCAGTGTTCATGTATCTGCTTCTATAAAATCTCATGACTTATTAATAGTGTTAAGTAAATACAGTGCCCTTAATTTTTCTATCTATTTAAAATGGACATCAACACTCCTAAAAATTGCCAGCAAAATTTAATAGTATTTGCCATGTTTATGCTTTCATCCAATGCTCAGTCGCAAAATATAAATTCTGATCTCCAACTTTACAAGCTACTTTGAATATGTTTTCCAATTCTGTCTAACAGTTTAATAAGACAGGTTTCATTTTGATAACACCCCTTTTTAAAACTTGCTCGTTTGACCCAGCTCTGCAGACCACAAAATGATAACCAGCGGGTCGGGTGTCAACCACCCATGCCTTAAATCAAATTTAATACAACTGTTACAACTTATACTAATCCCAAAATTTAATGACAAAAAATTTTCATTAAGTGGCTGAATTTAGTGACTTACAAAAACTAGTTATCATTAAACTTTTCATAAAACAACTGCAAATAAATTTAAAGGTTTTTGAAAACATGCTTGTGTTCTTTCCTGAAATTTTTAGTTTAATAACCTTTCTCTTTTTCAAATAATTAACTTTCAACTTAAAAAGAAAATCTCTCTTAAAAAGATATTTCTGTTCTGTTCATAGAAATTTATATGTTGTTATTACAGTAGCTAAAACATCTTTTGAATTTCAAAACATTTAAGACCTTATTTGTATATGAAGATAAAATTACTATTGTATCCAACATTTTTGTGTGTGTTTAGTTATTATCACATTTATTTCTGTTAGTGTGCACAAATGCATGATTAAAAATCAAGCAACACAGTAAAAGAAATTGTTGTTTATTTTTATGTAGCTGTTTAATCCCATAATAACCAAGCATAAATAAAATTACTATACCTTAGGCATTATTTAAAAAGTATTTTAGCTTTCGTTTATAGGTTGATTTATTAAATTATAAAATAGCCTCTTATGAAACTGATAAATGTTTATCTGCTCTCCTTTTATTTAGATTTTCCATCTCATAATGTAAGTCAAGGTATTCCTGATATAATAGACACAACAGTATAAATGTGACACAAAGATAAAAATGTACCTTGGAGAAATTCTATAAACCTTTCCAGATCAGAAATTTGAGTCTTTAACTGACCGACAAGTTGTTCTTTCATTTTTGCAGGATTCACAAGCTTGAATCAAAAAGGTTAGGAAACATCCATGTTAGTACACTGGTTAGTAAGTGCAGAAGATTTAAAATTAGATGTTAACATTTAAAACTATAGATGCATACTCAAAAGGGGTTGCTAATTAAAAAGACTTTATTAGAAATATGTTATAAAATTTTTGTTAATAAGAGTTACTGAAAAAGGAGGGGAGGGAGGGGGAATAATTCGTAGAATCAATTTAAAAACTTGCATAGATAAGTAAATCAATTTAAACTGTGAATTCAAAACAACAGAATGTACACATATTCAAAGGGTTATTTTAATGTGAAATAAAACTGCAAGAAAACATAACAGTAAGCAGTGTTTTCACTATGGGAAAAAAATGGGTGAGAATTTCTCACCCTTTCCCCAAAACTGAGTGAGATTTTTAAAAGAATAGGTGAGAATTTTTTACTATAGATGTGAGTTGGGTAAATACCCAGTGGGAAAGGTATATATAAATGGGTACTTATTCTTGCCTCGGGCAAGCATTCAAAATCAGGGTATTTATGAATTTTAGTTATTTTTATAGCATGTAACTGGTCCTCCAAATCTGTAAGTCAGGCCTAGTTAACATGAAAAAAAAAAAAAGTAAACTGCAAAAATTTTGCGTATATAACCTCTTTATGAAAAATGGAAACATGGCCGACTTTTTTTAAAAAGAAGTGCCCAAATCTTCCAAAATGTGAGAATTTTGCTCAGAAGGAAATCGATTTGTAGGGTGCGCGAATTTCTCGCAGTAATAATTTTTTAATGCGAGAAAAAGGAAAAAGAAATGCGAGGTTCTCGCGCTGCAGTGAAAACACTGGTAAGTAATATTTTGCATAAAAAGAAAAGATTTTTTAAAACTTAAGTGTTATTTGTTGTGGCTAAAATTTTAGGTCTTCTTATTATGCATTTATAATAAGATAAAGCTATATCAATAAAGAGAAGCAGATGAAAAATGCAAGTCTTACTAGGACATGAAATTTAAGACATGGAATTACATTACTGAATTCCTAAAAGTATTTCCTGAGTGTCAATTCAAACAACATCCTATAATATACAAGGGTCTTTTTGGCCTCATTTTCAGTGTAAAAATACCTAAAAGATTAATCATTACAATTACATAATAAGTTTCCAGCAAGAATTGGCAAGTTTCTTCAAAAGTAGCAAAAACTGCAGAAAAAACCCAACTGGAAGAAATAGGTTTCTTCCATGTGGCAGAAACTGTTATTCTTTAAGAATTCACCACATGGTTGCAACTTTGGAATATACAATAAATGGCTCAAAAATTTCTTACAGAAAACATTAGAAACTGTAATAAGACATATACACATTTAATTATATATATACTAAATTAGTTATTACATGTCTTTTTAACCAATATTACTCATTTGACTAAAGCTTTTTAATTATTGGGCAATAGAAAAAAAAAGCACAAAATCAATTAAGTTATTAATTTAAAATTTATCAGCATATTTTTGTTAATTAAACTTCTATAACAATAATTTATAACTATAATTTAATAATTTATATTATAGTATTCAACAATATTGGTAAATCATTTACCTATTATAAATGGAACTTTTTTTTTACACAAAAGGCTGATTTTTATTCAGATCCATTTTATTAAAGAAACTAATTTAAAATGATTTCTGTGTTAAAAATTTTTATTGAAATCAGCATTGAGGTATGCATGTTAGAACAAATAATTACAAAATTTAATGTGTCGGACAACAGAATCTTTAAAATAAGGAATTTTTATTTAAAAAAAATTGGAAAGGATTATTTTTTTCTGAAAATCACATGAACAATGACCCACACACACACATACACACACCTACCCCTAATGTTATAAAAACAGTAAAGACTTGTTGAATCAGAAGTTTATTTTTAAAAATAACTTATTTTTTGAAAAAAAAACTTTAAGTATTAACTTTTTTTATTTTAGAGTTCATATAATTATATTATTTATACTTAACTATTTTATAAAGTTAATATATTTTAAATTTGAGCATCTTTTTTTTTGTTGTTGTTTTCTTCCAGTTCCATCCAATTCTTCCGAAAGAAATGCAAGTCTGTTTTCAGCATAAATCATTGCATCTATTTTTGAGTTATAATTCACCCATTATCTCTACATATAAAGGAAGATGTCCTGACTGACTGACTGATGATCATCGCACAGCCAAATCTACCGGAGATACAGACATGCAATTTTAAGAGTTTACAGCTTTTGTGTCCAAGGCGTCATTTAAGAAGCGATTTTTAAAAATTCGAACCCAGATGGGGGTGGTGGCCCAAAAACGTTCTTTTCACGTTACCCTCCATATCTTAGGGGGAAAAGAGATAGCGATAAAATTCTTGCTTTAAAATATGACTAATAGAAATACCTAAAAATCAATTTCAGGGTTTTTTAAAATTCGCCCTCAAACAGGGATAAGTGGCCCAAAATGTTCTATTGACCTTTATCATCATATCTCAGAGGGAAAAAGTGATAGCCGTGAAATTCTTGCTTTAAAATGTAACTAACATCAATACCTAAAAATAAATTTCAGGTTTTTTTTTAGAATTCACACCCAAACGGGGCAAAACATTCTTTAAACTTCTTGTCACACTTCCCTTCATATCTCGGAGGAAAAAAGAGACAGCCATAAAATTCTTGCTCTAAAATATAACTAACACAAATAACTAAAAATCAATTTCAGGGTTTTTAGAATTCACAACCAAACGGGCGTAAGGGGCAAAAACATTCATTAATGTTCTTTTCACATTTCCCTTCATATCTCAGAGGAAAAAAAGAGACAGCCATAAAATCCTTGCTTTAAAATGCAACTTACACAATCCCTAAAAATTATTTTCAGGGATTTTTGCAATTTGTACCCAAACGGGTGTAAGGGTCCAAAACCTTTTTTTTCACATTTACCTTCATATATCAGAGGAAAAATGAGATAGCTGTAAAATTCTTGCTCGAAAGTATATTGAACCCAAATGTTTAAAATTCATTTTCAGAGTTGTTTAGAAAATGCGCATCAAAAAGGGGATAGAGGGCCAAAATGCTATTTTCGAATTTGCAATCAAATCTCAAAGAGAAATAGAGATAGCCATAAAATTCTTGCTTTAGAATGTAGCGAACACAAATACCTACGAATATTTTTCAGGGTGTTTTAGAATTCCCACCCAAACGGGTGTAAGGGGCCGAAACGTTCTTTTCAGATTTCCCTTCATATCCCAGAGAAAATAGAGATAGCTGTAAAATTCTTGCTTTTTATAAAATGCAACTAACAGCAATACCTAACAACCATTTTCAGGGTTCTTTAAAATTCGAACCCAAACAGTGGTAAGGGTCTAAAATGTTCTTTTCAGGTTTTACTCCATATCTCAGAGGGAAAAGAGACCTTAAAATTCTTGCTTTAAAATATAACTTACACAAATACCTATGAATCAATTTCAGGGTATTTTAGAATTCCCACCCAAACGGGCGCAAGGGGCCGAAATGTTCTTTTCAGATTTCCTTTCATATCTCGGAGGAAAATAAGATAGCCATAAAGTTGCTTTAAAATGTACCTAACAGCAATACCTAAAAATCATTTTTGGGGTTTTTCAAAATTTGCACTCAAACAGTGGTAAGGGGCCAAAATGTTATTTTCACGTTTTCCTTAATATCTCAGAGAAAAAAAATTGATAACCATAAAGTTCTTGAATGAGAATGTAACAAACATATATACCTAAAATCGTTTTCAGGTTTTTTTTTAGAATTCATGCCCAAACTTTGTGTGAGAGACCAAAACCTTATTTTCATACTTGTCATCATATATCAAAGGAAGATGAAGATAGCCATAAAAATCTTGCATTAAAAAATATCGAACACAAATTCACAACAATCTTTTCAAAGGTTTTTTAGAATGGACCTCAATACAGTGTGGCTTACAAAAACTGTTTTTCACGTATTTTTTAGTTCTAGAGTGGTGTTAATTTCAGACAAAGTCTTTTGCCTACCTGGTGAAATAGTGAATCCCTTTTCAAGGGCTGCCAGATGAAATGTGAAAAGATTCTAAGGTTTGCCGTTTCTGGCGATTTATCGCCAAGTTTGTCATAAAAATACTATCCCCAAAACTGGACCCAGTTTATCGATATCATTTGTATTTGTCGAGAAATTTCGTAACACTATTGTCTATTTTTAATTAGCATATTGGTTTCTATATTCATGTAAGTAAAGGTGAAGAATAGTTAGAATATGCCTGGCGAGGATTTTAAAACAGTTTTAGTAGAAGATTTTAATATAGATTTCAGATTTGAGTATTTCATGGAACAAGAAAAATAACTGCGGCACACTCGCGGATTATGATGCACAATCCAAACAGCATTTTAAAAAATCAAGCATAGTTAGAATATGCCTAATGAATATTGTAAAACAGTTTTTGTAGACAATTAAATCTATAACCTAAGCATATTCAATATTAGTTGGTTTAACAATATCCATTCCGTGCGAAGAACGGGTACTTAAGCTAGTATATATAAATATATATATATTAAAAATAAGGGGTAGGTGTGTGGCATTTTTGAACGTAAAAATTAATTCATAATTGTGCAAAGAGCTTTATAGTTTTCTACAATCTGAACTTTCTCAAGGAAAACAAGAGTAGTTAGAACATACTACTACTTCCACCAGTAAATAGTTGTAACTTACAATTTTTCAGATGGACAAAAGAAGAAATTTTTTTACTAAAATTACTAAAGCATTAGATATTTGGATAGCTATTTTTAGTAACAATAAAAAAATATCTGTACATCAAAACAGAAAAAGTACATTTAAGGGAAAAAAATCATAACTAAATGTAAACAAGACACCTACTTCTCTTATAGCTGAATCTACATGAGAACGCAATTCATCAGGACTCAATTTATCTAATTCATCTAAATTAAGAAGTAATTTTCCTTTAAGTTGTTCAATTATCACAGACTGCCTTTCCAATAGCATGCTTTGTGGCATACCAGCTTCCCCTGTCTGAAATGAAAAGAGATAACAGTTCAGTTAAGAATTTGTCAAAATATTTTAATTATTGCCATAAAAATGCTTCTTATTAAGAGAACACTTTTTAAATCAATATTTATTATTCAAAAATTCTATCAGCATAAATACACAAATTAACTTTAAGTCAAGAATTTCCTTTTAAATCTTAAAGCATTAAAACTTGAAGGTGAATTATATATGAAGATATTTAGGAGATATATGCTAAGCTAATATAAAATGAATGCTAAAGCAATAAGACTATAAAAAAATAAAAATAAATAAGAAATAAAAACTATATTCAACTAATGTTATGGATTTTATTGCTTAATTTTTCTACAAGTAATACAAAATTACAAGAGAAATACAATAAAAGTTTTATTAATTTTTAAAAAACACTTAGGTTCTTTTCCGTTATCTCGACACCAGCCAAATTTGGCGATTTTTTCCCGGCAGTAGAGGGCGATGCTTGGTGACAATATTTTCTGGCAACCCATCCTCGTTAGCATGGCGATCTGTTTTTTTTTTTTTTGGGTAACCCAGATTCTTAATGCGTAGTACAAGTGCTACTGTTTGAAAAGGAAAGCAAAACAAATAATGCGACGTACTGATTGTACTAATCTCCGAGTGTGTTGTTTATTAATACGCAAACGTGTACCCTGAATCGTGCGGCGAGCTTGTTTTTTTTTTTTTTACTAACGTTGCTTCTGTGTCCGTAGTATGTTAGCTTGTGTTTCAATAGTAAAGGATAAAGTATTTTTCTGTTTTGTATTCGTCAACCTATTTGATTTATTAATCTTGCGTAGGCCGAGAGCATGTGTTTGGAATCAGAAGAACGCTAATTGTGTCTGTTTTGTATCCTTCCGCGATCCTGTTGTTGTATTGATGTATAAACGTGCGTAGTATGTATAATCGTGTGTAGCCATATTTATTTCAGTTTAGATGAGTGTTGCTTTTACATATATATATTTGTATAAATATGAATTAATAAGAAATGTGGCGATGAATGTAGATGATAAAATAAATTTTTGTCAGAGTTGTTAAAGGAATTGTTTTGTAAAGTGTGAATGCCGCCATGTATATTTTGAAATTGTGTGTCTTCATAGTTTGAGTTTCAAATTGAAACGTTTGGAAATAAAACTGTAAAAGATTTTAAATTCAGTGAATAAGTAAGTATAAGAGTAAAATTATATTCATTCCTGTGACGAATTGACGGCTTTTTAATTTGCAAGAAGAAGCTGAAAATGTGAGTATGTTTTAAAATATTTCAATTTGTGTAGAATTGCCGATATTTCGATTTGTGTAGAATTGCCGATATTTCGATTTGTGTAGAATTGCCGATATTTCGATTTGTGTAGAATCTTCAGGATATAGAAATTGGTGAATGCAATTAGTATAGCAGTGAAACCGCCTTGTACATGCTCGGTGTGTCAATTAACTTGTTAAAAAGAGAATCCCATAGGTAATTTCGTTGTCGTATTGTGTCGATATTTAAAATATTCATTGGTTTGCAAAATTATCGTTTTAGTTTTAGAACAGTAATATGTTTTATGTATTGTTCATATTATGATTTAACATTCATTGTAATTTGTCGTATGTAATGGTGAGTCTATTTTGTATGTTTACATTTTAAAATTTGTATTTTCTGTTAAAATGTTTGTTTTGTAGGCATTGAAAATGTTTAAGGTGAAATAAATATCCGGTAGGTAATTGCGGACACGAAAAATAGCCTAAAAACATCGTAGCTACTTGGCAACAAAAAAAAGTTGCCAAAAAACATCGGAGCTACTTGGCGACAAAAAAAAGTTGCCAAATTTGGGTGGCGTCGAGATAACGGAAAAGTACTAACATTTAAAAATTACAATGTACAAACAAATGAATTTTCTAACTCTAAAGATAAATTTCGTTTTTTTTGGCGATAGCTTTTTACAATAAACGTATTTTATTTATTCCTTTTTAAAATATTATTACTTCCTTGTACGTAGTATAAGGAAGTAATGTGATCCCGAAAAATTTTGGGGGCCAAATTTCGACAAAAAAAACGGATTTTGACTACCTCTAAATTTAATTTTAAGAATTTTTTCGATGCATCTCATCGTAGGCTAGCATGCACGATCATATTAATGCGTCTGCAACTCATTTTGACCAGTGGCGAGTCTATTGTGGTCAGTTTTTCCATGCCGTCTGTATGTATGTACGTATGTTCGTACGTACGTACGTATGTATGTAACTCGCATATCTCAAAAACTATTGGTCGTAGAATGTTGAGATTTGATATTTAGTAATGTTCTATGATCTAGTTGTGCACCTCCCCTTTTGGTCGCAATCGAATGTATAGTTTATGTACAGGACTGCCCAAAAGATTCGAAATACATTACGCTCTATGGGCCGAAATTCATTAAACTCGCCTAACTCAAAAACTATTAGGCGTAGAATGTCGAAACTTTATATTTAGGATTGTTGTAACATCTAGTTGTGCACCTCCCCTTTCGGTTCCATTCGACTGGATAGTTTATCTACAGAACCGCCTAAAAGATTCGAAATACATTGCGCTCTATGGGCCGACATTCATCAAAGCGTTTTTTAGAGGTTTTGGGCATTTCAAACGACTCAGGAGTGATATATGCTGTAAAGAGTTAGAAAATGAATTTCTCCATTAAAAAAAGTGTCTTTATCATTTACAGTTCTGCTACAGGAACACTCAAAAGATTTTCAATACATTACGGTCAATGGCAATTTTAGGGGCATTCATCCATTTCAAGCACAATACCGTCCTACAACATAAGTTAGGACCCCGGTCACGTGCCTCACTCAAGAACTATGCCAAAAGTCGCCAAGCTTGGCGACTTTTGGTGTACGTGTGTGCATATTTAACTCTCAAATCTCAAAAACTATTATGAAATTTCATATGTAAGATTGTTGTAACATCTAGTTGTGCATCTCGATTTTTGGTTCCAATCTACTGGAGTTTCTTTACAGGACCACCAAAAAGAATTTCAGTACTTTAATGTCTATGGACATCTTCAATATAATACAATTGTAGTCAGTCATTGTTTGGTATATGCCCAAAATCTCGCCGTCTGTCCTCGACCTTGGCGAGTTTTGCCGAAATGTCGCCAAATTTGGTGATAGTCAGTCATTTGGTCCATGCTCAAAGTATCGCCATTTGTCATAGTTCTTGGCGAAATATCGCCAAATTTGGCGATAATCTGTCATTGTTGGTCCATGCTTAAAATCTCTCCAAATGTCGTCGACATTGACGAGTTTCCCCGAAATATCGCCAAATTTGGCGCCAAAAATTATTTCGTATTTTGTATAACTCTAAAACTTTAACCCGTACAATTTTGAACTTTTGTATTTAGAACTATATTATAATATCTAACTGTTTTCAATATCTTTTTTGACAGCAATCGACTGGGAATTTATTTACAGGGTGAGCCAAATGACTTTAAATACATTAAGGTGTATGGATGCATTAAATTCATTGAAAGTCAGTGGTCAATGACTACTTTGGCTATCCCCAAAATCTCGCAAACTATCTCAAGTTTGTCGGCTTATAAATATAAATGGTGATATAATGGTGAAATATCGCCAAATAAAGTGTCAGAAGGAAATCTTTCAAATTGAACTCAGCTTGGCGATATCGAAATATTTGGCTAGAAATCGCTATACCTTACTATTATTTATATTTTATCTCTTTCAAACAAATAAGTTTAGAGGAAGTGCGTAAAAAACATTTTTGAATTAATAGACGTGCAAGGAAGTCATGTGTTGGACACATCAGATTTTTTACACATGAGAAAAGAGAATGCGGCACCAATCATAAACTCATAATTAATTTTTTAGGAACATACATAAACTGCTTTTATTTGAATAAAAATGTTTGAAAACAAACAAAAATAACTTTCGGTTTCCTTTTGACAATTAGTTTTCTACATATCAGATAATATATGAATGAGTCTTAAGAGATCATTTAGATTTTGTAATATTCCATAATGTCCCATATCATCAAAGATTGCAGAAGTGATGATGTGCATCAAAGATTGCATATCAAAGGAAAATCAGGAATATCCAATATTCCCGATTTTCCTTCCCGAGACCAATTTCTCAAACTTTAAAATTCCCTTAATATCTTGTGACATAAATTATCTAAGCATTTTCATTTAGGAACTGCACTAAATATGTTTGTATATTATATATATATTTAAAGACATGTCTTTGGTACTTACGTATTATCCCGGCAGTCTGCCAAGACAAGCATTTTTTTGCCAAGATAAATACCAGACAAATGATATACGTTTGGCAGCAGTTTGCCAGCACATTTGACGCAAAAATCGTTTGGCAGAAATAACCGCAGAGATAATACGTAAGTACCCATGTCTTTTAACTGCTTAGATGCACATTTTTTGTTTTCATAATTTTATCATACCTCATATGCATAGTGTTCAAGATCTTCTAATTGTTCTTTTAATTTATTAATGAGTTCTTTTTGTCGTGTCCGCTGCTGCTCAAGTTTTGTCTCCTGAGTTTGTTCATTCTGCAAAATAATCAGGATTTTAAATGATAATGCAGGAATAATAATAATCATAAAATAAAATAAATATGAATACAATAAGAATTAGTATGATTTACTAAATGTTGAGTTAATACTAATGGAAAGGGGGGGGGGAGGGAGATATATAGAGAGATAATGAAGAGTTAAGAGAAAACTGATTTTACTATTGGCTTTTAAATTTCTCCCTTGCAACAGTGGAAGCAAATAGGTTAGTTAAGCATGCAAGTTCTCCGCTAGATATTAATGAAATTATACTATAATTAAATTATAATTTTAATGAAAATAGCAAAATATAGTTTTTTAAGAAATAATTTTACAATGTCTCATTGTATCAGGATGAAGTATTGTATGAAAATGCTTCTCTATTAGATAAGAATGACATTTAGTTGGAAAAGAAGACTAATTTCATATGGTTTGGTAATTTATGTTTGTATTAGCGTGAAATGAAGAAGATAAAGTTTCAGAAAGGGGAAAAAAGTGGTAGTCCTGCTTTGGGTCTTTTACATATTTTTCTATAGCTAAAAGAAATAAGTAAATATTAAGATAAATATTTGAAAATAATTAATGATCTTTTTATAAATCCATGTTTTCATTATTTCCTATCCCTGTCCTCTCTTGAGATTATCAGCAAGAATTTTAAAGTAAAACCTGTCAACTTTAAAAGTGTCCTGAAGATAAATAATTCCACATGTCAAATTCTAAATTATTTAGCAGGCAAAGTGGACAGCTTCATTGCCCGATACCTTGCTGTTCTTTATACTTAGTACAGTGTCGGCCAAATTATTGGACTCATTTCAATGAAAATCATGTTTCTTCATTTTTAACAGTATTTGTCATTAAATTTATTTAGGTAAAGGTTGCTAGAAATTTTGGATGTCATCATTAAAGCCCATGATGGCCATGTTAAGTACTGACATTTCAAAATGTATGAAAAGACTAAATTTGTGTTATTTCCATTCATAAAATAATCATTAGGGTGATAGCGTGTTGCACAAATCCCCACATAAATATTTCTTAACGGACAATATTCATGTGTCATTTTTCAACCAACACATGACCTTAAACCAATGAACTTCAAATTTATATTTTCCATTGACACATAATTGAAATAGCCTTGTATCGATATCATCCATTACAGCAGCGGCAGACTTTCTCAAATTAGAGCTCAGTCCGCTCTTGCCGTTCTGCCATGGTTCTGCTAACGAGTACCTTTCTCACTTAAAAACACCAGTGTTAATAAGCCAAATTTAGCAATCTAGTATTTTTATTGTATGTTACATGATTTAATATATATCCCTGGCTACAGTGAAGTAGCAGTATACTTGAAAACTTTTTAAAAATTGTATAGCTTTGGATGGATTTAACAATCTAAGACTTACCTAATATTGAAAAGGATGCGATTGAATTTGTCCAAGAAAAAGAAATCTTGCACAACAAAAGATTTTGTTCCAAAAATCAAAGACAGAAAAGTTTGAAAGATGCTGGGTTTGACCATCTAATTGTCACTCACCGATGTAATTTCGTAGACCCAGTTACACAATCGTAAAGCAAATGTGGGGTAGTGTAAATTGGCAAAATGCTTTTTAAAATGTTGATAGACATTGTAAATTTCATGCTTCCTATGTAGATTGGTATTTTACCTACTTCCCTGCTCATATATATCGTTATAGTTAATAAAATATGCTAAAATGTGCCAAGGATGGCAATCTCATATCTACTTTTTATATTTGCTTTATCAATTTCCTTATTTTTATGAAAATAGGTGCAAATAATTTAACTTGGGGGAGTGGGCAATGTGTGTTGTTAACAAAACGGAAAAACACCTGCTAATGTTTGCATGTAGTTGTTGCCATTTGCAGCATATAAATATGATAGATTTTGGTGTCACATACATTAGTGTATTATATAATAAGATTGCCACAGATGAGAAAAATTCCAGTAATTTTTTAAAACATCTCTTGTTGATATTAATAAATGGGAATCATTGCAAAATACTGCATATTGTAAACATTTTACTAAATGCCTTTTCTTAGAAATTATATAAAAAAATATTCACTAGTATAGAATATATAATTTTGACACTAGTCACAAAGAAAATTTACAGCTTGTTTTCCTGCAATCCTTCTGCAACAGCTAAAAGCAATCTGCACTATAAAATAGTTCTATATGTTATTTCCTGTCAATTTAAGTCACAAGCTACACAGGAAACAATGCAGGTAAAGTTGCTGGTGATCATTTGGCAGTGGGATAGTGGAAAATAATCAATGAAATACTGATGAGATTAAATAAAATTATTTTTCATTAATCCTAAGGTTGAAAACTTTGGAAGAACAGTTTTCTTTCCTTTTGTACTTAAAGGAATGAAAGGTATGTTGAAAAAATGAAAAAATCAAATAATAACTTAGGAAAATTAACTGAAGAGCTGAATAAAAAATTAAGAACATTGGTAACTCTATAAGTATGGATGCTTAAGAACAATTAATATAAAATAGTTTTCACAGAAAAGTTCGAACAAAAAACAGTTTTTAAGTAACTAAACAGAGTTTGTGTTCTTACTATAATTTGAGTTAGATCCAAACCATTCTCATATTCTCTAATATCTGGGATACCTCTAAATGCAAATTCTTCCAATTCCTTCAGCAGATTCTACAGAATAACACTTTTAATTAACACATATAAAACAATTAGACAAGAAACATATATAAACATTAGATGCTGGAGAGATAATCACTGGTGAAAATTAGTGAGCGTTGACAGCAGAAAAATAAACAGCAACTTATAATAAATGGTAAAATATATTAAGCAGTGGGAAATCCTGGTGGGAGCTATAAGTATGGAGCTACAAGTACCTCCCTGTTAACGATAAAACCAAATTCTTGATTAATTAAAAAATTACTACATTGGTCTGTTCTTAATTTGTTAATAATAAAAAGTTTTTATGACCTCAGTCTTAAACAGATCCTTTATTAAACGAAAACTTACAGAACAGAAATATTGTCTGGTTCCTAATTTTTAATATACTTTTATTCAATGGATTCTGGCTTGAACAGAAAAATGTTTTGGCTCCTCACATTTAAGACAAGTAGTAATAGAAAGAATCATCACATATGCAATCAAAAGTAAATAACTGCATAAAACAGACATAAGAATTTATATGTAATGCATAACTCTTATGTATGTTTTATATTAAGGTATTTCATTTATTTAACTACATGGAAAATACAGTTTATTATCATACATATATTGTAGCTCCATTTGTAAAAAAGAAAAAAATCATAGCACATACCTAGATAAAATCAAGACAAAAAAAGATAAAGTTAAATTATTCATGTGAAATATTTAAGCCATCTTAGACAAGCACATGATATATAATTCCAGTGATATTCATTTAAAATGCACACTACACAGAAACTAATTTAAATGCCAGCACTGCATACGAGGGTTTAGAAATAGATCTCCCTAATATTTTATCAAAAGTACATATGTTATACACAATTTTTCAAACAAGGAGTTAAATATAAACCAGTCTTTAAAAAATCGGACATCAACAAAAGTTTTCTCCTACAAGCTAGTAAAGCAGTCAGTAATAAATGCAGAAAGCCACTTTTTATTTCAGTTACCATTCTTTCAAGAGAATAGGCTACAGTTTAAACTGTAGATATATACAAAATTGCAAAAAATTTCATTTCAGAAGGGACTAAATAGTAAAATACTTTTGAGTAATAAAATATTCCTATGCCATTAAAATTAATGTATTTTCTCTCTATTTGTATTATGTAACATAATTTTCAGCAATTTAACATTCTTAACTATCTTTAGAACAATAATTTAGAGCAAGTATCAGTGGATAAAATCATCCTCTAAATCAGAGGTTCCCAACTTTTTATAGACCACTACCCCTTTAGAAGAAAAACAAAGTCTAATGGTGCCATGTCCATACTATTTAATTTTATATGAGATAATTAAGTACTTTTATTACATGAGTTTAATTTAGCTGTTTATTTATCTTTTAAACATCATAAAGTAGAAATTAATAAAACAACAACCAAATGTAAAACAAAATTGCTTAATAAAACTTTAAAAATAAAAACAAAATCAATAAGAAACAAAGTAATGGGATAAACACAAATTAATAATAAAAAAAATTAATGAGATGATTGAGGCAGATGGAATTTTTACAATTTGTTAATGTCTGGTAAATATTTTGTTAACATCAAATGCACACTGTCATGTTCGGTTATGTGTAGTCTGTTCTTCTTTGCCAGAAATAAGCTACTGCCCCGAAGTTAGGGATCTAAACAAAAGAGTCATTTAAAGTTCTCATATTCTGGTCAAAATATATTGATTACATAAATTGTGTGTTTGCGTAACAACTTGTGGGAGAATCTGTCACGATCAATTTATTCTAAAACTAAAGAGTAGGTATGCATTGTATTTAATGCTAATTTAAAAATGCTTTATGTGATAATAATAAGTGGAGATAATTTACACTGCTAAAAAAAAATATTTATTCATGAAAACAGTATAAAAAGTATTTTATTATATTATTTTCCTAAATTAGTAAGTATGCCACTATTGTCTCACTTCACTGCCTTAAAGCCCCTTATTTGTTTCTGGATCAGCTACAGCCCTCATTTAAAGCTCCAGCAGCTAGGGGAGGGGCAGTACTGCTCCTGTTAGGAATCTATGCTGTAATGTATGAAATCCATGGGCAGTGCACAAATTAAATTAACTTCAATGAGGCTGTTAAAAATTAAAAACATTTATATTTTACCTCTTTTTCTTCTGTAGAAGCATCCACAATTTGTTTAAGGCGAAATTGTACCTGAGCAAAATGAGATGTTAGAGCTATTAAAGATGAATTCAGCTGCTCTTGTTCTTCTTCAAGTTTGCGTAATCTATCAGTTTCATCAAGCACCCTGCAAATTAAAATACCAATGTTTAGAGAAATTTTATCAGGATAGAAAAAGTTGATGGCAATGAAATGAATATTTGAATGAATTAACTTTGTAAACAATCTAAACATAATAAAAACATATAAAACATTAATTAATACGGCGGATTAATTAGTTAAAATTTTTTATTTGGGAATACCTTATTCCCCCGTACACGATATATATTTCGGTTACACACATAACCATCTTCAGTCGTTTCTGGACCTCTCACTACTTAGCTTAGGAGAGCTTAGAAATAATGATGACAGAGGGCAGCATCAACGATACGCTTCATACAATCAACCAATCATGGGATGACGTCATGCATCGAACTTTCAAGAAGAAGAACGAAGAAGATATAAAAAGAAGCCGCCATTAGTGAGAGGTCCAGAAACGACTGAAGATGGTTATGTGTGTAACCGAAATATATATCGTGTACGGGGGAATAAGGTATTCCCAAATAAAAAATTTTAACTAATCTAAACATTCTGAAACCCTCATATTACACCATGATTATAAACTATAAACATCTGAAAAAACTTAAATAAAAAAAAATGTTTATACTATGGTATGGCAACTAGGTTGAGCCTTGAATAAGTACAGAATAAACTTTCAAATTAATCTCACTTGCATGATGCAAATAATTAAAAATTTTGTTTATTATCATGAGACAGATAGAAAGAAATTATTGCAAGCTTAGTTGGAAATACAAACTGCCCTGTAGTAACACAAGATGATCTCTGCACACACTACAATTCAGCAATTGAAGGCCAGGCAAAAGGCTGTACCTTTCGTTTGCTTTAGGGAAGGCCTTAATCTGCAATACTGAATTCACGAAATCAAAACCAGCCCTTGCTACTCACTTCTCTTCCCTGTTGACCAGGACAATGGACATGTATTCTCCTTTTCATCTTCAGCAACAGATGAGGCCGGCATCAACCTCATTCATTTCTCATTCTTACAAAGTCCACAATTTGTGGTAGCAATTTCTCAAAGTTCACAATATGCAGAAGTAACTTCTCTAAGTCTAGAACAAGTGGCAAATTTCATAATGCTTGAAATATCGTTTGTCAGCCTCCAACTGACTCTTCAGGGGAATTAGTGTGGTGACAAGCGATCATCTCTGTGCACATCACACCTCGGCAAATGAAAGCCAGGGCAAATGGGTACCTTTTGCCTGGTTGGATAACGCCTTCATCTACCACGCTGAATTCAAGGGATCAAAACCAGCTTCTGCCATATGCCTGCAAACTATGGTTATAGTGAACCTCTGGTGACTGGTAAATTTTGTTCCCTATATCCAAAGTTCACTAAAACCGATAATTTCCCATGTTGAACTAGAAAACTTAATACAAAACTGGAAAATAGTGTTTTACACAAATAATGAATGTTAATTAAGTAAATCAAACATAATTAATTGCATTTATAGTTCTAGAACTATTTAAGTAAAATAGACACAATCACATTTACAGAAATAATGTACATTCCATTTAGTTAGTGAAAGGTGATGTTGCTTTTAACCCATTATATTGCATTGAGAATGGAAAAAGAATTCGTCTACGGTCAAGAGCAAAGTTTCTGTTTTTGGTTCACTTTCAAAAGTACCTTGCTTTTGTTAATGAATGCTTTTAAAGATCAGAAAGTATTACAGCAAGGAAAAGTATTATGAGCCCCCTCCCACACTTTTCCCCTTTTTTAGTATATGCTAGCCTGGTAACTCACCTGTATTTCGGAACATGTGCTTCCTTATCTTCCTCTCTACTCAAACACAAAAGAGAAACTCTTCGTACGAACCCAGCAACATCACCTCCACTGTACAGAAATTTTTAAGTTCACTATAACCGAAGTCATGGTTCACTTAAACCAAAAAATGCTTCATACCTTTCTAATGTTTGTGAATCAGGACTAATGAAAAGCGCTTACTATATCCAGAGTTGGAGATTTTTGAGACTTTGAAAGAATGAGAAATGAATAGGATCGATGCCTGCCCCGTCTGTTGCTGAAGATAAGGAGAATACATGTTCATTGTCCGGGTCATCAGTGAACAGAAGTGAGTAGCAAGGGCTGGTTTTGATCCGGTGAATTGAGCATCGCAGATTAAGGCCCTCCCTAAAGCCAATGAAAAGTATACCTTTTTGCCCGGCCTTCAATAGCCAAAGTGTAGTGTGCACAGAGGTGATCTTGTGTTGATAAAAATCTATAGCAAGAGTTGACTACATGAAAATATATAAAACTCAGGTTCAACAGACAACTTTAAAAACTTGTTTTGGAACTTTTTAAAAATCTGTTTAATACACACAATATCAAGAGATATTTGTTACTATTAATCTTCAGTTGTGTAGATATATATATATATATATATATATATATTGAAAAGGCCCAAAATATATTTACCCAAAGAATTTGTTACATATATATTAATATGATTGATGGCCTAATTATATTATACACTGGTATACCTAACACATTCAGTGATTAGAAATTTATTATCAGTATTAAAAAATAGATGAAAAATGATGTCTGCTTTCTGTTCTACTTTTTTAAAGGGTTCTAGTGCATATTCATGTGAAATCTGGAGATAACTACCCAAAACTCCAGTCGTCAGACTGACTGCAGTGCAATAGGCCAGAGCCCTGGACCTTGACACTTCATCTATCTACTATGTTCATTGTTTTATCCACTCAACTATGTGGAAAAAAAAAAGTGTTCTTGCAAAAGAAATTTATTTCTACATAGTTGTATGTTAAAGAGAAATATTCATATTGTTAAAAATTGATATATGCATTTTACAAGTATTGGGCAGTATATTTAAGGATATTTTTAAGAAATAGAAACTCAATTTCATTCATTTCATATTAGAGAAGTAACAAATAGTGAATTGGCCGAATAGCCGAATACTGAATATTGCCAATAGCTCAGGCCAAATACTGAATATTCGGCACATAGTTTAGGTCAAATACTGAATATTTGGCAGCCGAATATTAAATTTTTTAAAATATTATTTTAATCGTAAATAAAATGTTGCTTTTCAAATTTGTAATTAAATACTAAAAAAAGAATAATTAAAATTCATTTTATATTATTTGCAGGTATTCAAAAGCACGCAAGTGTATATTGTCTGTAAAATTAAAAAATCTTGGTCATGAAAAAATATCTTTTACAAAGTTAAACATTAATAGAAGCATAATTATAATTTGAGATATTCATAATTTAATAAATATGCTATAAATGTGATTAATTAGGTAACTATACATCATGCTTTGGGCTTTACAGCCTCTGGGCAAACATATGTAGCAGTTTTTCAAAATTATGTCTGTAATTGAAGATGATCTGAAAAGTAGGAGGATGATTCCTCCTACTTTTGCCTCCTACTTACTCCTCCTGATGATTCCTCCTACTTCCCCCAGTAGTAGGAGGATGATTCCTCCTACTACTGGGGGTAGGAGGATGATTCCTCCTACCCCCACCCCATAAAGAAAGTGGAAAACCAAGTCAAGTAGTGCCACCAAGTAGAAAAGTCTGCATCTATGTAATATTACTAAAAAAAATTAGATTATGTTTCATTCAACTTAAAATTCAATTACTTAGGATATTTTATAATATGAAATTAACATACTGAAGTATAACTAAGCAATTTTATTTGTAAATGCATTTAAAAGTACATGTTAAAAATATTTCTTTCTCTTTGTTCTGAAATTATTCAGCTGAATATGTAGCAATATTTGGCCACAACTATTTGGCCGAATATCTGTTCAGCATTCGGCTTACCGAACATTCGGTCAACTGAATATTCGGCAAAACAGCCGAATAGGCCGAATACTGAATATTTGTTACATCCCTATTTCATATCAATAAGAATTGCCTGGATCTAATTTAACAAAACAAACAACAAAAGTTCAGGAAATGGGTTTAAATACATCAGAAAAATTAAAAAGACAAGGGGTCGATGCAGATGAAAATTGAATGATTTAAATGATGAAAATTGGGGCTTTGCAGCCCCTTCACAAAAATACAATTGATTAAAACAGCCCTTTATGGCATTTGACCATATATTTTAATCAGTTTTATCAATAATTTTAACAGTGACTTTTAGGAGTATTGAAATTCACATAAATAAGTGTTGAAATTCACAAAATTAAGTATTGCAATTCACAAAAATGAGCAATTTTCACAAAAATGGGAACCTGAAAAAAATTCCTGGATTGAACCCAGAAGGTATGTCTGAAATATGGAAAAAAAAAAAAAAAAAATCAGGAATTACAATAACTCCCAACTGAGACTAAATATACTCAAGAGGGTTCCAAGCACGGGGATGGTAAAAAATTATTGTCCTCTTCAGACTCCAGTTTTATGTGAATGTGAAGATAAGTCCTTTTTAAACAACTTTTATTTAAAAGTGTCCACTAATGTCAGGAGGCAAAAATAGTATCATTAGTAGCCTCACCGACATAAAAAAGTCACCAGTCTAGTAGCCATTTCCTTGATTTTAGTTGCCAAAATAGTAGCATTTTTGCACGATTTTGTAATTAAGAAAAAATAAACATACGTCATATAGCTTCATTTAAGAAGGAATGAATAAAATGATATATTAAAAACTTCCTGCACTATATAACAAAGCATAGAGTGCATTTTTAAAATCAGTTTAAAACACATACAAGCACATGCATTATTATAAAAAAAAATCAGTTGCACAATATATTAACTGTATTAAATTTTTTAAAATTATCATGACTTGACAGATTTCAGATAACTTGAATATGGATTCAACTGTGCTCTGCTGATTAGAGCAAAATACCATCTGAATAAGTTTAAATAAGGAAGGCAGAGTTCAGTTTTCGCATTGCAATGATTGTTTGGATAAAGCACGGAAAAACAAAAGTGTTTGAAAAATTTGGGAAAGAGAGACTATGACCTGAAGATTCTATGATTAAAAAAGAAAATAAATAAAAATAAAGAAGGATTAGAATGTTTGATGAACGACCAATGACAGTCTGTTTTTCATTTTGGCAAGCCTGCATGAGGGGCATCTGCTTACAGGAGAGTGGGGGGCTTGGTTGGAGGACTTTTTAAGGGGTTATAATGTGTATTTATGTAAATTTTGAAAAACAAAGGGGAAAATTGACAAAACTAAAATCATTTTCAAATTAGTCGCCTTGAGTAAGGTATAAGCAGCCAAAAACTTGAAAATAGTATGAAAATGACGTTTTTTGTTCAAAAAAGTCGCCTTGTCTTTGAATTAGTAGCAAAAGTCACCTTTTTATTCGCTGGCGGACACCCTGATTTAACTTTAACTAAAACTGAAGGACACAACTAACTGAACTGAACACAACAAGGTTAACTTCTCTAAATTACTTTAAGCAGCCTGGTGTTGCTTTGCTCATATGCCAGCATCGAGGCAGCTTCTACTCTCCATGGGCTGGAAACTCCTTGCTGATACTTTTCGGAAGGTGGTAACAACAAGGCAGAAGGAATGACATCAGTATCCCAAGAACAAGCACAGCTGGCTGGTGGAAGAGCTTCAAAGTGCACACCACTATCACGGCTACTAGCTGCTAAGACTGCCTTATACAAGTAGGCTTCATTCAAGAGCACAGTTCTTATAGAATGACTGCATCTGGTGGGCATGCCTGGTCTTAAGAGACACCAGAATTTGCATAAAATTGAGTGCTGTAACCACTTTGAACTTTTAATTAGGAATGAGAGACCTCACAGCCGCTAGTCATCCATCGACTCAGAAGAGATGGCATGATTGCCACTACTCATTATTTATATAGGTATTTCAGATCACAGAATAACAATATATCAATGTAGATCTTTCTTCAGCAAGTTTAACAGTAATTAGATGCTTACAGTTTTCTGCCAAATCAACACAAAGCTTTCAGAATGATATATATTGTGCAAAATATAGGTTGGATATTGTTACTATTTAACTTGTC
This sequence comes from Cheiracanthium punctorium, assembly GCA_038373885.1. Taxonomy (NCBI): domain Eukaryota; kingdom Metazoa; phylum Arthropoda; class Arachnida; order Araneae; family Cheiracanthiidae; genus Cheiracanthium; species Cheiracanthium punctorium. The sequence continues at coordinate 908,188 of JAWZYV010020288.1, read as the reverse complement.
ACAAAAATTTCAGTTTAATAAACTGCAGCAGGGATCAATCCAGGAATTTTTCCAGAATTTTTATGAATTTCAATACTTAATTTTGTGAATTTTCACACAAATTTTTGATAAAACTCAATTTTTTGTTAAAATAATTGATAAAATAGATTAAAATGCCAATAAAGGGCAATCTGAATCAATTGTATTTCTGTGAAGGGGACATTTTAATTGATTGTAATTTGTGAAGGGGCTGCAAAATGGTCTCAATTTTTGTCTGCATCGATGCCTGCACAGATTAAAAAATTAACGGAAGTTACTTACTCATCATTATATATCGAGCAAGAAGGATAGCTTCCATCTAAATCAACATTTTCAAAGTCATCCCCAGAACTTATATGCTCACAGTCCTTGCAAGCTGAACTTACTGTAACCTGGCATTCATTCATGTTCAACTGAGAAAAAAAAATAAGTCATTGAAAAGTCTGAAACTGCAGCCAAAATTACTTATAATAATTGACAGGATTATACATTTTGGTAACAAATAAAAGTCTGTATTAACTATGGATATTTAGTAAAAGAATGTCCCTTTTAGCAGGGCCGTCTTTACATTCGTAGAAGCAGTTACCAAATTGATTAAAAATTATTTGTTAACCACGTAGGATTGAAATTAAGTTATTTTTATAAAAATTTTATGACACATTCTCAATCATCCAATGAGGAAAAAATCTGCATATTTATGTATCTTAGCTAACAATACATAAGTCAATAATTAAAATTTTTAATTTTAAGGTTTAGTTTTTAAATTATCTTCTACTATGGAAGTCTGGATCAAACATCGTAATCTAAAGTTTTTGCTGACTTCCCAATCTTCAGCTGAGCTCAAATATTTCATAACAATGTATCTTAATGAACATTCTAGGGTTGTAAAAAAACCAGGTTTTTTTTGTAAAAAGCCCAACCTGGGTGGGTTTTATAAAAAATTCAGTGTTTAGGGTGAAAAAACCTGGGGGTTATTGGGCAAAATTAAAATTTTTGGTACTTGAACTCAAAAATTTGCACCTATAAAAATGCAAACTTCAAGCCATAGACAAACATAAAATTAAGGTGTAAATCATAAAGGGAACTTGGCACTGCCCTCCAAAATATAAATGAATGAATAAATTTGGTTCTAAAAACTTTCACTGCATAGTCTTTTGAATAAATAATTGTTAGCTTAGTAAATGATAAGTGATAGAAACTTAAGTGGAGATACCATTGAAATGTATCAAGCTATATACAGTAGAAGACATAAATCCACACAGCTTGGTTCCAGACCTTGTGCAGATTTTAGAATTTTGCAGATCATAATAGGAAATTGATTCTATTTCCACCCCCCTCAGAAAATAATAGAAAAAGAATACCATAGAGATCAAGGGAAACAAATCATGTTACTTATAATTAGAATCATGATATAAAAATACAGAGGATTAATGCAATATACAAAATTATGAGATTATAGTACAACTTATTTAAATATGTATATTCAATAGTTTAGAACTTTGGGATGTTCTAATTATAGTTTTTATTTATTTATTTTTTCCATTATTTTCTGTTCGTAACACAGCTTTGCTGCTCTACAAATTAGAGATATTTCTTTCTCACAGCCCAACCTTCATTAAATGTTAATTTATCAACTTTTTGATCATCCTCACTTGTTACTGTGTCAGAGTCTGTGTCATGTGATCATAATTCAGTGTCAATTATGTCACTTGTCAGCCATTTGAAAGTTATCAATGTTAAGATTAGAGCTCACAGACTCCTAAAAAATGTTTTTCAAGTGGTAATAGCTTATTTAGTTTTACTTTGTATTTATACTGTAGTTTTCTGAACTTGCAGCTGGCAGGGCAGATTTCATTGTTTACATTGAACAGACAGTGCGGATTTTAGAGCCTTGCGGATTTCAGATCGGCGGATTTTGGGTCTTCTACTGTATATATATATATCCAATGTACAAAATTGTGCAAACAAAAATGTAGTAAAGCAAAACATATGGATATCTTTTTGAAAAGATTTATCTTTTCTAAAAAAAAAAACAACAAAAAACTAGCTGAAACCCGTCAGATTCGACGGTCACTTTATTGACTGCAATATTTCAAAAATAAATGGGAACGATCAGCATACCTGCCAACATGCAATTTTTGAAAATCTTACAATACCATGGTGTCACGCAGTAACGCAATAAATATGCCTACTAAAGATAAAATGTAATCAAACACAATTTTTAAAATTACTATTCAGATTTAGTACACTATTTTTAATACATATGCACATATAGGAAAGGAGAGGCATTTATTTGGTATCTTTAGAGTACAATGTTCATAAGTAGCTGATTTGGCTGCTTTAAAAAAATCCTTATCAAAGTCTTCCTCATAGCAATGGCCTTTGAGTTTACTTTTTTCAATTAAAATGTCTTCCAAAGTTTCATTAGACAAAAAACTATGAAATAGTGTTCTATTTTTCTTAACACTGCTAAACAAACGTTCACAAGCAGCATTACTGTGTGGTATAGTCAATATGCTTAGCATAACATTCGATCATATTTAAATTTCCCACTAGCAGCTGTTAATTTTCTCAATCTCAATATTTAGCCCATTTTTTGTCCATTCTTTCTTCTGATTGAACTTCCTCGGGCAAATTATCAATTTGCAAAATTGCGATTGAAGCTCATCCCTGATTTCATCTACTGGCTTGCAAACATCATTTCCACATACTTCATGCGAGTACATATTTGGAAATAAATTTAAAAAATAAACTATATCTGAAAATGATTTGGCCTCACCATGGCACAAGTGGTTCTGCCACTGAAAATGGTAGATGGCTGAAGTGTGAAGGTTCCGGGTTCGGGTCCCATCGCGCGGCTGTTGATCCAGAGTTTTGGTAGGTTTTCTCCAGATGTAACGTGAGTACGCGTTAGAACCCCTTAGAAAGTCCTCCTGCCAAGGCACCCCCCCCCCCTGGCTGATCGCCCTAATGTAGCGTTGCCATAATCACACACAACAACAACAACTGAAAATTATTTGTCTGCAAGATTATTTATGTTTGATACTTAGCAAGATTATTCATGTTTGATACGCAATTTTGATGTCGATCCTATACACGGAGCAAAAAGCAAAATTGCATCCCCTTCGCGATTTGACGATACAAGGATATTCCTTTGTAAAAGAATCAAGGAAAACTTTATTATATTGATATGTTTAATTTTCGACATTTCAAATTAATATTTCACAACTTCAAACTACACTGGACAATTTCATCAACACGTGTTTGTGATTGAAAGTTGTTCTTGCGCTTGCGCTTACGGATGGGAGCCAAGCGGTATTGGGAGGGAGATATTTCTAAACGAATGCGCATCCACCTCCGTGCATGCGCAGCAACAAACTTTGCCAAAGCATGGACACTCGGCATATCGATTACGAACGCTCCCATCCCACTTCTCCTAACACGTCACAAGCCAAGCCGCGGGTGGGAGGGAGAAAAAAAATCTGTGAGCCAATCATAGCTTTCGCAGCATCGGAGATCGGAGGGAATTCCTATTTTCCCTCTCGGGTTAACAGTAACACAGCGTATCAGTGGAAGAAGCATAAAAGGCAGAAAAAGTAGGGGAGGGGGGAGTTAGCGTTAATATGGGAAAAAAAACGATCTAGTGTTTTTACGTTCGACGTAACGTCAATTGGTGATTTAAATTTTAAAATACTCCACAAAACCACTAAATTTTGAAACATAGTAAATAAAATCACATTAGCCTAAACTTTGCCAAAAAATCGTACAATTTTGCCTTGCGGCCGTATAACCGTACAACTGAGCTAAAATCCGTACATTGTACGGCCAAACCGTACAAGTTGGCAGGTATGGATCAGGAATGTCACTGAGGTCTTGGGAAAAACGGACGGGAAAAAACGAAGAGTGACGCGGACGTGTGACAGAAAGTAAACAAAAAGTTTCTACACCAGTTCTTAATTTGGCAACTGTACAATGGCGATGGGATGATTGAAATATTTAAAATTTATTTTTAACTACCTTAAAATTTTTTAATTAAAAATTAAAAATTTATTTTTAACTATTGAGTAAAAAAAAGGAACAGTACATATTAAATGACAAATGAGCCCAATTGCAGTTAAAATTCTAATTGGGTATTTCGTTGAAGACGATATTTTGGATCCAACTATCGACCACGGAACGTCCAGGTGAATCATCGTGAGTGATCTTGATTGCTACGGCATTTTTTGATCTAAACCTTGAAAGAGCGACATACAACATTCCATGAGGAAATATCGGTTCAGGAAAATAAACGCCAACAGTATGAAGTAAAAATAGTAAAAAATGTCGGAATTCTGCGAGAGCCGAAAAAATTTAATCTGCCAAATGGCGATCACGCATTCTATGCTTTATTTACTTTTTTTTCACGCTATCCTCGATGGTGAAGATCTAATATCAGATAGAAAACTGAGAAATTAAAGAAAAAAAGCGATAAAGCGCCAAAATAAAGAAGGAGTTTATAATGTGGTTAATAAACCACAGTGTATTTCTATGGAGAGAAATATGAACAAAAAATTCCGAAGCCCTTTCATATTTTAAATAACCACAAAAGTGCTGTATATTAAAAGCATATCGTAATCCATGCGTCGTCCCTATTTTTCTTCCTTGAGAAGTGTATCATTATTCATGAGCGTGCCGTGTTTTTCTTCCTTGTTTCATAAAACACTTGTTTGGAATCAAAATCTATATTAAAATCACCTTCTAAAACTGTTTTACAGTCTTCGCGAAGCACATTCTAACTATACTTCACCTTTATAAATACTGTTTTGAATGTGCATCATAATCCATGGGCGTGCCATATTTTTCTTCCTTGTTCCATAAAGCACTTCTTTGGAATCAAAATCTATATTAAAACTGCTGACTAAAACTATTTTACAACCATTGCCAGGCATGGTTGTGTTTTTAAGTTTTTTTTGTGGCAGCAAACTTGGCGATCAACTATCAAAAATCGCAAACCTTGTCAGACTTATTCTCCCCTGCCCCCCTTCCGCGTTATGTGGCAAACTTATTTAAAAAGATTTTCACCATGACAGTTCATCTCTACAAAACCTGTCCTCAAATCATGTCGACAGAATCGAGTAGACAAAGGATGGGCGTGAACGAAATAGCACCCTAGTGCTAATAAGCGATATAGCGCCAAAATAAAAAATCAGGAGTGATTCCAATCGACTTTCCGAACAATTGCGATTAAGATCATTACCAAGCATTTAAATAAATTTAATCGATGAATAATTCAAACATATATACCAAATTGAAGCTCAATTGAATGCGCCATTTAAACGCTAGTGCACTTTCAAGAATTTCTCCCCATACGCCATAATGTAAAAGAAATCTTTGTCGTAGCCCTGTAGAAAAAGTATTAAGTCCTATACACATCAAAATCAATACCGGTCTTATGATGGTGGTTTCTGAATTTGAGCTCAATCGAACGTATCGTTTAAACGCTAAGCACATTCAAAAATTTCCCCGCCATAGGCCATAATGTAAAAGAGATCTTTGTCGTAGCCTTGTAAAAAACCTGTAAGTCCTATACACATCAAAATTAATACCGGTCTTAAGATGGTGGTTTATAAAATATATATCTAATTTGAGCTCAATCGAATGTATCGTTTAAACCATAGGTTCCCAAGGTGGGCGATAACACCCGCTTGTGGGCGTTTGAGGCTTTCAGGGGGGCGGTAAAAGACCCAGAGAAAATTAGGGGGCGTTGATATGGCACGGAGGGGCGTGGGAAGATTAACCAAATATAGTCTCAGAAAGACTTAAAAATCACTCTGATAATTCATTTCTATCACGTGTGTGAAAATTCACATATTTCGATATGAGACTTCGCTGTTGAGAGAAAGAGATACCTCTCTAAAACTTTTATTCCTCTTTTTTAAATGAAGAAGAAATTCAGTAGAGTTTCAATTCCAACGATATTCTATGTACTAGTAATTTTTAAAAATTTAATTCTTGTTTTCACCATGCATTATGTACGCTCTTATTTCTCTGGAGTGGGAGGGTGGGGGGCAGTATTGAAATATTCACTAGAAAAGGGGGCACCAGTTTAAAAATGGTTGGGAACCTATGGTTTAAACGGTAGTGCACTTTCAAGAATTTCCCCCCATAGGCCATAATGTAAAAGAAATCTTTGTCATAGCCCTGTAGGAAAACTGTACGTCCTATACACACCAAAATCAATACCTGTCTTGCGAAGGTGGTTTATAACATATATACCCAGTTTGAGCTCAATCGAATGCCCCGTTTAGGAGCTATCGTGTTCACTCATACACACACACATCTCATAAAAATAGCATAAATGAATTCAGAAGACCTCAAAACGTGTAAATACACCAAAATCTCGAAGTCGAATTTTTTCATGATTACAATACTTTCCTTAAATGGTACAGAAAGTAAAAAGGCTTTTTTATGACTGTAAAATGTATTTAATAAACCACAATGTTATTTCTATGGCGAAAAATTGCACATTTGAAGTTCTGCCACACCTGATCCTTTCGACTTTTAAAATTTTCCCCTTTAGATGACACATCTACGTACCAAAACCTTTTTTTAGTATTAGACAGTAAATAAATAAATATTTTAATAAATATATTAATAATTATTTATATATTATTCTTTCACAAATAATATTTTTTACAATTTTTTAACACCTTGCATTTTTAGAAAAAATTGCGCTTTGCATTTTTGAAAAATTATCATTTGTCATAAGTTTAGATCACCTGAACATGGAATAGAATTAAATGGTTACACATAAACGAGAAGATATTAAACAGCGGTTATTTTTAATTGACTAAACTTTATTTTATGCCTAAACTATTCCAACTTTATTATTTTAGTTATATGAACAATTTTATGTTTTAAAAGCTGTAAATTTAAAACTAATTAGACTAATATTAGCCCAAAGTAGGCCTATGCAAAGTCAGATTACTGTAAACAAATAATAAACCAACTTTTCTTTATGCTGTGCAGTACTCCATCTGATAAAAAATAAATACCTGCAAGGTACACCACTGGTGGTGTACCTTGGCTGTATTGTAAGCTATTTTTTAAATAATTAAAAATGAGTATAGAAATGTATTTGGACATTTTATAAAAATATATGTAGCTCCCGATATCCTTAAATTTATGGAAAAAAATATTTTACTGATATTTTCCAAACACATTTTTTGTAAAAAATCATAGTTTGACAATACCTCCAAGGTACACCACCTTCCCCTATTTTTTTTAAAGTCATACTAAGCACACAAGTGTATCAGATTTAGAAACCACGTTATTATTTGCAATATTGTGTTTAAAATAGACTTAATGAAAAAAAAAATCAAAACTTTAAAGGGATTCCAACCCATATAATATTTAAATTTATAAATATAACACATAACACTTGATCTCATTTTTGAAAAAATTCAACTTTAAAATAAATTAGTGTTCAAAAATTGCTGATCACAGATAATTGCATAAGTAAAATATGACGTTTAATTATAATAACATTTTCAGTGTAGGACATTAATAAGTGAAATATATACTAGGATAGGCAACTGCAGAAAGAAAAAGATTACCATCAATCCCATAAAAAATACTAAAATTATTTTACAAACACTTTATGTCTATACATATAATTTCTTACTAAAGATAGGTACTATAATTAAAAAAAGCGGTAAAATGTATATAATACAACAGAATCAACAAACGATAGTTCTGAAAAGAATATTTATACCCACTTTATTGCAATCCCATGATAAAATTGTGTATATTTATAAATATATTGCATGCGTAAAATTGTAATGACAACATATAAATAATTATAAAAAATCATATAAGCTTCTAAAAATTATTCAATATGTTACTAACATCGTATGGACAGGAAACGTACTAATATGTTATATTTTTCGCTGAAAATTTAAGTAAGGAAGTATTTCAGATTGTTTTAAATGGACTTTAGCTACCATAATCAAATACTTTAAATAAAAAGTGCAAATATATCATGTTAACCAGCCTCATATAAATCAACAAACGGCAATTCAACGTCACTACCGCTAAGGAAAAATAAAATTTAAAAGGACAACATAAATAAAATTAAAAATCTGTCTTTTCAACCACACAGCTTGTTGTGCTGCGCCAAGGAGTAAGTAAAGTACCTAGTGCCAGGGCCTTCGCAATTAGTAACGGGCCTGTGCGTGTATTTTGATGAGCCATCAAAAGAGGCCTACGGATGATCGAGTCATCAGGCATTTCTGAAGCTTCCCAGTGCTTTCAAACGTTATTTAATGTAGTTTTAAGTAGTAATTGTGTTACTAATTCAAGTAGGAACTCATGATTAATTTGTTTGCTATGATACATATTTACATAAAGAAAATAGCTACATATAATTTGAAGGAAAAACAAAGTAGCTCTTACTCTCATGATTCACGATTGCTTCTTTTAGTTTCACAAGTGGATATTTAATATACTTTAAAATAACTAAATACACAAATGAGAAAGGCATTTTTATAATGAATATTTCATGAACGTATTCGTATTTCCTACGTTATTTTAAACAATTCAAGATTAATCTTTAACAAATGATGTATTAAATCGCATTTCAGTGTTTTCGGGATATCCTTGTATATTGGAGAAAATTGATAAAATACGCTCTATAGCGCGATCCCTGAATTAATTATTCTTCAATAAAGACATTTCATGTAGTACATGTTATTCTTTTGTCGCTTTATCAATCGAACTTTGGAATTGAGCAAGCATAATGAACGCTTGTACAAAATATTAACTACATTTGAAGTTTCTGTATAAACGGTCAAAAATCAATAATTGATAATTTACTGTATTTCTGCACTGTACCAGATGTAAGTCTTAATCACATAATCAAGGCATATATAACTGATAAATAACATTTTCAACTGGCAAAATTAAATTGTCTAAATAGTATCATAACGTCATGCTTATTTACAAGAATAAAAACTACTCAAGTAATACGATTTCTGATTAAAATAATTTTTTTTATAAATAACACATGAGTAATTATTCAGTAAACATGATTTACACCCTCCAAAAAAAGTATTCGAGCAAAAGAGAAATTTCCTACGTTGGTTTCGTATATTAAAAATTATTTATCATAGAATATGAATTAGGCTATGCATAAATATGACTTTCCATATTTCTATCAAGTTGTGCGTTTTTCAAAAACTCAATTATTATTCACGAATCTAAAATAGGAAATTTCTCTCTTGCTCGAATATTTTTTTTGGAGGGTGTGCATACATATTTTTAGAATTTCTAAATACGTACATTATAAAAGCGTTCACTTACCTTTAGATTCAGAGCAAAATGTTCGAATTTTAGGATAAATTTTCATGAAAGAAAATGGCGCAAGATTCACAAAACGATTACCTACATCTAAAGTTCTTTAGTAAGACAAAAGTATAAAAAAATTGTTTTAAAATAATAAAATAATATAACATTTATAATACTTAGAATAATAAAATAGAAAACTGTGACTGGGGAAATCAGGCCACAATGATAAACGCATTTTTAGCGATGGCAACTCATAAGGAGGCCCGTTGCTTAGCGATGGCCCCGCTAGAGCTTGGAGGAGATCCACAAACATTTTTCAATTTGTCCCCAAAATGTAAAACAGAAACTGGGGACTAGATTTATTTATAATAGTTATTTCTTTCCAATTAAAAAAAAAACAACAAAATAAAACAACCATGTTTCCTTTATTTTATGAATGTTCAATGGCGTACGTAAGGGGAGGGTGAGTGTTTGAGGGTCACTCTCCCGTCTTGTCGAAATTTTTTTAATATAAAGTCCATATATTTTTCATTTTTCAGATAAAGATTATACCTTTTAACTAAGGTGGCCAGATTTTTGTAGTCAGAAACGGGGACATGTCCCCGATTCTGACAACAAAACTGGGGACATTTATAATTAATGCAATAATTAACAGTAATTTAATTGAAAAACAATGCAATAATTAAAAATTGTCCCCAGTTCCATTTTTACATTCTGGGGACAATTTGAAAAACATCCTGAAAATGGAGACTGTCCCCGGAAAATGGGGACGTTTGGTCACCTTATTTTAATATGAGGTGACCAGATTTTTGAACATAGAATCGGGGACATGTCCCCAATTTTGAAACTAAAACTAGAGTAAAGTGACCATACGTTAAGGTGACCAGATTTTTGTAGTCAAAATCGGGGACATGTCCCCGATTCTGGCAACAAAACTGGGGACATTTATAATTAATGCAATAATTAACAGTATTTAATTTAGAAACAATGCAAGAATTAAAAATTGTCCCCAGTTCCATTTTTAGATTCTGGGGACAATTTGAAAAAGGTCCTGAAAATGGGGACGTTTGGTCACCTTACCATACGTCCTCGAAATTCGAGAACAGTCCCAAAATATAGATCTTTTTCTCATTTTGTCCCCAAAAACACTTTGTCCCCAAATGCCCCCAAATTTAAAGATTTGTACCTTTTCCCCCCTAAAAGTTTCCGTTTAGTTTATTTCTTTCAGAAAAAACTGAAGATTGGTTGGTTGGTTGGTTGGTTTGGGGACATGTGCTTCATCCTAACAGGGCGGCTTCGTCCCAGAAAAAAAAAAACAAAACTGAAGAACTAAGAAAAATAAACCGACTAAAAGCGCCATCTACTCAGAGAAAAAATGAAATTCGCCCGCTGAAAACGTTTGTTGTCATTGTGTGTGTAGCGTGTACAGACATTCAATAAAGTATCCGACTATGAGCCAAATTTCCTATTTCAGTTTCGTTAATGATTAACCCATTTGTGCCTGGATATTTTTGCGAATTTCTTCGATTTTTACTAATAACAGAAATAATAGATAAATTTCTGATCTCAACTTCTTGAACAAGGGATGATTTCGTTCAAAATCATTATGCATAAAAATCGAAATATCAACATCCTACTTGGTCATGTTAAAATATTTTGTAGAGTTGAGGCTCAATACTCATGAATAAAGGCTAGGAAAAATAAATAACGTTTTCGACTAATAGCGAAAATGCCGTCCCAAAAGAGGGACGCTAGGCATAAATGAGTTAATCACTTTTCATGAAGAACCATTCTTTAAATATGAAATTGACGTACGAAAGTTTTCTTGCACTCGAATACTTTTTTTAGAGGGTGTACAAAGTTTCATGAAAAATTATGACAAAATGATCCAATGTAAATGTCTTCTGAAAAATACAAATACTAGGGTAAGAGTTAAATTTTGAAAAAATTTCAACGTGATGTTCCTTTCATATTTCTGGTTTAAATAAATATTTATAAATGAATGAAATGCTTCCATTAATTTATTCGAAATAGCTATTATTCGAAAAGAGCTATTAGAGTTCATTTTAAGTATCAAAATCAGTCAAGATTTAACCCATTTATGCCTAGCGTCCCTTTTTTGGGACGGCATTTTCGCTATCATTCGAAATCGTTATTTATTTTTCCGAGCCTTTATTCGCGAGTATTGAACCTCAATTCCACAAAATATTTTAATATGGCCAAGTGGGATGTTGACATTTCAATTTTTATACATAATGATTTTAAATGAAATCATCCCTTGTTCAAAAAGTTGACATCAGAAATTTATCAATTACTGCTGGTGTTAGCAAAAATCGAAGAAAGTCGAAAAAATATCCAGGCACGAATGTGTTAAAGTATGGGTATACGTAGTAATATGTTGTGTCCTCGAATAAGTCCCCAAAAATATTTTCTAGTGTCCCCAAGTTTTCCTTGGATTCGAGGACAATGCTTGATTTGTCCCCAAATTCCTGTTTAGAAATATGGTCGCCTTAAACTAGAGACATTTATAATTAATGAAATAATTAACAGTAATTTAATTAAAAAACAATGCAATAATTAAAAATTGTCCCCTATTCTTGTTTTACATTTTGGGAACAATTTGAAAACCGTCCTGAGATTGGGGACTGTCCCCGGAAAATGGGGACGTTTGGTCACCTTACCATACGTCCTCAATTTTCGAGGACAGTCCCCAAATTTCCCCTTTTTTTGTTTTCTCCCCCCTCTTTTTTCCCCCTTCCTAATCTATTTTTTTGGTCCTTTTTTATTTTGGTTTTGTTTTTTATGTGTGTTACTGTGTTTCCTTTGTTTTTATAATTTTATTCTTTTATTTAAAAAAAATCTTATGTGCTGTCCTATATGTTGCTAAAAAAAATAATTATGTTCTGTGTGATTTTCGTTTTATGTTCTTTTGCTTGCTCTGTTTTCTTTTGTTTTTCTTTTTGTGTTTGTTTGTCTGTTCTTTTTTGTTTTTTATTTTGTTATTATTATTTATTTATGTATTTTTGTTTGTCCTTCTTTCCTTTTCTTTTTATCCATTCCCCTTTTTCCCTCTCCATGGTTTTGTTCCCCCTTTTCTTGTTTCCTTGTGGCAACATGCACTCAGCTCGAAAGACCGAAAGAATTTTTTGGTCGAAACGATGGTAACATCTTATAAGTAACTTTTTATGTGTGTTTTTCAATAAGTTTTTATTTATTTTATCATTTAACACCAGTATTTTGAGCGTTTTTTCATACTTCGGTCAGTGTGGTTAATAAGCCCGAATGTATTTTCTGCGTAGAAAAATATGGAAAAAAAATTCTGAAAAACTTTCATATTTTGAATTCGCACTAATGTGCTATATATTAAAAAGCGCATTACATGCGCCGGCCCTATTTTTCTTCCTTATTTCAGTAAGTTGAAAAGTGTATCATTATTCATGAGCGTGCCGTATTTTTCTTCCCTATTCCTTAAAACGCTTCTTTGGAATCGAAATATATATTAAAATCGCCACCTATTAAAACTGTTTTACAATCTTTGCGAGGCACATACTAACTATACTTCACCTTTATAAATACTGTTTTGAGCATGCATCATAATCTATGTGTTTAACAATCTGCGTCAGGCATATTCGAACTATAAACAGTTAAAGATTATCGCAAATGTCCACTTACGCGGCCAAGGCCTGAGTTGCTCAACAAGGGGTCTGGTTTACGGAAGCATATGTATCGGCCACCTGGTCAGCCAGACGCGAAGCTCTCAGTTTTTAACTGCAGCAAGCTTGGTACTCATTTTATCGACCGACTCAAGGGATGAAAGGCGTACACAATATGTAGTTTTCTGTGTATACTGATCATATATGTTCACATTTGTACCATGTACGTGTATTTCTACCCTGGACAATAGTACTGTTTATTAATTTGCAGTAGATGCAGATCCCAGGGCACCCCTGCGTGCTGTGTATTATTATTATTTTGCTCTGTGAATTTACAAATTCTAAGGGATGATTTGTTTACATTCTTGTTTTCCTTTAATATTGTATTCATTCTTTTTTTAGAATGTAATTGATGCAGAAATTCATATTTTGTTTCATGCTTAATGAGTGCTTGTACACCCTCCAAAAAAAGTATTCGAGCAAGAGAGAAATTTCCTACGTTGGTTTCGTATAGTAAAAATTATTTATCATAGAATATGAATTAGGCTATGTATAAATATGACTTTCCATATTTCTATCAAGTTATGCGTTTTTCAAAAACTCAATTATTATTTGGAAATCTAAAATAGGAAATTTCTCTCTTGCTCGAATACTTTTTTTGGAGGATTACAGTTCTGATGTACACATAGATATAGGAATAACTAGATCAAGCATCCGTATACTAGTAAGAGGTTTTTCTTGTTGCCAAATATCTTCGGTGGCATCGCCCATGATAGTGGCAGAAAGCAGTGTCTTGGTCATGGTTTATGGTTATTTTCGCCACTAGTCCAGCATCTTATTTATTTATTTATTTTTAATTAACTTTAAGCATTATCATGCCCAAGTCGTGCTGTGCGTATAATTGCACCAACAGGTTTAGGAAAGGATCTGGAATATCTTTTCACAGGTAATAAATGCTTGAAATTGGTGGTATTGAAAATCAAATACCAATTGATGTTCAATAACAGTAGTATTTTTAAATTTCCTATTTACCTATGCTTTTCGTTCACTTTGTAAAGTAATTGAAGGAGATATTGCACATCCTTCTTGAATTAAAGTAGACATTTCTTAATTCATGTTTCTGTATAAATATAATCCTAAAACATTTGACCGTACGATACATATATATACTTATTTTTAAATTGTATACTTGGCACTTAAACTATAAAAAATGAGATAAATAAAGCATCGTAATTTACTTTTTACGAATAATTATTAATCATATTTTACAGGAAATGATTAATTTTTCTATCATTTTTCAAAAATAACTCTTGAATTGGGGATATTGAATTTATCTTATTTATTCTAACTAGATTTTCCACATTTGAGCATTTTTTAACGACTTTTAAAATTACCAGTTTTAATATTAAATTAATTTTTTTTAGTTCAACGTGATTGTTTGTTTAAGTCTTTATTTATGTTTCTTTATACTTTTGTTTAAGTAAGCTTTATTAAGTTAGTGTTTTATGGTAAGTATTTCAACTTTTTTTTTTTAATAAGCATATCAGTTCTGTAGTGTTGTATCAAATCCACAGTTTAATTAAAAAAAAAACCTGGCTGGTGACGCAATTTTTAATATTAACTGAAATTCTATTAAATCAGTGCTTTAATTGAATGTACGTTTAAGTTTACACATCCCTGTCTGAACAAACAATAGTACACTATAAAATGTATTTTTAAAAAGCCATAAAACAGTTAAGTTATGCCAAGCAAAGTTATCATGGGAGGATTATTTCTGATGCTTTTTGTGCAATGTTGTGCACAAAAAGTGCACATGCTTTGTGCAATGCTTCGATGCTGCAAACTGTCATTTTACTTAATTTTTCTAGATGACTTTCTGATTTTAATAACTTTCTGATTGTTTAGGTTTCCACTATCTAATAAAGAATTGACAAATAAATGGATTTCTGCTGTAAAAAGAGATAATTTTGTTCCTAATATACATACATTTATTTGTTCAGAACACTTCAGTGCTGAATGTTTTGAATCAAATCATAATCGGAAGTTGCTAAAAGATGATGTAGTTCCAACTATCTTTAATTTTCCAAAGCATTTGAAAAAGGTAAGCTCTAAACGAGGTACTTATTAGGGAGGGATAATGGGAATGGGATATTGTCCCCACCCCACCCCCTCTCAAAAGAAAAGAAAGAAAAAAAAACAGCAAAAGCTTTTAAAAAGTTTTTATTGTGCACAGTAATTAATATAATGCCTTTATATGTATATTTCATGTCTTAGAAATTGATAATATACACCCTTCAAAGAAAGTACTCGAGCAAGAAATTAAATTTCCTACGTTGGTTTTGTATATTAAAAATTATTTATCATAGAATATGAATTAGCCTATGTATAAATATGAATTTCCGTAATTCTGTCAAGTTGTGCATTTTTCAAAAATTCAATTTTATTCGCAAATCTAAAATATAGGAAATTTCTCTCTTGCACGAATACTTTTTTTGGAGGGTGTACTTAATTTCAGAATGCATATTGTTGTAAAAACGAAAATAAAGATAATCGTTATTTTTTTTTTAATTGCCTTTGAATTTTTTTCTTCCTTTCCATATTTTGTTTCCACATACACAAAATAAGACTCATAGTACATCTATTTTGATATATAGCTATAATTAATATTTAAATTTAAAAAATCCAATTATAAATTTTGTTAAATTGACATTCATGTGTTAAATTCAATTATAATTATGTATTGACAGATTTGGCAGAATTGTTTTAATGATATGTTTGTATTTTAATTACTTCTTCAGGCTTGATTGGAGTTGAACTAGGCTTATTATCAGACATTTTATATTTATTTGACAATCTTCGAATCTAACATTAGATAATTGTTAGATAAAGACTCTTTATCTAACAAGTAAACTAGTAGAATTAATGAAAAACGTGTTACTATGTACTACATTTTATTATGATCTTTCTTTGTGAACATGATTCTTTCAGAATATATTTCATTTTATAAAGAAAAAACATCCATTTCAAATCTCATACTAGTTGTGCATTTTACTGTGTACATACTGTGTTACATATTTTCATGGTTAAGTAAATAATGAATGCCATCTTAAATTTAAAGAAACATTAAACAACTGCTAAACCATTAACAAATTTTAGTAAACTGTTTCTAAATGTAGGTATTTTAGAAAAGTAGTGACTAGGCCAACCCCTGCTTACACAAATTCAATCAAATATTTTTTTTTTTTTTTAATTCTGTATCCTGTTTCTTTAAATATTCATTTTAAAAAAACAATTTTATTTCATAGAAGTAGATTAACTTGATATTTAAAATAAAGTGATTTCAATCAAGTAATATTTTTAAAAATCAATTGATTTAAATTAATGCAACTCTGTTATATACATTAAAATATTCTTTTACAGAGAAAGTTTTTTTATTTATTTTTAGGAACAAAAACCAAGACCTCCACCTAAACCACGAAATTTACCCGTGCATGTACAAAATATTGAGAATGAAGCAAAGTCTTCTGACATCAATGACCATACATATTGCATCACAGAAAGTCCAAGAAAAATAAAACGTAAATATGAAGAAATAATCGATGATAAGAATGCAACAATAAGTACATTGCAAAAAAAAGTTAAAAATGGCTCGTGTAATGGTTTCTCGAAAAACAAAGAAAATTCAGACTTCAACAGATCTCATTAATGATTTAAAAGAAAAACATTTGGTAAATGAGAAAGCAGCAGAAGCTTTAGAAGAAAATTTCAGTAGTATTAGTCTGGCTATTTAAAAAAAAAAAGTTACAATCCAAAAAGCAATATCCTGAAGAAATAAAATCTTTTGCCTTATCACTTTTTTTTTATTCTCCTAAAGCATATGATTATGTGAGAGAGACATTTATGTCAACATTGCCACATCCTTCTACCATCAGACGATGGTATAATGTAATCAATGGTTCGCCTGGTTTTACTGAGGAGGCACTGTCAGCCTTGCAGGAAAGGGTTAAAAACAGCAATTATGATGTATATGTTTCCCTTATTTTCGATGAAATGGCCATTCGTAAGCATATAGATTGGGACGTAAAAGAATTTTTCGGATATGCTACGTATGGTTTTAATGTATGTTCAGGTCAGCAATATGAGGCTAAGGAGGTACTAGTACTTATGGTTGTAGGATTTAACGTGCATTGGTCTATTCCTATAGGATATTTCCTTATTAATGGAATTACTGCTGATCACAAAGCCAATTTAATAAGGCAGGCTATTTTAATATTAAATGATATAAATGTAAATGTGATTTCAATAACTTTTGATGGAACATCGACGAATTTTTCCGCCATGGAAAATTTAGGAGCTCTAATACGAGACCCTACACAACTTCAGCCTTTTTTTCCAAACCCCGGTGATCCATCAAAAAATATTTATGTTACACCTGATGCATGCCACATGATTAAACTCATGAGAAATTTATTTGCTGAGCTAATTCTGGTGAATGAAAATGGCGAATTGATCGAATGGAAATATATCAAATTTTTGAATGAAATACAAAACAAAGAAGGTTTGCATTTGTCCAATAAGTTAAAAAATTGTCATTTGGATTTTTATCAGAATAAAATGAAAGTGTCTCTGGCTGTACAAGTTTTAAGTAACTCTGTTGCAGTAGCATTAAATTTTGTATGCAATCATTTAAATTTGCCTCAGTTTAAAAATTCGAAAGGTACTGTAGATTTTATAACTAAGTTTGACAGACTTTTTGATATTTTTAATTCAAAGAATCATCTTGCTAAAGGATCAAAAGCTGCGATAAAAGTTAGCAACCGTGATAAATGGGAACCTTTTCTGGAAATTATGGAAAAGTCAGTGTTGTAGTTCTAAGAAAAAAAGTGGGGGGACGCTCATTTTTGACGAAATTTAACCTAAACTTATCGGATTCATTAAATAATGTAATTATTCCTTAAACAACCAATAAAACTAATTTAACCATCATTTGTTTATTAATTCATTAAAATGAACTCATTGTTAAATTATTGATTACTTGTTAATAATCTAAACTAAGTCTTTTTGATCAACCGTGTAAGCTACTTAATTTGTTGTTGCGAACATGTATATCGGATTTGTGTGCTTGGCTCGAAGCCCTCTTATAAATCCTCGTCAGAAGAACAGCACAAGGGGGTTGCCCTCCATGGGGGTCTTTCTAAGGGGTCATAACCCGTATTTACGCAATGTTTCGGAGAGAACCACGGAAAACTCCGAACGGTTAGGTCGACGGGCGCACAATGGGACCCAAACCCGGGACCTTCACACTTCGCCCGTCTGTCATTTCCAGTAACATAACCACTGTGCCATGGTGAGATAACAATCCAATGTCAAAATGGCAGATTTTCTTTTGGATTGGTACGTGACTATTTGCTACTCCGATTTTTGTCACTTTTTCGGCCATTCGGAAAGGCATTTTTTACTAAGCGTACGTTCGGGAAGATTATAATCTGTTCAATTCTTATGGATATGTTTTCACTGCTGAAGTGTTTAAGAATCCCTTACAATCCCATTTGTAAATTCTATTCAAACAGTCAAAAGTTTCCATTTGATTTTTATACCGATATACTTGCTCTCGAACGAACAAAACGAAAATTTTAATTTCTTCACAGAATTTTTAAAAAGACCTTGTAAATGAGCGTCCCCCCTGAGAATAAAAAGCGGGAGGACGTATGGGCTGAAGTGAAAAAGTATGGGGACGGCGTCCCCCCGCGTCCCCCTTCGACTACACCACTGGGAAAAGTGCTTAATGTCATTAAAAGACTGGAAAACTGGAAAATTTTTATATCAAACTCCACGCAAAACTCCAATTCTTGGCTTCCTTTGTCTGTGCAGAAGTTTACGTGGCTTATTTAATGACCTTGTTCTTAAAGATAAATTAAAGTATATAGCAACATACAAAATGTCTCAAGATCATTTAGAAATGTTCTTTTCCCGCATTCGCCAGCGTGGAGGATGGAACAACAACCCATCAGCAATACAGTTTCGTGCTGCATACAAACAGTTACTTTTCAAAAATGAAATAAAAGCAAGTGCAAAAGCCAATTCTGTCAAGCAGGATAACACAGTTCTGTTACCTTGCCTTTCTATTGCTTCAAATGTTGCAGAAAGCATATTTCATAACGTTACTGCTCTTAGACTTTTTGACAGTGTAGATCAAGATTTTGAAACTGAAGATGAAGATATTGATTTCTTTGTCAGTATGATGCCAAATTTATCAGACTTTGCCAACAATGCTGTTTTTTACATAGCTGGTTTTGTAGCCAAGAAGCTAACTGCTAAAGTTAAATGTCCTGACTGCTCTAATGCATTAGTGCAAAGCAATATAACAGGATCAAATCATTCCACATTTTTATCATTAAGGGATTTTGGCGGGTTGAAAAAACCATCAAATGATGTTTTTTTCAATCTGTTCATATACTGAAAAGTATATAAGACAGGAATTATTACTAAATGGTAATAATAAACTACCTTTTGGAAATGTCAAAGAAAAAATTACTACTAAAGTTTTGAAACTGTCACTCCAAAAAAATTTCTTTCAAAATTTAATACCTCACTCATTAGAAAATGCATTGCTTGAAAATCATGTCATTAGTCTTATAAAAGCTGTAGTAAATGAATATGTCAACTTAAAATTTCATCATTTAAGTCGTTTGACCAACATTAACTTAAAGGGTAAAAGCATACGCCACAAACTGAATAAATTAATTTTATTTAAAAACCAATAATTTATTGTGTTTTATTTACTAACTCAATTATAATTTTAATGATAACAGTAATTAACTTTAAGGTAATTTTCCACTGATGGAACATTAGTGTAACTGTGCTGTGGTTAGCAATCTTGTAAATTTGTCTCCTTTACGAAGTAATATATTTTATATTAAATGCTAGAAATGCACCAAATACCAAATATTTGATTAATTATTTAAAATCTACTTAGTATCTTTTATGAAATGTAAATGAGTTTCCATTTAACATCCTAAATTTATCTACATTATGTATAATTAACTTTGTATTTTGAGTTTGTACTATGGTACTATACTATAACTATTGCATATTTATTCATCTTATTTCATGATATTAGTAATTAATTTATAAATTGAAAATATCATATTTTAATTATTTCAAAATATGTAATTCTTTGTATTTAAAATGACACCTTGTTTGCTTAAAAATGTTTACTTTGAAAATTTGATTATGTAGTTGACCTTGTGGAATTGCCCATGTGTGTATTTTTACATTATTTAATTCATATCCATGGTTACCAGAATAAATACAAAATAATTTTATATTGCTTCAAATGCTGTTGGCAGTAATTTAGTTTGGTGATGGCTAATTACTGCTGGATTTTGATGACTTTTGCATTTTTAAACTTTTTATGATTTTTAGGGTAATTTCTGAGATTTTGGAACACTGTTTTACATTTTATGATAATTCTTTGGTTTTGGGTCACTTTTTATGAACATGTAACATGTAACATTTTTCATTTTATTTTAGTGAATATTTACCTTAGTTTCTTTTAATATGTTTTAGTTAAGTGTCAATATCTAGTTGTAAATATACTTTTTTTTCTTTTGTTATTTTTTAAGTAAAACTTCTTTAGCAGGGACTAGGGAGTAACTCAGATTTTTTTCTGACGGAAGTAACTCAGTAAAGGTAGTGACATGTATGTCATACTCCACGCTAATTGCGCCCCGAAAAAGAAGAACCCCTGAAAAAACCTACCTTTTCGACCTATTTCCAGTGAATAATATGAATATAACATTTATATAATCTTTGTAAAGTACATGAATAATAAATATAATTAAATTATAATATGATATTTATTTTAAGTCTAATCATTTCAGTGATACATGTCGTAAATGTCAAAGAAGTTTTACTTCAACCGCGTGTAAAGATTACACGCACACACATTTTTTTTAATTATTTTAGCATATTTGTTTTAGATATTAATACATTACATCTCAATTTCTTTAAATAAATGTTTTAATGTAACAAAATGTAACTTTAGTAAGGAATTATTGGTTTAAACTGAAATTTTTGTTTAAGTATTAGAACATTTTTAAATTGTTTTAAGGGTATTTTTTATGTTATCAAGGATATTTTAAAATAAAATTGATTTTCTAAGTATACTCGTTTGTGTACTATTGTATATCTATGCGAATAAAATTATTCTGTCCTTATTTATTTTATTATGATAAATTCCTAGGCTACCCATCAGTATATTTAATTTTGGGACAATTTATGTTAAATGCAAATGCCACACTTATACAGTTATTAAAGTATAAATAAAATAATTTTTAAAAATCTTGTGAAGGATACAATATTGTATTGAACCAAGTAATATTTATAGAGCTACTAGATGACCCGACAAACGTTGTTTTGCCATATGAATTATTTCTAGGATTATTTTAATAGAAAGAAATGACTAACTTATTGTAAGTGTCTGAAGATGTGGTATATAAGTGGAAGAGGCATGGAGCGCTGTGAACGTTGCTTGAATATAAAAATAACACAATACCAAACATTTATATTTTCAATTCATTGTAATTTATTCTTTAAATTTATATATATATCACAAATTACAATATTTTTACTAAAAAATACTATCGATCCCTTAACGCAATAGTGTGTACAATATTTTTTGTTGTCCCATCTTTAGCTAACACAAACAGACTGGATGGTTTGCCCACTCGAGAGCATGCCACATATAATTGTCCGTGTGAAAAACATGGTGTGATCAAATCTATGCCACAAACAGGCATAGTTTGGCATTGAGACTTATTGATAGTCATTCCATAAAAAATCTTGTCCACAAAAAAAAAAAAAAAAAAAAAAAAAAGGATGAAAACCTGAAAATCATGACGACGGTGGCGATCATGAAATATATGCAGTTACCAGGACAATTTTTTGCATTTATGTGGCAATTGTAGTTTAGAATTTAAATGGTGATTTGGAACAACATGTAAGTACAGCATACCGTTACATTTTTATTTATTTTGGATTGCCAATTAATGTAGTTTCAATAATTAAGTGTCTTCAAATTCCTTAACTGGCGGGTTTATCGCTAATTTGTTTACTGTAGTTTTCATCTAGTTCTTTGGGAGCGTTGAAACGGTACTTACGTATTATTCCAGCGGTCACTTCTGCCAAACTACTTTTTCGTCAAATTTGCTGGCAAACTGTTGCCAATCGTATTCCAAACCATCGACAATTTCATGCGCCCAACATTTATCTTGGTGAAAAATTGCTTGTCTTGGCAGACCGCCGGGATAATACGTAAGTACCGTTGAAACTTGTGCATAACTCCCAGAGACCCATGACTGCAAAGCTCGCCAAAGTACTGGGATTTTTTAGGTTTGCGAGAGTGGGGTCGTTAAAATAGGAATCGACTCTTTCTTGTACCATTTGGAATAGAAATCTATATTAAAATCGCCTAATAAAACTGTTTTAAACATACGCCAGGCATTTTCTAACTATACTCTAAATATATTTACAATAAATTGTCACGTTTTGGCACCACATTCAGCGATCCATTATCAAAAATTGCAAACCTTGTGCGACTTTCAACATTTTATTAACCCCTCTCCACATTATCTGGCAAACACATTTGAAAAGTGACTCGACGCGCTAATGTCTACATAAAAAACCTGATTGAAAGTAATAGCACTCTGGTGCTGAAAATTTTGGGGTGGACCGCCCTTATGACTTAGGGGTATGAAACATAGTTAAAAACCTATTCCCAGACATAACAAATATACATATAAAATTTCATTAAAATCGGTCGAGCCGTTTTGGAGGAGTATGGTAACTAACACTGTGACACGAGAATTTTATATATTAGATTATGTACTGTCAATAGAAAAAAACATGTAAGCAAGCCGTTAAAAAAAAGCCAATGTTAATATTGAAATTATTTTTTTGGGGGTGGTTTGTTTTACAACCCATAACTGTATATTTATATACCATAGCATATTAAGCAAACATGAATGGTGAACTTCATGGAAATTATTTTTATACTAAACATTTTGAAATTATAGCAATTTCAATTCAAGGCTCTGGACTGTGGCATAGCCAAGCTTTTCTCGTGGGGTAGGGGGCGGATCCAAAGACATGTCATTCCCCCTGTGGGAAGAAAATGTCTTTTCGTATAGCTATCTCTCTCATTTTGGGAGAATATTTACTAATAGAGATTTCCCTTCAATATCTATATCTCAAAGTATGATTGAAGCAAATAAGTATATTTAGTTCTTCAATTTTTAGGCCTATTTGCTGTGAAAAAAGGTACTGTTTTTTAGGGTGACAACAGAGCCTGGAATTGAGGGAATTATCAGGAAATTGGGGAAATTAAAAATTTTCTGCAATATAGATCATTCTGCTATATGGTCATGGGAACTGCACAAAAAATATCATCAAAAATCGTTCATCTATATAAATATTTTATCAATTTGTTATTTGAAAAATATTGGTCATAATTTGCATCAGCAAAAATTGTTTTCAAGTATATATACAATTGGGGAATTTTTTTTTTATAAAAACTAAATTATCAAGGATATTTTTTTCTTAATTCTTGTAGCCACCATGCTTTTCAAAATTATAAAAGTGTCGTTGATATTTTTTAGGACTGAATTAAACAAACATCTTTAACAATGTATTTTAATGTACAATAAGCAAATGAAGTAAAATGTTAGACTGCGGACTCTTGAGTACATATTGAAATGGTTATTGGCACCTGAGGCAATCCATAATTTTGCCATCCCTCTCATTCTTTCATTCAGAGTTTTGACATTGGAATTTGTTAATGTTGCTTTCCTATTTTAGTTTTTAGCTTTGATTTTTTTAAAAGTATCAGGAAGAATACCTAAAAATATGCTATACATAGTAAGCCTTCTTCGAACATGTACTGTTATTAAATTGAGAGTTAACAAGATTTTTAAAAATATTTTAGTACGGCTTCAACTTGGTGGAGAATTATCTCGCTTGAATTCCAGCATAAAATAATGCTTTATTTCTGATATTTATCCCTGCTTTATTTCTTAGATACTGCAAATTTGATATTGAAATTACAATAAAATATTGTTCCAATGAACTTTACAAATATTTCAGATAAACAAAAATTTGGTATGAGATCATCATTTACCTACTATTACAATTTTAAGCTATTTTCGTGAGAAAAGGATGTAAAAATAATGAACTTTTGTGTATTTGGGATTCTGAGAAATAAACGTGTGTGTTTCTCTGTAGGAAACAGGGAGACGCGTGAAATAAATGTGTATTAAATGCATGCATTTTCACATACTTTCTCCCATCAAGCTTTTTGAAAAAATATTTCTTCAAATTTAGCCGAGAGTATGGTAAAATTAAAGAATGGAGAATGTTTTTATTCAAAACAATGAGCCTTGGTATATTTTAAACAAAGAATAATAATATATTGAAAATATATTAACTGTATTAAAATAATCTATATTTACTATGTTAGTTATGAGAAATGTGTGAAAAACATGCACCCCAGAAAAGGGGGGGGGTATTTAAAATATCCCAAATATTAATATTAGCTAAACATGTTTTTACCTGTACAAAGTTGTGGATGTACATAAGCGAAAATGCACTGTTCTAGAAAGGCAATTTTTAGAAAACTGATGTTTACATTTAGGGTTCCAAGTTTATTACATTGTAATATTTTTAGAATGTAACATTATAACTTTTTGGGAATCGGTTTCTTTTTAAGATATAAAGGACGTAAAAAACACGTTTTGGACTCCCACTTCAAAAGGGATAAAATTTCCTAAGTATAGCCTTTTTGCTTAAAAAAAAAAAAAAAAAAAAAAGAAGTAGAAGGCGTATTTGAATCTCAAGAACGTTAGAAATACATTTACGAGGGAAAGAAAGATCCAAACTCAATCACCAAACTATGCCACAATATTGTGATTTTCTTAAAATGTAACACACTTAAAAGTAATGTAGAAGCACAACCCCCCCCCCCCCCCCTTGATATGAAAGTAGTTTTCTCTTACGAGATCTATGACACCTCGGTCTTTTACCCTAGTACTTCCAATACACAATTGATACTTAATTTCAGTTCACATCTTTGTTCAGAAAAAGTTTCTGTTTTCCTTGTGTGCAAAAATAAACATTTAATCGATTATTTTAATGTGTTACATTTTTAGACCATCTAACAGCAAAAATAAACTAAAAATAGCTAGGAAAATATCATAACAAAATGTTTTTTCTTTGAATTTGGTTCTGAACGAATCATCAATTCTGTATTTAAATGTAAATTAATGCTGTTGCATAGCAGTCGTAAGCAGCGACGTTTTCGTCTTTCTGCCACTATCGTGTCGTCTGCTCCGGAAGTGCACTGGCAACAAGTTTCCTCCCCTTGTGCGCAATCTAGTTCACTATTCCTATATCTATGGATGTACACCCTCCAAAAAAGTATTCGAGTAAGAGATAAATTTCCTACGTTGGTTTCGTATATTAAAAATTATTTATCATAGAATAGGAATTTGGGTATGTATAAATATGACTTTCCATATTTCTGCTAAGTTGTGCGTTTTTCAAAAACTAAATATTTATTCTGAAATTTAAAATAGGAATTTTCTTTCTTACTCGAATACTTTTTTTGGAGGGTGTACACCCTCCAAAGTATGAAATAATGTTCTAACAATGCTCGCAGGCAGGCCAAAACAATGTATTCTGTTCTTAAAAGTATTTAAATAATGCAGAGTAATGAGTTCAAAGAAAGTTACTTCTGCAAAGTTAAGTTCTCCAGCAATGTTCCATAAAAAGGCAAAACAATACATTGAATGAATTTTTAATGATTGTAAAATGCAGTCGTGTGCAAAAGCTTATGACCGCACATAGAAAAATCAGATTTAATGGAATTCTGCAGCAAATACATCTGTTACAAATAAACAAAATAGACTTACAAGGTTATTGAAGTCATTATTTTGTCGACCCTCCTTTATTTTTTATCACTGCTGCAATCCTTTTAGGCAAGCTATGAGCAAGAGACTGGTAATATGCTTGAGAAATCTCTGTACACCACACATGCTTTATTGCTTTATCAAGTTCTGTAGCACAGAATGGTAGCTTCTCAGTGACTTTATTTTTCACAATACACCACAGATTCTCTATGGGATTCAAATCTGGCTGTTACCTGGCCAGTCAAACACTTGGATTTGAGTAGCCGTCAGATAGTCCTTAGCAATCCTTGCGCTGTGACACGGAACCCCATCATGCATGAAAATTGAACATGTGTGAACATCTATTTGAAGCTTCAACTTGTCACATAACAAATTAAGGTACCGACTACCGTTCATCGTGGTTTTAGGTGGCAAGAAATACAGAGCAGCAGTACCAGACGCAGACATTGCACCCCATATCATCTGGCTTGGGGGGTGTTTCACTGTTGGAATAGTATATCTGTCATCATATCTTTTTCCTAATAGGCGGCGAATACATTTAGCACGTGCAGAAAATTGTTGCACACTTGACTCATCGGAAAATAACACTATACTCCACTGTTATTCAGTCCAATTCTGATATTGTCTGGCGAAATTCAGTCGTTTCTTTTCCATACTTTGAGTAAGTAGAGGTTTCCTTGCAGGTTTATAGGATAATAAACATAAATCTTTAGTCAAACGTCTTGAAATAGAACTCGAACTGACGATGGTACCCTTTGCAGCCAGAGCAGCTCTAATTTTATTGCAGGAGGTTGTTGGAGATCGAGTGACCATCCTTCTTATCACATGATCATCACGTGCACTAGTTTTTCTTGAGCAACAGCTTCTCTTAAAATTCGTATAATTTCCCAAACTTTCGAATTTACTGATATATTGATGGACACCTGTCTTGCTGACATTTAACTTCAAACTTACTTCACGTTCAGAAAAGCCAACTTCATGCAGGACCACTATTTTTGCCATTTTTTCAACAGTAAGTGACGGATTTTTACCCATTACAACAATTATACAACAGCACCGTGTGCGCAAAATCCAATAACGAACTACTGGTAAACGAAAGAGGCACGTTTATTTATAGCAGTAGAAAGCGTCTGATTCAATCAACTCTTGACATGACGCAATCACCAATGAAAATGATGCAATCTGTTAAAATACAGGAAAGCGGCTACTGGTCTTAAACTTTTGCACGTGCCTGATTAAAACATTGTGCTGAAACAGTGCCCCCCAAAACAGTCAAACCGTTGCTGTAACATCTAATTGCTACGTTGCGAAACAGTGTCCCAAACGTTAACACATTGTTTTAATATAGTGTCAAAACAATACCGGGTGATTCAAAATACATGTTAAGGTGATTATTTTTTAAACCGTAAGTGATCAAAACATACTTCCAATTAGAAAAGTTCGTCAAATTAAGAGTAGCCTTTAGGTATGGCATTTTTTTTTACTTTGGGTTTTATACATATTAAATTGCGAAATTTAATTTTTATATTGTCACTCCTTTCCTATCCTTCATGTTAAGAAGAATGTTGCTCTTTGCCTAGGAAAATTAATAACACAAATCCCGTGTCTCTACTTGGAATAGTTTCCGAGATATATCAATTTGAAAATTTTGGCATTTGTCGGTAAACAATAAGGGGATGTCTCCAAAGTGAGAAAAAATGTAATTACTTTTCAAATGACATTAATTTATGTTAACAGTCACTCGATAGACACAGTTGACTCCTCAAATTCTAATTTAGCTAGAATATTCCTGTAATGCGTGTTTGGCAGTTTCTAGTGAAAATTACCACACCATAGTAGCCTACACCATTATTTTGTTATTCTCGTTTACACTTTAAAATTCCTGCACTAGAAGAGTGATATAATTAGTGGATAACCCCCCTAAAAGACTAAATTACCGCTAATTTCATAAAGCAGTACGATCATTTCAGGTGAAACCATACCAGTTGATTGCACACATTTGAAAGCGTTTAACTGTCAACAATGGGATCGTTATTTAACTTTTTTCAACTCATAGTGGGTCCCTCAAAGATTTTTTCGCTTGAAAACCGACGTCAAAACAGCAGGTAAAGTGGTGTACACCCTCCAAAAAAAGTATTCGAGCAAGAGAGAAATTTCCTATTTTAGATTTGCGAATAATAATTGAGTTTTTGAAAAACGCACAGCTTGATAGAAATATGGAAAGTCATATTTATACACAGCCTAATTCATATTCTATGATAAATAATATTTAATATGCGAAACCAATGTAGGAAATTTCTCTCTTGCTCGAATACTTTTTTGGGAGGGTATATGTCATTCTTTTTAAATATAAATTTTTTGCTAACTATTCCACGTAGAAACACGGGATTTGTTTTATTAATTTTTTTAGGCAAAGAGCAACATTCTTCTAAATATAGAGGTAGGAGAGGAGGGACCGCATAAAATTAAATTTCGTATTTTAATATGTATACAACCCCCAGTAAAAATGCCATATCTGAAAGTTACTCTTAATTTGACGAACTTTTCTAATTGGAAGTATGTTTTGATCATTTAAGGTTTAAAAAATAATCGCCTCAACATCTATTTTGAATTACCTTGTACATTAAAACAATGCCCGGCAATGCATTAGCACAGTACTACGCATTGTGTTGAAAAAATGTAATAAATCGATGTCAAACCACCAGCTATAACAAGTGAAAACAATGTAATGGAATAGTGACAAAGTACGGAGCTGTTATTCTCAGTTATTAACCCATTTATGCC
This sequence comes from Cheiracanthium punctorium, assembly GCA_038373885.1. Lineage (NCBI taxonomy): Eukaryota > Metazoa > Arthropoda > Arachnida > Araneae > Cheiracanthiidae > Cheiracanthium > Cheiracanthium punctorium. The sequence goes on along the minus strand of JAWZYV010020288.1, from coordinate 879,447 downwards.
TAGCGTCCCTTTTTTGGGACGGCATTTTCGCTATCAGTCGAAAACGTTATTTATTTTTCCTAGCCTTTATTCGCGAGTATTGAACCTCAATTCCACAAAACATTTTAATATGGCCAAGTGGGATGTTGACATTTCAATTTTTATACATAATGATTTTAAATGAAATCATCCCTTGTTCAAAAAGTTGACATCAGAAATTTATCAATTACTGCTGGTGTTAGCAAAAATCGAAGAAAGTCGCAAAAATATCCAGGCACGAATGGGTTAAAAACTAGCCGCCTCCGGCGACCGGTTAGTTCGCCATCTTAATAAATCTTGTTCGGAGAGAATCCTGTTCCTCACCGGCTTCCTTGGCAGTGAAATCTCTCAGATTCTGAATGGAATTTAAAATTAAGATGGTTAAAAACAGGAGCGGCCCTAGGGTAAGTGGCGCCCCCTGCTAATATGAAAAAGACGCCCCCTTTTATGCTCTACTTAGTTTTTGTATTCGAAATGACGCCCCTTCGAAGCCGGCTCCCAGATGCGATGCTTACTGTTTCAGACCGTCCCTGGTTGCAAAAATACGATAAATTGCGCCAAGCGTTAGAATCATCTCCTCAAAATCGCACATTAAACATTTTATTTTTCGCAAAATTAAAAAGTTGCACATTTTAGTTTCGGAAAATTTCCAAATCCTATTTTTCTTTTGAGTATAAAACAGTTTATTCTGCTCTGATTTCACATGCACACGATATTTTAATTAAAAAACAACCTTAGAAATAATCTGAAAAAAAAATCGTTATTCTTTTATTTTTACTTCAAGAGTCTGAATCATTTAATAAACATGCCAAATATAGCAACCTAGATATGCTTAAATTCTCACTCATTCCACTGCGGGGTTACAATTGCGAAATGGCGAAGCGAAAAAAATGAGCCTTTTGCGACACGTTTTTTATCGACAGCTCCTAAAATAATTCGAATTTCGAAAAAATCGCTTCGAGGTACCTGTCCTGGAGAATTTCCATACAAAATTTGTTAGGTCTACGATCACCCGTTTTGGAGCTCTACGCGAGACACTGACAAACTAACTAACTAACTGACAGTTTACACTCTGTTTTATTTATACAGATTCGCACTCGTAACTTTCAGCCAAAGTTTTTCCTACGAAACTTTTAAAAACTCACATGCGTCATAGGCGTAGCCAGGTGGGAAGGGTGCCCAGGTGACAAAATACTCTATGAACAATATATAACAAATTATTACTAAAAATGTGTAATTTTTTTCTACAGAATCATTAATTTGGGCTGAGCGGGGGGGGGGGGGTACGAGCCTGTGCATTAAATCAAGATATAAATTTTAAAGTGAATTCATCGCTAAATAGCACTTCAGATTTCTCTGTCTGAGAATTGCTTCCCAAACGAAAGCTTACTTAAACGAGTAGCAGTAGCTATATGATAGCCGTGACAAATTCAAACATTCAAATTTTGCTGTGATTGAATGAGTTTCAATGAGTTGATTGAAAATTATTTCCTAATGTAAAATTAGTTATTTCGGTCAAATGCATTGAACGAAAACGGAAATCTTTGTCATCTATGTAATTGAAAGGAATAACTTTCACTAAAGATAATTATTAGTACTAAGGGATTATATAAAAATTTTATCATTGTAATTTTTACTTAATTTCAACTATTATTTACTTTACTTAATCGACTTTTTAAAATAATTACAATCTACTTACATAATACGCTAACGTATGTGGTACCAAAATCGACGATATTTCCAAGTTGCGAACAGCAACAACTCGATGTAAACATTAGCGTAATAACAATAACAAATGCGCAAAAATCCAAGCTAACATTTCAATGACGTCAAATGAAGGAAGCATATCTAAATCAGGGCTCACTGGGATATATACAGTAGGGTGGATCGAAAAAACTTTTTTTCGAAATTCACATTGCCTGAGTCATTATATGGTGCCAAACTAGCTGAAACCAATTGTCTCCAAATTTCAGCTTAAAATGTTGACATCTTGAGGTTCCACACCTCAAGTGAATGTTTATATTGGCTTTTTTTCAAGTTTTCAATGATTTTTGTGTAAAAAATATTTTTTTAAATTTAATATTTTACTAAATAATTCATTATTTTATAAAATAATATTAATGAATTACTTTCTCATTAATAAATTGTTTTATTGAAACGTTACTGCCAGATATCAGATCCAGAAATGGCTTTTTGTACATAAAAAAAGCAAATTATACTCTAAAATCTGCTAGATGGCAGCGCGTGTTCTAATCTAACTATTATATCACAACCTAATAAAGCACGTCGCTTTTATTGTGTGGAATGATTCGTTTTTGCGATTGCCTTTGTTTCAACCACTTGTATCTACTTTGTAAAGTTGAAGCAATACGTTTTATTAATTTTGATTTATATTTGACAAAAAAAAAATAAAATAATACGGAGTTTTGAATTTAAATATGACCACAACTAGAAGTGAAACGTTTTGTAGTGTTTTCGGAATTCTAGTACTATTGAAAGAGACAGTGTTACCACCAACGTATTCTGATTTAATGAAGCATTTCTTAATCACAAAAAATGATATACTGTGGAATAAGGGGAACAAAAAGGATCCTTTAGTAAAAGAGATCATCAAAATTATTTCTTTGGACGTTGAAAGAATTTGGAAGAAAGCCTCCTTGCCTGTGGTAAGTCATCAAGAAGTAATTCCCCTTATTAAAAATTATAATGAAAGATACGATCACAACTTAATTATATACAAGTAGCACAGTCTTTGTACACCATATACTTCGATGGAAGAAAGGACACAACTATTATGTAAGAAGTGAAGCTCTTTATATACTACTGTATCTGTGGAAGAGCATATTGTTATGTTGTCAGAACCTGGTGCTGTTCACATAGGACATGTCACTCCGCATTCAGGCTCTAGTACTGATATTACCTGCAGCATCATCAACTTTGTTACACAGAAAGAGATTGCACTTTAGGATCTTGTTGCCGTTGGGTGAGATGCACCGAAAGTCAACATTGGGAAGAAAAATGGCGTAGTTAGACAGCTTGAAATCTTTGTTGGCCATAAATTGCACTGGTTTGTATGCTTATTGCATACTAATGAACTACCTCTTCGCCACCTTTTCCATAAGATTGACGGAAAGACATCTGGGCCACACCAGTTTTCTGGAACAATAGGAAAATTTCTGGAAACGTATGAAACATTTGCTGTGACAAATTTTGCTTCTATTCCTGTTGCTCTGCCTGAACTTGATAAAAAAGACCTCAGTACAGACCAAAAGTACCTCTTCGATATTTCTAGGGCAGTATGCTCGGGACAGTGCCATCCAGATTTGGGAAACAGAAGTCCAGTAAGGATGTCTCATTCAAGATGACTCACTACAGCGAACTGAATACTGCGCCTGTACGTGTCGACTGCCGAACCAACAGAATGCTTTAAACTCCTAGTAGACTATGTGATGAAAGTGTATGTGCCATACTGGTTTGAAATAAAGAAAATCCCAGGAGCTACTCATGGAGCACGGAATGATGAAAAGAAGTTCATTCTTCCCAGACGATTTTAAGTGAATCATTCATGAAATTATTCAGAGGAACTCTTATTTTGCTCATTCTGAAAGTATTCTGTTGGCAATGCTGTTTGATGAATGATCACATATTCGGAAATTTGACCTAAGAAGAATATTGAAAGCAAGAAAAACTGACTGAAAGGGAAAAATATGCCAATTTAATCTTCTAAATATAAATTTCGAAGCAGAGTAGTATTTTCAGATGATTCACTGGGACAATCCTTTGGAAGCACCAGCTACCATGAACCTCAGTGACGAAGACGTAGCAAGTATGATCAGAAGCGGTTTAGAATTTGAAATAGAAAAGCTCCTTGCCCTTCTCAAGCAGTAGAAAGGCATGTAAGACTACTAACGCAAGCATCATTGGTAACATGTGGAGCAAAAGCCAGAGATGGATACATTCGTTGTGGAATCAAATCACGAAAGGAACTGCCAAAGTTCATTCTTTTGCCCGGCATGTGGACTCCAAAATTGAAGACTGATTAAAATAAAGTGTTTTATTAGTCAATAATACTCGAAAGATAAATTTGGTATCATTTCCTTTTCTGTATTAGTGTGCTTTCTAAATATTAATTGTCTTTAAAAATGAAGTAATATGTAAATATTTAATAACTATGTATTCAAAATATACCCCAAAACTTATGACGCTCGGTTGCAAGTTAGTGACTTTTTTTTCCTTCTTTCTTTCTTTTCTTTTCTTTTTTTTGTTTTTGTTTGTTAACGGCAATAAAACATTGCCGTACTGTTTCTTTTCAGTAGTTAGAACTGTTTTTGAGTCAGAAAATAAAGTTATTGTAAACATTAAAATTAAATTTAAAAAAATTGATTTTTTTTTTTACTTTTTACGTTAACATTCCTTTCTTTGAGTCCAGTGTGGAACCTGAAGACAATCAGTGAATGGACTAGAATTTTTTTTCTGTGATTTTTTTGCCATACAGCACCATTTGTTGAGTCAGGCAATATTAAAATAAAAAAAATTTTTTTTTTGGCCATTTTCACTCCACCCTAATATACAGGCTGTCCGAAAACCCGTTTCTTCTATGGGATTTTGCGTACGAGTAAATTTTCGCTTCTTCGCCGATTTGTCGCTTTTACCCAACTGTATCACTATTGCCAATTCTGCCGGAGAAAATGTGCCTAAAATCAAAGTTAAATGTATCCACAAATGGCTAACAATATCTTCAAGCTGAGAAAAAAAAATTAAAAAAATTCCGGCGTTTACGTGCTTATGCTGCTGAAATATGCTTATCTGCTAATGCTCATTGAGACATTTGGACATTCATTTCCGATTTACAAAATACTTCGATATTGCCAGTTTACCAAGATCTTTTTCTCCGGCAGAGTTGGCAACAGTGATACATTTGGGTAAAAGCGACAAATCGGGGAAGAAGCGAAAATTTACTCGTACGCAAAAACGGAGCTTTTCGGACAGCCTGTATTTATCCCAGTGGGCCATGTCTAAATAATAAACGTCTTGGAATGTAACGCTGCCGGGTTCGACTCATGGCCCCGGTGCATCTGTCGTCATGTTAAAATTTTGATAGAAACGACATTTTTATCTCTAACTGAAAGCGAAATTTTTTTATACAGTTCGAAATATCTCTAAAAAATTTGCCTTTTATAAACTTGAAGCTTCTTTCAAGTCTAAATATTTAGCGAGATATCACGCCTTGAAAAAGTCTTGGTTCAGGCTTTGGAAGCAAAGGATTCATTCCTTTTGAATCGTTGAAAAAGTCACGGATCATAATCTCTGGCGTAGATCGATTATATGACGTCATATGCAAGGACAGTTTTATTTAATATTTAAGTTCTACGGGGACAGTCCCCAATTTCTGTGTTTTTTTTCGATTTGTCCTCACAATGTAAAAAAGCAATTAGGGATAATATTTAATTATGAAATTGTTTTTTAATTAGATTACTGTTAATTATTTCATTAATTAGAAAATGTTCCCAGTTTTTTTCAAATTTGGGGACATATCATCAATTTTACGTTCAAAAATATAGCACCTTAATTTAACTGAAAATTTTGATAGATTTTGGGCAAATTTATTGAGAATGTGTAAAATTTTGTTTGCACAACACTTAAACACCTATTTGTAGGAATTCTTTTTCAGAAATTGGCAACACTCTTTAAGATGAGACAAATGTATTTGTCGTTGTTTGTGGAAGTCATGTTTTTTTTTTTTTTTCATTTCTCTCAGCCGAGTGTTTTTAAATGTTAACGGCGTGACATTTGTGAAATCCCATTTTAAAAGTGTTTGAGTGTTCTATGTTGTTTTGGTGATAGCGTTTGTTTAATTTTGAATTCGTTTAAACGGATGCATTTGATTTCAACGTTGTTGGATCGTAACTTTTATTTCGATTGTTTTGGGACATTTGTTTTGTTTTTGTCATAAATCCATAAGCGCTTGTTTAGTTTTGAAGTGTTTTACTGAGTGTTTTAGATTGTTTTTGATGACATATGTTTTTGTCATAAGCGTTTGTTCAATTTTGAATTCGTTTAACAGGATGAATTTTGATTTCAACTTTGTTGCATCTCATAGCTTTTATTTAGGTTAATTTAATGTAGTTTATTTTGTTTTTGTAACGGACGACCAGCAGGTTGCAAATTTCGGTTGCGAAGAGGACCGTGTGCCGTAGGTTGCACAAGCCAGTCGCAAAGCTGTCAGTGTGCTCTAGGTTGCACATTTTGGCCGCGAAGCGGCCATCGGCGACCAAAACTGGTCACCGAAGGCGGCTAGTTTGTTACTGGTTACGTATGTCACGCAGTAGTTAGATTGCAAAATAAGTGCAAGATCCTTCGGATCTTTTCACAGCTTTAAAATATGGAATTTACAATACTTGGGGCGCTATTTATCGCACACTTTAAAAAAATGTCGCCACGAGGGGCTAAAGCATATTTTAGTCATTTCCTGTTTCTTTTATATTTTTTGTAACCAAGGATAGTATTAAATAATGTAACCGTACTATGAAACACCAGGTTACTAACTTTGGCTCATTAACTCCTCAGTTGCTGTAATTAAGAAGTATTTCTGTAGGAATTTGTACAATACACTATCACCCAATACAGCATTTTTATAATAATTTTATGAATGGAAATCCCACCAATTATGTCTTTTTATACATTTTCCAATGTTAGTACTTTTCATCGACACTTCGACACTGATGACTCTCCAAATTGGTAGGAACCTAAATAAATTTAACCTTCTCGTCACCGAATTATGAAAAATCAGAAAAAAAAATCTGTATAGCATTTAATGCATCTGAAATACTATTATAAATCATGCAAAAATATTTTTTTCTAATTTCGATTAATATTAGATTTTTCTAATATTAATTTCTGCATTTTCGAAGCATTTTGTTATGCTAAAATTAATTTAAAAGGATGCACATATTAGGTAAAGGTTGAGGAATAAGAAAAAAAAACTATACTTACCTTAAAAAGAAAAAAAAAACGGTAAAAAAGCAGCGTAAATATTTTTTTAATTTTTCTCCTGAAACAATGAAGCGAAAACTGTAAAAATGATCTAAATTGGCTAGTACTGCAATCTAGGCACGATTTATGCATCTAGTTAAGAGCCTCATATACTTTCTACGTGAATTAATGATATTGATATCACGGAAAGAAAAAATACTAAATTTAATTGTTTTCTCTCTAAATATTGCTATTTGAAGTAGGAGCCTCATATGAGGTTCAGGGTGACGAGAGGGTTAATGCCAAATACTGTTAAAACAAAGAAGCATGATTTTCGTTGAATTGAGTCTAATAATTTGGCCAACACTGCACTGAGTATTTAGAAAAGTAAGGTATGGGGCGTCAAATCTGGCCGCCTTGGCGGCTAGTAATTAAAAGTTTAATTATTCTAATTATTGTAATTAACGAATTTTTTTTTTGCTCAAGAGTGTTACTAACTAATATGAATATTTACCTTAGTAATTTTTTTAAAATTAGAATTTTGTGTCTGTGATCAATGATTGAGTAAATGAAGGGTGAATAAGGATTTATATGGAATCCCCCCTCCTTGTATTTATCTCGTTAATATCAAATCTAAGCAGCATACATATTTTTAAAAATGTAGTTTAACTGCAAAAAAATACTGGAAATAAAAGAATCCTTTGAGAGAATTAGTGGCCATCCACTAACATTTCTCGCGTATAAACTTCCGAATAGTCCATAACAAAACTAAGAGAAACTCGCATTTTATCATCATAAAATATTTATAGTTAATCGTCTCTAAGATGTTTACCGAAGCGCTGCGATGGCATTCTTTCGCAGATTATAGCAGTAGCATCGTTCGGGGCAGACGAATAAAAGCTCATAAGAAAATAGAAAACGTTTTTTATGACGTCATTTCTTAGGAAGAAATGTCAACATTTCGTGCCCAACGAGATATTTACTTGGATGCATTTTCGAATGTTCCTTTCAGGCTTTGATAGAGATGATGAGAACAAAAAATTTTGCGCCTCACAGCGTTGAAATAAATGTATGGGTAACGTAACCATATATTTTTTAATTCAAAACGGGACATCTACTACTTTTTTGGCAATAGTGTGTTTATTTCCTTCCTCAAAACGGGACATCTACTGTTTTTAAGGTAATGGTGTAGGGAGACTGAATTTCAGGACTCGGTATCTTTTAGTTGTTTAGAAAACCGGCAAAAAAGCTTTTGTTAATGTTAATTTCAAAATAAAATGAAAACAAAAAAGCCTTTGCTAAAACACACATATACTATAAAAAATAGTGCAAGATGTACGTTTCGAGTGGTACAAGGGGTAGGCCCTTCTTCGACTTCAAAAACACGATCCGACACAAGGCAGGAAAGTCGGAAAGTTAGAAATGTAAACAAAAGGACGCACAGAAAAAAGGAAGTTGTCACTTGGAAGGAAAAAAATTATTAAAAAACCAGAGTGAAACGGGGAAATAAAGTGGAGGGGGGGAATTAGCAAAAGTGGAACATGACTTTAAAAAAGAAATAAAAATTAAATAAATTGAAATAGTTGACAAAAAAAGAACATTAAAAGAACAAACACAAAAAACGGGTGAAACGGGGAAATAAAGTGGAGGGGGGGAATTAGCAAAAGTGGAACATGACTTTAAAAAAGAAATAAAAATTAAATAAATTGAAATAGTTGACAAAAAAAGAACATTAAAAGAACAAACACAAAAACAGTACATCCCCCCCGGCGTTTTCTTTACGTCTCGAGAGGGGAGCGAGGGAGGTTAGGCTTTTTTTTTTTTTTTTTTTTTTTTAACAGACACTGCTGTTGGATGATTTTAGATTTTGAGCGGCCTCTATTACAATCGTTACCATGGGTTGCTTTCTTTCTAAAAACGGGACATTATGGTGTCCCAAAGCTGTTCTTGGGGACAACGGGACAAGCCACCTAAAAACGGGACAAGCTACCTAAAAACGGGACTGTCCCGTTCAAAACAGGACGTATGGTCACCTTATGTATGGGGGAGGGGAAAGCTTATAGCACTTACCGGGACGACTTACAAGGCGCAAGTAACAAGAACGTGCATTTATTTACTGGAGCACAAACGATGAATAATGTTCCGAAGTATAAAGGTATAAGCGGCTATTAACGCTTCACGATTACCAGTATGCTTGTTTTACATTTATAAATGAGCATTAAAATTGATTTCAATCAGGGCTTGTTCTACAGCTGGACGTTTGGCCGCCTGTGTGCAGTTACAATTTGGTCGCCAGTGTGCAGTTACTGCTGCTATGTGCATTTATTATTGGGCAGACATTTCCAGAGAACAGCAACAATAAAAAATACATATATAGAAAAATTTTTATTAGTCATACAGTATGAAAGTAAAATTTTTTCTTATGGAATGACAAATTAAAAGTGTACATAGTTGAAAATTATCATGTTATTTTACATGAAGTATGTTTGGCGATTCATATCAAAATGTACTGAACTACAGTAAAACCTCCAATGTTGACCATCTCTCTATGTTGACCGAAATTTGTTAGTTTGTATGGTCACAATGCATTTTTAAAGGAGATTTACCCCTCTAAGTTGACCACCTCCATAAGTTGTATGTTGACCACTTTTGGTTTTAGTCTCCGTAACTTGACCTCTGATGTTTTCTTGATTCTGCTTTTCCCTTCGTTTGTTCTGCAGTTTCAGTTCGAGTTTGTTCCACAATGTCTCGTTGCTATTAGCAGCCACCGAACTGGCACCCAAAAATGGAGCTGAGATTATGATTAGTCGAAACCAGCAGGCGTGTGCCTTAAACTTTTAGTTAATCGTGTATCACTCACATGTGAAACATATTTTGTTCTTTCTTTCTAGACGTCGCGTTGTGACGGGACCAGTCGAATTGCGTATTTGCCAATTGTCACTGAAAATGGAGCCAAGAAAAGCTTTAAAAGAACTTAAATTAAAGAAGAAGTGGATCTTCTTAATTTTCTGGAAAGCAGTAATCAAAGAAAGACAGCGGAAAAAATTGGTGTGAGCAAGACAACTGGGAGCAACATTCTAAAACGCAAGGATGAATATCTTTCCAGATAGATATTCTTCCGAAAACGGGGCACTCCAAAGAAAACGCAGAAAAACATGTCTCGACGCTGTGAACGAAGCCACGTTTCATTGGTTTAAAGCGATGAGATCAATCAATGCAAGAATATCGGGACCTATGCTTCAGGAAGTAGCAAAAAAATTTGCAAAAGAATTCAAAATAGAGTACTTCCAAGCATCAGCAGATTGGCTGGAAAAATTCAAACTACGATAAGAGATTTCTCAAAAAGTTTTGCATGGGGAATCGAATAAGGTTTCAGCTGAAGTGGTGGAGAAGTTTATTGGAAAATTCCCACAGTTTACTAAAAGTTTTAAAGATGAGGACATGTTTAATGCTGATGAGTGCGGTCTCTTCTTTAAAGTAACGCCCGATAGAAGTCTAGTAATGAAGGGTGACACTTGCGAAAAAGGAAAACTTTCAAAACATTGTTTTACTGTTCTTCTATGTGCTAGTATGAATGGGGAAAAATTGAAGCCTATGGTGATCGGAAAATCCGCAAAATCTCATGCATTTAAAAATGTAAAACCTGAAGACCCTGTTTTTTGGAAAGCGAATAAATCCGCTTGGATGACTAGTGCATTGTTCGAAGAGTGGGTTAGAGAAATTGACGCAGAAATGAGGAAAAAGAAACGGTCTATTCTGCTTACCGTGGACAACTGCCCAAGCCACCCAAAAATGAATAATCCCACAAATGTGCAGCTAAAAATTTTTGCCTGCAAACACTACTTCGAAAACCCAACCTTTAGATCAAGGCATTATTCAGTCCTTCAAAGTGTACTACAGAGCTCAACTTCTGGAATGGGTGATCGTGAAAGCACAAACCTGTGGTCCTTCTGCGTTTGCATCGTCAACAGCTGCGTCAGTAAATGCTTTGAATGCTGTTCATTGGATTAATTTTGCTTGGAATAAAGTTACGTAAGCCACGATTAAGAACGGCTTCAAGAAAGCCGGATTTGTTACAAATAGAACGTCGGTGCAAGACCATGAGCTTCTTCTATCTCCCTTGCCAGTTTTTGACGGAGTTAATTTTGAAGATTATGTTACCATGGATGTTGAATTAGTAACATGTGTTGAACCAGACCCAGAGGCAATCTTCAATGAGATACTCTCTGAAACTAAGCACAGCGAGGAGTCAAAGGTTCAAGAAATGGACGGCGAAGAGGATGATGATCCAAGTGACGACGAAACTGAAAAGTACCCAACTCTGAACGGAAACGATGTAAAGCGCATGATGGAGCCACTGAAAGATTTCGCAGCAGAAAATTGCCCAATCATGCTTAATGGACATTATAAACTGTGAAAGTGCTTTTTACAGTTACTTAATGAACAAAAAGAGGACTCAAACACAAATTGCCCCATTCTTTCAAAAATTGTAAAAACATGCTGTACCACCAGTAAATATAAAAATAACTAAGTGCTAAATTTTTTCTAAATTTTTCGTCAAAAATTACTAAAAATGTTTACTAAATTTTTTCCAATATTGTACTAAATATTTTCTAAAAATTCCCTAAGTTGACCAGCTCTGTATGTTGACTACTTAGTTACAGTCCCTTAGGTGGTCAACTTATGGAGGTTCTACTGTATATGCATTAAGATAAAGTTGAAGTAATGCTTCAGTAGCGCAGTACAAAGATATTGCACAGTATGTGGAATAAAAGGAATGATTAAATTTTGGCTGCACCTTATTTTTCAGCCGCCTGTGGGGTGCACACTTTGCAGAACCACCAATGATTTCAATCGAATGAGCTATTTCAATTGATTCCTACTCTTTATCATGGGCTCTGGCAGCATAGGGCAAGGGGGCAACGCCCCCCTAGATTTTTGTATGCAATGTTTTCCTTTGCTTTTTTGTTCTTTCCAACCAACATGGTAACCATACGTTGAAGTAGTCTTTCCCCCCACTGGAGTAGTCTTTGCCCCCCTGGAGTAGACCCCTTAGAAATATTCTGTCGGCGCCTATGCACTTTATGAGTAAATGTTCTTACACACCCAGAATTAAATGTGGAAATATAAGATGCGCACACTGTTGGAAAGCTATAAATAGGGATTTTAAGTTGAAAGTAATTATTAAAGGAAAGTAATTATTAAAGTAATTGTAAAACCTGAAGACCCTGTTTTTTGGAAAGCGAATAAATCCGCTTGGATGACTAGTGCATTGTTCGAAGAGTGGGTTAGAGAAATTGACGCAGGGACTGCAGGAATCGGGTAAAAGTTGAACGTTCTCAGACAAATCTCGATCCCGTCTAAGAATAATTATCATCAGAGATGATCTTACAGAGGAGAGAGAAAACTTGCTGCTTGCAAGTCGCAATATCGCGCTAGCAAAACAATTAATTATTTTTTTTTTAGGGATGGAAAGTGAGTGTGGTGTAGTTGTAGTGTTTGATTGAATTTGGTTACAGTGAATTGGCACTTGCTTAGGGTGTGATTTTCTAAGCCTAAAACAAATATCCTGTATAGTTGAGACTTTATGATGCATGCGTAACTGCGATTTTACATGCTTAAAATGCTTACTTTTTCATGCTAAACTACGATTTTACGAACTAGCGCGTGGTCCTGAATACAATCTCATAGATGCTTTTACGACTCGATTTCGCTAACTATTTGAGTAGGTCTCTAAGGGTTCGTAAAAAAGATCGTCAAGTGTAGATGACTGAAGTTTGAAAGTCCAGAGTGAAAGTCTGAAAGTCCCTACCGCGAGGCTGTCGAACTAACGTTCTGGACTTTTGGGCGAATTTCTCTAGATGTAATGTGAAAATGTTTTAGAACCCCTTAAAAAGTCTTCAGCCCAAGCCACACACACACACACACACATCCTAGGCGATATCCCTCGTGCAGGTATGCCATCACACAGTTCAATTCTGCAACTGAGGAAGGATGGACCTTCTGTACTATCCGAAACAATCGTATTGCGGTATCGCTTTTTTAAATGTGTTATTTTACAGAGTTTATAATTATTTTTACGGAGCAGCTAGATCATGTGACAAAGGCGGGGGGAATGCGAAAATCACGTTCTAAAATAATGAAAAATTGTCATGTTTTCTTTATATTTACTCCAAGAAGAAAGTAATTTAAAAATGTTACAGTGGAGTCTGCTAAAGTGGGCCCCTTGGTAAAGATACCGCATGTCTACAGTGAGCACTTTTGTAACCACCACTTTTTGACACTTTTGTGAGGGGACCATCTTTATAAGGTGACCAGTTTTGTTCATTTCGAGGGTGGTCACATTAGGCAGCTTCCCTTGTACTTTTTTCTCTAATAGTAACATCGACTGTTTTTTTGTTCAAATTAATCAGCGCATTCAAAAATAATAAATACCATTGGAACTATACTCTCGTATTATAAAAATTGGCTGCGTACTATGTTTGTGAACAAGAGCATTTTTAAAACTCCATACACGTTTTAAAAACACAGTGCAATGACATTATAGTTACATTTTAAACGTTTAAAGTATTATTTGAGGTATTCGATTGGCAAGTGTTTTCCAATGATGTAATAAAAAAATAAAAAAAAATAAAACAGAAAAAAAAAAACTGCGTTTGTAGATTAAATCTTACTCCGAAACGTATCTCCAGAGTTTAAATTTTATCTCAAATTTTTCTCTAAGATCTGAAAAAAAAAGAAAGATATATTTTCGACGGAATTGTAGGATGAAGAATACGCCTTGTCACAAGCAGCTAGGAAAGTAAGAGAAGATGACAGTTAGGTTTGGAACTTTTATAATTCGAAAACGATTGAGAGAAATAACAGATGGTTAAAAAATCATTCATTGTTGTTTTCAATATATATACATATATATATATAATATTCCTGACTGAAAGTGTCATCTATTGAGACTTGCCACAGAGAATTTTTGACAGTATGATATAGTAAAGATGTAGCTTCAGCAAGAGCCATGCCTGCTTATGAAATGAGCAGCACGTACGTTTCAAATATATTGAAATGTTCCAGATAATATTTATAAGTAGAAAAAATAATCCCCCCTCTTTATAGAAAATAAAAATATTTATAAACAGATAAAAAAATAAGACTTTATCTTCTTATTTTTTTTATTGATTAATTAAAATCTGCCGATTACTAGTTTATCAATCAGTTAAAAAGCCGAAAAGTACGAATGTCATTTTTGATTTTTCAAGGTTTAAAACACGATAACTCTACGCACTGGACAAGTACAATTTTTCTTTAAGAGAACCGACTTCAAATTACTCCATAACGAAAAATTATTCTGAACAGCTTGGATATTTGCCACTCATGGCGGATTTTCATTCTTTGGCGAATTGCGATGCACATGATGGATAACCATTTCCCATTAAAGTTCTCCATATCATTACGAATATTCGGGGCAACCTGCTGTTCTAGGGTTTAAAATAGTACAAAATTCGTATTCTACGCGTCAGATAGTTAAATTTTGCTTTTAGGTTGAGCTTTGGCTTTGAGGTTGCATCAAAATCAGTCAACTAGAACGGAGATACGGAGGTTTGGGTTTCCCTATTCAGTTGTATGGCGTTTCTAGAAATCTCGAGAAATATTGGTCCTAGGACTTCGGTAACTTCACTTTTGCGAACTTATCTTTGGTTCTAAATTTGTCGATATTTCGCCAAAAGTCACCAAGCTTGGCGGCATTTTGGTCATTTGGCGCGTTTTTCCCAATGAGGCTTGTAAAGTTAGTGTTTCTGCATTATGCATAATAACCTAATATTTCTCTTCTATGACATAATCAAAATTCGCGCTTCATGTGGAATCTTCGAGATAGATTCTTCTAGAAGCTCCTTGTAGCTTCTGCGTCACCTATATATAGGACCGAGCGGCCGCGATTGTCTCTGTCTTGCTTCTGCTTCCGCCAAGAGCAGATGCCCGTGAAGCTTAAGGCTTTGTATTGACGCTATAGAAGCGGCGTTTTCGCTTGTTTGTGAAGCTGATTTTTAAGTACTCTATGTAAATTCTTCATTGTTGAGTCTTGAGGGACTGTTAGTGTTATCCCTCGTATATTTCCACTGAATTTTGCCAGCGGAAGTGTTTTATTTTGTGTGAGAGTTACAGCATTTGTGAAAGCTTCGGTACTGAGTGGACTGCTATAAACGAGCTACTGACCGTTGGTGTCTGTGAATTTTGTACAGCTGATTGTTCGAAGTTCTAGAAGCAATAAAGTTTGTGTTCCATCCTGACAAGTTGACTCTTTACTAGAATTTTCTACACCTACTGGACTTCAGAACGACGAACCCAGGAATTAGCAGTTTTCTGCTACAATATTTTCTTATGCATAATCTTTGTCAGATTGACGTATTTAGCACTTCGAAATATTTCATCTCGCCGTGTGACAAATATTTAAGCTGTACAATTATTCCCATTGTAGAATAGAGGTTTTGGCAATATTTCACCAAATATAGAAAATAACGCTTGAGTTTAATTTTCGGAACTTATTATTTTTGAACGCCAAGCTTGGCGATAAATCGTCAAAAGTGACAAACCTTCGCGACTTTTGACATTTTAACGACCAGGGACATTATGGCAGCCCTTTAACTAGGGATGTAACGGTTAGTGATTTTGCCGGATATCGTATATCCGAAACTCTTTTGGTTGTCGGATACGGATATCTGGCCGGATATCCGGCACTAAACATGTATTTAGTTATCAAGTGTGTTTTTCATTTTTTTTTTTTTTTTTTTACATAATGACATCAGAACAATAAACTGCAAACATGTTTCACAGATCATTAAAGTATTTTTTAATAATTGACTTATAATTTAGAAAAACTAAATATCTTTACATATATGTACATAAAAAATGTTACTTAAAATGTAAAAAGTTAAAATATTCTTTTTATGTGTGCACTACTGGCAGAAGCGAGTAAATTTTAACCATGACATATTTATTAATGTATCTATAATTGCAGATTATTTTCCTGAAGAAATGCATACTTTTTCATTTATTTAAGAATAAAATATCTATTTTGATAAGATACCTATGATAAATGTGTGTTAATTTTTTCCAAACATAGGTTTAATGCCTTTTTTGTTTTAATATTTTAATATTAATCTACATTGTCATTTTTAGTTTTATTTAAGGTTAAATTACTTTTAGAGATTGATAAATAAAAGTAAATCTCTTTTAAATATTTATAACTAGACTCCAGTTGGTTCGCCATCTTAATAAATCTTGTTCGGAGAGAATCCTGTTCCTCATCGGCTTCCTTGGCACTGAAATCTCTCAGATTCTGAATGGAATTTAAAATTAAGATGGTAATGACGCCCCTTTGAAGCCGGCGCCCAGATGCGATGCTTACTGTTTCGGGCCGCCCCTGGTTGCAAAAAATAAGATGGTTAAATGATAAAAACCTACAAAAAGGAACAAATTACTTTCGTCCTATATTAATTCTGAAGAGCTTCTGGATATACTGGCCTTTTACTAAAAACGGAAATGGAAAATCTGAAACACTTTCAGATTTTAAATACGCACTAAGGACATATTAAAAGCGCATTATAATCCATGGGTCTTATCTATTTTCTTTTCTTATTTCATTAAGTTGGAAAGTATATCATTATTCATGAGTGCGATGAAAGAAAATTAAAACTGATATTTGTAACATCCTTTTTCTGGATGTAATACATTAGAAACAGATGGGAAGAAGCTGCGCAGAAAAATTCACAATTCGAAGTAAGCAGAAGCAGACGATAAATTGCGCCAAGCTCTAGAATCACATGTTCTTATAATCGCATATCAACCATTTTATTTTTTGCCAAATTAAAAAGTTGCACATTTTAATCTCGGAAAATTATCAAATCCTATTTTTCTTTTGAGTGTAAAACATTTCATTCCTACTCTGATTTCACATGCGCACGATATTTTAATTAAAAAACAACCTGACAAATAATCTAAACAAAAAAAATCGTTATTCTTTTATTTTTATTTAAAGAGTCTGAATTATTTAATAAACATGCCAAATATGGCAACCTAGATATACTGAATGCAGATATTTTTCAAATGATACTGCACAGTGCTCATAATTAAATTTCCCCTGTAAACAGCAGTCTAAAACTGAAAAGGATGAGAAGATCGCCTCCAAATTGGCAAATGGACACTACATGAGCCTTTTTTTTATGTTCAGAAAATGTCCGCCCAGCGGCAATTTGCAGCTCTAAATATTAGCCTAATTAGTTGTAAATGTGCTCAAAAACTACTGAACAAATGTTGAAATTGTTTGTTTATTTTGAATGATCCATTTCCAGTGATAAATTTGCTGTTTTTTCAGTTAAAAAACATATTCCTCAGTTTTATGTATCACTTTATCAAGAATATTCAGATATAATTTTCCATTCTGCCCCATGCATATTATAGATAGAACTTTGGTAGTATATAGCCGGATATCCGGCAGAGAAGTCGGATATCCAGTAGTTATGAATCAGATATGCGACGGTATTTCGGATATTTATTTATTTGCCAGGAGAGGACAGCTCGCGTCACTGAATGTGTCGCTTAGAGCTACATATACGTCCTTCCCGGAATTTCCCGCCACAATTTGGAGCCTCATCAGAAGGTGGGGGGACTTCTGAATATTGGCACCCCTCGGAAACTGCTAGCGACCGCCGAGAGGACTTTCGGAACCACGGATTTAACGTGCAGGTACAACGCATGTACACGGTGGTCTTTAGTGGTATGCCGGTATCGAACCCACAACCTTCCGGTTACGAGTCCAACGCCTTAACCACTGGGCTACCACGGCCCCGGATATTGAAAATATATTTCGGATATTGAAAAGTCAGCCGGATAGGTCGGATACCGGATACTTTCTGGATATCCGTTACATCCCCACCTTTAAGCAATGTTCTAAAAGCACGGCCCCCGCCCCCAACCCCATCAGAATGGGACCACCCCTGAGCTACCTCTATTCCATAAAAATACAAATTTGGAAATCGGTTTACGTGGTAAAAAATTATTGCTGTATATACATAAAAAATATACGCACATGTTGAACACAGTACATCCCCCTTTCTTGAAGTCGGTGAAAAATGCACGTGAGTCGCGACACATACATGTTGACAATGGTGTTGCGACGTTACACTTCGTCACGTTCGTCGCATCGCAAATTTGATGTAAATGTTCGCCTTATGTGACGCCCCTTCGTGTAAAAACATGTGACGTTGCAGTGTAATGCGCTAATGTCTATATTGGTCACTAGGACCGGGCCGTCGCTAAGCAACGGGCCTGCTCATGAGTTGCCACCGTTAAAACTGAGTTAATCATTGAGGCCTGTTTTCTCCATTCGCAGTGTTCTATTTTATTATTCAAAGTATTATAAATATTATATTATTTTATTATTTTAAAACAATTTTTTTATAGTTTAGTCGTACTAAAGAACTTTAGATGTAGGTAATCGTTTTGTGAATCTTGCACCGTTTTCTTTCATGAAAATTTATCATAAAATTCGAACATTTTGATCTGAATGTAAAGGTAAGTGAACACTTTTATAATTTATTTAGAAATTCTAAAAATATGTATGTAAATCATGTTTAGCGAATAGTTACTCATGTGTTATTTATAAATAAATTATTTTAATCAGAAATCGTATTACTTGAGTAGTTTATTCTTGTAAATAAGCATGACGTTTGATACTAGTTAGACAATTTAATTTTGCCAGTTGAAAATGTTATTTACCAGTTATATATGGCTTGATTATGTGATTCAGACTTACATCTGGCACAGTGCAGAAATACAGTAAATTATAAATTATTTATTTTTGCCCGTTTATATAGAAACTTCAAATGTAGTTAATATTTTGTACAAGCGTTCATTATACTTGCTCAGTTCCAAAGTTCGATTGAGAAAGCGACAAAAGAATAACATATACTACATGAAATGTCTTTATTAAAGAATAATTAATTCAGGGATCGCGCTATAGAGCGTATTTTATCAATTTTCTCCAATATACAGGATATCCCGAAAAAACTGAAATGCGCTTTAATACATCATTTGTTAAAGATTAATGTTAAATTGTTTAAAATAACGTAGGAAATACGACTACGTTCATGAAATATTCATTACAAAAATGTCTTTCTCATTTGTGTATTTAGTTATTTTAAAGTATGTTAAATATCCACTTGTGAAACTAAAAGAAGCAATCGTGAATCATGAGAGTAAGCGCCACTTTGTTTTTCATTCAAATTATATGCATCTATTTTCTTAATGTCAATATGTATCATAGCAAACAATCATGAGTTCGTACTTGAATTAGTAACACAATCACTACTTAAAAGTACATTAAATAACGTTTGAAAGCAATGGGAAGCTTAAGAAATGCCTGATGTATACGTGAAGACTCGAGCATATGTAGGCCTCTTTGGATGGCTCACCAAAATACAGGCGCAGGCCCGTTACTAATTGCGAAGGTCCCGCTAGGACCTCCATGATGGTAATGATGGAGTCTGATAAAAGCGTTAATCACAAGAAAAATAAGTTGTTTTTGTATTTTAAATGCATACTTTTTGTATGGTTTTTTTCTTTGTATATTCCTTTCAGACGCAGAAGACAGTTTTTTAAACTGTAGCATGCTGTTAACTTTTAAACGAAAAAAAAAAAAAAAATGGAGAACCCCGTTTTTTAGTAAAAGTACTATAACGGTGTAAAAAATGGTGTTTTTGTAGTCTTATTTATTACTCCGTGAAAGTAATTTGGTCAAAAAAAAAAATAAATAAAATAAAATATTCAGCCTTCAGCTGAAATTAGTTTCCCCTCCGCTAAAGAGGTTTTTTGACAGAACCTTTTAATTTGTATTGGCAGCCATGTACAGGATGTATTTGCATGTAAATCAAACGGGGAGAAACCAACCGTTCTTCCAGTGGTGTCAAGTATTTTAAACAATCCGGTATTTCGGGGAATTCGAAGCCATTGCTTATAGCTAATTGTGGTATTGTCAATTTAATCAAACAATCGTAACATGTTTTGCAAAATTTGCCAATATCATCGATATCTTTGTAAAAGACTAGTTTTATAAAGTCCGTTGTCGCTCCTTTGGACAGTAAAGTTGTTTTGGAATGGGTTCTTATTGACTTTTTGAACCACAGTCGATCACAACAATAGCATTGGTGGATTGGACCATCAGCAACAGCTTCGAAAAATTTCTCAGCTAATTTACGAAATTCTAGTTCTTCACACCTTACATTTAGATCAGTATCTGTTCTTGGTCTTTTCGATGGTATATCTAGACAAAAAAAAAAAAGCGAGCATGTTGCTGCAGAATTTTATATTAACACACAGAAGACATTTTTTTTTTTTTTTTTTTTTTTTTTTTGGATACTGAAACTCGGAGAGAATTTTCAAGACAGTTTCAATTTACAAGAATAAAATAATATGAAGCATAGTTTTTTTTTTTTTTTTCCTTCGACGTCGTCTATCAGTGTTGACATGGTGTAACTTTTTAAGTCTCTGAAATTCGTTGTGGTCGTGTTCAGAGCCCTAACACTGGCAGGGCAAAAATGGGTATTTGCCCAGGGCCCACTGATTTTAAGAGACCCTAAATCTTATATTTCCGCTTTTAAAATTTTACAATACATTTAAAAAAAAGAAAATGTTCTCAAAAGGTATTCTATTTTTGAATTGTGAAGTATGAATAATGAAAATAATTCAAATTTACACTTAAATAAATAATTTTTTTAAAAATCATTGAAAAACTCCATAGACGATAGAGCATTTCAGCGTGACACATTCTTTTATTTCGGACTACTTAGAATAAAATGTTGTGGCTCGAGGGGAGAAAAAAAAGATTTAAAACTTTTCAGAATATGCGAATCATAATTTTAAAAAAAAGTAAATGAGGAGTTCATCGTTTGAGGCCTAATTTTTTTCTTTTGTCCCGGGCCCACGGGTGCCTTTATGGAGCTCTGGTCGTATTTAGTATCGGATCAACTTACTGAGGCCAAGGTAGAATGTGTTACCATTTCTCAACATACTTTCCTGATCTTGCGCCGCCAGTCTTTTACTTGCTTTGTGTTCTTCAAAACGCTTTGCTTTGAATAACATTCAATTGCGACCATACTGTAAAAAGACTGTTGCAATAATTTTCTTTCGTAATTTGTGCACTATCCATGAAACGTTATCTTCCAGTGCAATTTTTTTCTCTTCAAAAGCCATTGAAAAGTGGTTTAACGCTTTCGCGCTAACATTTTCATATCTCTGAGCCTTTGTATGACGAGAGGCCGAAATTCTTTATATCCCTTAAAGTACAGGGAGCATTTTATTGAAGGGGAAATATTTTGGTACAGGGAACGTACAAAAATTTAAATTTCATATTTATTTAGATTTAATCTCTCTGAAAGTTTTAATCGATACCATAAAATTCTGTACCTTATATTTTTAAGTAATTTTCAAATTTATTGAAAATGTCTATGATCGACATTTAAAAGATATAAATTCAGTGGCGTAGCCAAGCGGGGGATACGGGGGTCACAACCCCCCACTCGCCCTTGAGGAATTTTTTGCCATACAAAATGTATATTCTTCACTCTTATCACACACACGTATACATATATGTGAGTTGCAGTAGTCGTACCCCCCCTCCCCCCCCATGAAAAAGTTCTGGCTATGTCACTGAAATCATAAGGATTGACACCCTGTATATATGCGTTAGAAACTTACGGAAAAATATCAGATTGTGTCTATAAAACTTCTGAAAAGTGAACAATGGTTGGCTCTTCAGTCAGTTTCGAAATAGAATTTGTGAATTTGCGATTTTTTGTTTCGGAAATTTTCATGACAAACACTTTCACTGCTTATAAGAGTATATTGACAGCTTGTGTAGAATAATTCAAGAATTATTAATGATATATTTTGTTTTTAAAACTGCTCAAGCGCCAAAAATTTACCTTTTTTTCTCATGAATTGCAAAATGGTTGTAAAAATTAGTTCTCTCTCTCTTACTCTCTTATTGTTGTATTAAAAGACAGTTCCCCATTTTCTTCCTATAACTTGAAAAAAAGGCATAAAAATGAATTAGAGATGACGTGCTTGGTAATTTAATCATTTCCCCCCCTTGCTATAGTCAAATTCTGTGACGTACGATTGTTGCTTATAGGATTTTTTTTTAATTTTTTTTTCATTTTTCCAAGTTAAACAAAATTGAAGGGTGTAGATGAAAAACTTATATTTTCCACTTTAACGAAACTCATATTTTCAACATTTAAATAAAATGAAATAAAATAAAAATATTTTTTTTTTTTTTTTTGCACTTTTCTAAAAACTAAAAAGTAACTTTATAAATTGAGAATGTGAGTTTTGCACCTACACCCTTCAGTTATATTACAGACACATGGCTGAATTGCTGTAAACATTATCTCTGAGGCAGACAGAATATTTTCACGTATTACAGTTATCGTCGACATTTCGTATTAGACTTTTGCTTCGGTAATCAAAAAATGGGAAGAATAATATTATTCTTCATGGAATCACATTCGATTCACGTTGAGTCATCATTTATTTTGATCAAACAGGGGTGAAACAATGCATTCCAAACTGAAACGTTAACATATTTCATGGGTATTTTTTTACTGGACTCTTGTAGTCTTTTCAGTTCAACGATTTACTGCAGCGCTCCGAAAAGAACGCCTAGAGGAAAAATTGAAAAATGTTTTGTCAAATTCAAGAAAAACTTTTTTCTTTTCTAGGGCTTTTCTTGACAGAAAATTTGTTTGTGATTACTAAAGGAGAAAGGAGATCTGTTCGACCGTATTTCGTCATGAAAAATCTGCTGATGTATGGTTGAAGTAAATTGAATTTATTCACGTACTTTATTTATAAAGTATTTGAATTTTATACGTAAAGTAATATTTTATATGAAAAGTAAATAGCCAAACTTACCGAAATAAAAAAATCCAAGCACCAGTCTATATTCGACCTTTAAACCAGTAACAAATATATCCATATATATTATGGAATTTGACTACTGTATTTTTTTAAACAATAACAAGAAATCAATATACGTAAAACCTAAAATTAATTAGAAACTTTATAAAATAAAAAGCACGAAAAAAAAGTACCGTAAAGTGATTTTTTCGGGTAGTGCAAAAGGTCACAACTTCTTCGGTTGCTAAAAGGATCCAATGTGGACCTTAAGTACTATCCGCAGTTATCATTTTACTATGCCTTTATTATGCGTATTATACTACAAAGCTATTAATTAATTTTACCGTTAAACAGCATGTTTTTTGTCGAATGTTGTTTTTATAGGCAAAATCTATTTATCAGTGATGTTGATTCAATTAATGAATGCTGGATATGCATATGTGGATTTATATGACAATATTTGGTACATTTATGTATATATAAATACGCTAAGGAAAATCTTTATGCCCCTTTTGCAGCACATTGCGCGATCGGATGAGAGCTAAATTCCGCAAAGTGCTAATGGAGGTGGTTGTGCGAATGTTAAAATTTTTGTGTAATATGCTAATGCACCGTAAAAAATTAGAGAAGTAATTTGGCACGCAGTATTTCGCGACAAGTCGGACGATGGTTCCATTGTTGTGTCAATTTTGAAATAACAACACTAAGTTTCAGCAGTACTATAGGGTTACAACAAAATTTGCAAAAAGTGAAATTATTCCCCAGTTTGGGGAAACGCCAAGTTGGGTGAAACTCAAAAGTAGGTATGACTAAAATGTGATTTAGCCCCGTGCTTGGCGACTTTTACTTGGACGGTCGATAAGTGCGCGAAGTGTTGTAAATTTCATGTTTTAAATCTGTGTAAAAACGAACCGAACAGGGCAGGTTGCAGTCCAAGAGACGCTCCACAGAAATGCCCGAATTCGACAATTTCTCCATAATCTCACACCACACAGTATGGTAAAGCAAATTTTCTCAAAAAATATTATTGAAGAAATATCTCAGCAATTAATAGGAAATGAAAATAATATTATTAATGAAGTGTGTATGGAAATATTTCCGAAAACATACTCTCAGATAACATATTGAAGTCAGTTATAATAGAACCTAAAAATGATGATTGAACTTTTATTAATGTTGACTTAATCGAATATCTGATGAATAGAGAATATATCACCGTAGCTACGTTAAAATAATTTGCTATGATGATAATGAAATCAATAACTATCCAGTAGAGTTTTTGAATTCTTTCACTATGAGTGGTTTGGTTTTTTTTTTTTTTTTCGGTTAGCCGGGAGCAAGTGAAAAATTAACAAATAATTGTGATCTGCGCCAAATGCTTACAAACCTAAAGCGATTTACAGTACATAAGGGGTGTAGCCAAGGGGAGGGGTTAGGGGGGTCATAACCCCCGCATGAAGAATTTTTTTGCCATACAAAATGTGTATTCTTCACTCCCTTATCACACACATGTGTGCATATATGTGAATTGCAGTAGTCGTAACCCCCCTCCCCCCATAAAAAAATTCTGGCTACGCCCCTGCAGTACATAGTTGTTTATCCATTTCCATATTTTGGAAGTTTAGTTTAATTTCGTATTTAATTTAATTCCACACGTTTTCCCCAATTCCACATTATGTAACCAATAAGCATACAAATTTCGTTTTAGTATATTGATATTTTTGTATATATTGATTTCTGTATATAAATATCATTTTGTATACGCATTAAAATTTCCGGCTTTGTTTTGGGGAACGACAGTGTTTCAGAAGTAGTCTTTAAAGGTTTCCCAGAAAAAGCAGTTGGCGGGATTTCGCCTGGCTAACCGAAATATACCATAGTTTGCCACCCCATAGTTTAGTATTGAAAGTTAATTGCACCGTTATACTAATCAGAAACTTAAATAAAAAGAAAGCATTAGTCAGTTGAACAAGAATGCGCACGAAGTTTATAGGTCGTAATGCTATTGATCGCGAAGTTTGAACTGGAACCGCAGGCAATAAAAGAATTTTAATTCCACTTATAAAATATTCTGGTACTATTTTACCATATCCTTTCAAAAAACTCAATTTCCAAATATACCTCCATTTGCGATGACAGCAAATAAATCTCAAGGACTACCATTCGAAAAGTGGAAATTTATTGAGGCATTTATACATGTTCAGTGGTACACCTCAGCAAGTAGAGTTCAATCATTTGACGGTTTAAGATTTTATAACTCCGAACATAATGGGATTTAAGCAGAGGACGGCTCCAAGCTGTATTTTCGGTAGGGACCACTAGACTTTTTAGATTACCCTAAATTGTTCAAAACGCAAACTGAATGTGTGAAATCGTACGGGAACGTGTGAAATCCGAGGTTGGTAGAGGGAGATGATCCCTATGGCCCTCTCGCTGGAGCTGCCTTTGCATTTAGAAAAATATGATGGAGTTTTTAGAAAAACACCGCCTTCACAGAAAAGTGAGGCTTTTGTAAAGTGAAATTGTACAAAAGTGGTCACTATAGACAGATGGTGTCTTAGCCAAGGTGGTCACTTTAGTAGGTTTCACTGTATATGGAATCTTGAGACATACTCTTTGACAGAAGAACTTTATTCAAGCTCAAATTAAAAAGCTTGCTTTATAGTCGAATTTCGACCACTGGTCGACAACTAGTACATTTAATTCTGTGCTTCACACTAATAGGCACGTATCCAGAAAAACATTTTGGAGGTGGGGGGGGTGTCCAAACGGTAAAAAAGGCAGAATTTTTCACATAAAGGCTATATCATTATCATTTTAGTAACAAAAATCAAAATTTCGGGGGGGGAGGGTTACTTACCCCCCCCCCCTTAAATAAATTACCAGTATTTTGATTGAGTCTACTTTCTTACGATATCGTTCTCGTTAGTGTTGAACTGAACCTGTGCAGGGGAGTGCGAGGTACAGTGGGTCATTGAAGATATTTGAGTTCCAGTGAATAGTTTTAAAGTGAAAAAATTATCTAAAGTAGGTATCAAACAACTTATGTTTGTGGAAAGAATTAAACATCTCACTTTGATTATGGCGGGAACAAAGAATTATTTTGTTTTCCGATCATCTGCTTGAAATTTGAAGAAAGACTTTATGTTATAACACTTGAAATTCGTCAAGTAAACATGAGTTATGTGGTATTTTTATATAGTCTAAATTACCTTCTTCTCTATTATGTTGTATTTAAATGAATATTTTAAAGATTTGAAAATTTGAGGTGAAAAATAATACATTGGTTCAAATGGAGAACACTGGGTCAGTGATCTAATGTGTTCCCATTGATAGATTTATTGTCCTTCTGTAAGTGTCTCACTTTGTACGTTTGAATGATCTCAATTTATCTAAATTAGTCTTCCACATCAGCCACAGAAATTTCAGTTTCTCAAGAAAAATATATAAAACAAAAAATAACAACAGAGATGGCAAAAACCTTATCCTACCTCTGATGCAAAAGAAAAAAAAATTGAGAGGCAACCTAAAAAAAAAAAAACAGAAATTCTTACAGATACATCTGTGAAAATCACAATCCAAAATGAAATGATTGAAAAAAAAAGAAGAGTGAAAGACCTAATGATATGAAGCAGGAGAGAAAAAGAATTGCAAGCAATTATAAGAATAGCTCAACTGAAGATGAGGAAGGATGAAAAGAATCTTCTATTTAATCTGACTTTGAAGATTTGGAATTTGAAGATGCAATGTAGAAGATTTGTATGTTGGCGTTGGAGATTTCGCATTATTCAAGATCTACGGCAAGAAAAAATGCAGTTTTAAACACTATGTTACTGAAGCTGTAGGCAAAAATGAAAATGGATTTGAAGTGCTCTACATGAAAGGAATCCAGCCAGGTTAAACACTTATCTTTGATAAGCCCACATTTATACAGCAGACAGTAAAGATAGTGTGAGAAAGTTGCCAGAACCAAAGGTATAACAAGTTACTGAGAGAACAGTGACAAAGTTGATTTTTGCTGTAGCTTTTCAGTTATATAATAGTTATTGAAAAATTACAGTTTTTTGATTTAATGTCTTAAAAATAATTCTAAAATTAAAATTTTGTAAACTTAATAGGATTCAATTTTTTGTGTTTCTCGTTAGTTGACCCACTGTACCTCATTTGTTGACCCACTGTACCCGGTACAGTGGATTAACAAAAAGTACTTAAGAAAAATGTTTTTTTATTGTACAAAAACTTTTCTTAGAATTGAACTAAAATTAATTAATATAGCCAATAGATGATAAAACATAATACATTAGTTTGATATTCTGTTTTTAAAATATTCTTAGAATTACATTTAAAAATCTAAAAATTGACCCAACTGTACCCCGTCTCCCCTATATATTGTTATAATAACTGCAAAAAACTTTTCTTCTGCAAAAAGCCGACGGGTTCATATCTGAGTTGATGTGGGTGTGTCCAGAAAGTTTTAGAAACTATCCGAGTTGTCAGGATGAAACAAAAACTTTATCGCTTCTAGATAGTCCTCGAATAATCGTAACAGCGCTTTTTTGCAAAAAATAATTCAATGTGTAACAATAAATTGAACAAAACGATTTCCTCAGAAACTGCAATTTTGACACAAAAAGAACATCCTATACTAAAACTCAGTTAAATACAGAACAGAAGCCTAAATGCGCCACAGTGAACAATATTATGCAAATCACAAAAGCTTCACAAATAACAGACAAACGCAGTACTAAAAGCAACTCAAATAACAATTGTCTGAAGACGACTCCCCCCCCCCCCACGCCTTTAGCAAGGCGCTGCTGGCTTTAGTAGTTGCTGGGCCCTAGACAAATCTTGGGTGAAGGACTTTTAAGCATTATTAGGTACACAATATGCCCAACTTCGCTCGGATGGTGCTCGCGCGTCGTGCTTATCCATTAATAAATAAACAAATAAAGAAAAAGAAATAGCAGTTTTAAAAGTTTAATATGGGAGTGTTAAAGTTGTAGATACTTATTTAGTTAAAATAAAAAAAAAGTGTTTTTTTTTTCTTAAACGTTTAAATTTTTTTTTTTTATTGTGGTATCAAGATTTGAGCAAAGAAAAAGATTACATCACAGACAAATGCTATAATAGCAATTTTTACATTTTTCTCAAAACTGTAATTGCAGGATCTTGGCTCCCAAAAGTGCGGGCTCCAGGGTGGTTGCCCGGTCGCCTACGCCCGCACTGTGGGTCGACATGCTTTCTATGAGGGATAGTTCTAAACTCTCTCGATAGATCGCGTATTTCCGCTTTTTGAGGACGGTCGCAAACTCGTCGGTCGCAAAAATTTAAAAACATTCATTTTAGTCCTACGTAAATTTCTCGACTAATGAATTGGATTTCATCAAAATACTCAACGTTAACTATGTCAAATGCGATTCTTTCGCACTGTTTCATTCACATAAAAAGAAGAAAGAAAAAATAAATTCATTCTTCATATCCCACAAATGTAGGAAATTTATTTATAACTGCAAATATCAACGTAAATTGGAGAATGTGATGAAAATGGCCGGGCTCTAACAGGGTTAAAGTTTTCTAGGAAAGAACTTTGGCTGAAAGTGACAATTGTGAATTTTTAATAACTGAGAATAGCTTCGTACTTGGGCATGATTTTCGTGTACATTGTTTTCATTTGCATAGCTGATGGTTTGCCACCGATTTCTTATATTTTTTTCAACACATTGTGTTGTACTATATTAATGCATTGTCGAGCATTGTTTTAAAGCTACATTTAATTTTTTTTTAACGTTTGGGACACTGTTTCGCATTTCAACAAGTTGTTACCGCTAATTTGACTGTTTTTGCCCAAAGTTGGGCACTGTTTTAACATAATGTTTGGATATTATTTTACACACAATTAAAATCTCATTTAATACTTTTTTTTTGTCTTATTATAGAACATTATTGCATCACTTTAAGTGACTTTTTTTAAAAACTCATTATTCTGCATTGTTTAACACATTTACAGAACACATTATTTTAATCCGTTGTTGAGCATTGTTAGATTGTTTCATACTGATTATTTAAACCTGTTTTAGATTTTCTATGAACATTGTTGAATAATGTCTGAGAGCACTGCTATATTATACAATTTTATGGCATAATACTTGACTTTGTTTTAGCCCCATTGATTAAAACCAGTGTTTGGGTTTGTTATAGCACATCACTATCATTGTTTTAGTACATTATTTAACATTCTTTTGTGAATAATTATTTTTTAACAGTACCGTTAATTGTTTACAATAATGCGTTAATTCATTATTTCACATTTCATTAGCTCACTGAAGCGCACTTTTTTTTAACACCAAGATTTCGACCACTGATTTTAGTTCTTGTATTACATATTTTAATTCATTATTTCTACTTTTTAACAAACTGTTTGATACTGATTTAGAACATTTGTTTCGAAATTTTATATTAGTATATTCCTGGCAAATTATTTTGACTTGTTTTTAGCTCATAGTTAAGAATAGTTTTAGCCCATTCTTTATAGCAATCCTGTATCCCATTGTTTTCCATTACTTTAGTATATTGATAATATTTCCTGTTGCTGGAAATTTTTTTCACCTTTCCCATAATTCTATTGCGTAATACTATTGCTTGGTGGGAAAGCAATCCATACAGTGTCTATGCCTGATCCCTCGATAAATGTTCTTAATCCTATCGACTTTTGGCGAAATTTTGCCGAATTTAGCTTCAAAAGTAAGTTCCCTAAACTGAACTCGGGTTGGCGATATCGTCAATATTTACATTCCTAATACTAATGCTATCCAAAGGTTACATATCAGTCGCCCCAGTTAACGTTTTACGTGCAACACAATGCAAAGTTTAATAACTGGAAGCACAGAACCTGAATGGATATAGAGTTAACCCTTTGAGGCGCAACCCTTTCCCAATGCTGAAAAAAGGGCAACCGTTGCCATCGCTCGACTTAACTACCAGCAAGATGGCGGACGATCGAAAAGTTCATCGCTTGCCACAGATCTAGAGACCCTTTTTTGACGCAGCTGACTGTGCCGGGCACAGCCAGCTGTCGTTTTTTTTTTAAATGTGCGATAACGCGCTGTGAAAAGATCCTAATATTTTGCTTTTTTGCGTATGCATTGTTATTTTGTAATGTAGCTGCTGCATGATATACGTAACCAGTAACTGCTTGCTTTGCTTCATTTGACGTCATTGAACGGTTAATTTGGATTTTTGCTCGTGTGTTATTGTTATTACGCTAATGTTTACATCTACTTCTTGCCGTTCTAAGCATAGAACTATCGTGAATTTTGGAACCGCATACGTCAGCGCATTATATAAGTAGATGCCTATCATTTACACACTCATTTACAAAACACGTAAACAATGGTAAAATTTATGATCGCTGTTTATTGATACCTTAATTCTTCCGATACGCACAGTAAAATAGTAAATCCAGACTGGAGAAGGGCTTAACCCTTTGAGGCGCAACCCTTTCCCAATGATGAAAAAGGACCGCCGTTGCCATCGCTCGACTTAACTACCAGCAAGATGACGGACGATCGACGGACGCTGTGCCCGGCACAGCCAGCTGTCGTTAAAAAAGGGTCTCTAGATCTGTGGCACGCGATGAACGTTTCGATCGTCCTCCATCTTGTTGGTAGTTAAGTCGAGTGATGGCAACGGCTGCCCTTTTTTCATCATTGGGCAATCTATCCAGCTGTTCTCGCATTCTTCCATTTTTCGGCAGATGTCAGTGCTGTTCAAAATAATCGGGGCAATTTTTTTACGGGAAATGACGTGCTAAAAAAGTTCTCGTGGGAGCTCTGTCACCCGTAACTATTTTTGTAGAAATCAAATCTATTCTTCTTGACTGGCAACAGTCAAAACGTCAGAGTTTGGCGTTGCCAGAGCGGCAACACTGCGCGTTAAAGGGTTAAAGTTTGTTACCATCTTCTTGTGATATCCTGTATATACTATGCATAGTGAACACGAGATTTAGCTTTTTACCTGATTTTGCGATTTACTTTTATGGTAGGCACTTTCTCTGCGTTTATTTAAAGGAATATTTTATTCACAATGTTTAGGAAAGTTTGTTCTACCCCCCATAAACGAATATCCTCATTACTGAAAATTTAAATAATTAGTTTCAACAACACCCGTTCACCATTAGAAAACTTTCTCGTACATCTAAACAAGATATTTCAATATCCGATAACTTTCTAATGCATATCCGGATACCTAATCTTCTCCGATTAGCATAAAATCATTAGGAAAGTTCACTCATTATATTATTCATCGGTTCTTTCCCCACGTTCTCCGTCTTTCTTTGTAATGGCGCTGCCGAAATTAATAATTCCACGCGGAACACACCGGTGAAAAAAGATTTCTCCGAGTTATGGGTTATGTTGAGGTAAATGATCGAGGAAAATCATTTACGCAGAGTGTCCCAGAAGTCACAGAGCTTCCAAATAACTCTAAATAATGAAGCTTGGAGTAATTAATCTCAGATGTAGGTATATTGATGGTGTAATCAATGGCAGGAACTGCAGCTCTCCTGGCGTCGTTTTTTGGAAGCCGAGAAAAAACTTACTTCCCTTTAGTTTTTTACCTCAAATGCTGAAACTAACACGTGATTGGATGATATAATTTACAGGGAGGAATAATTTTTGAAGTGATTGAAAGGTATACATAGGCATGAAAAACGTTGCAATAACTTTCTGGATTACAGAAATAACAATAAAGTTATCTGCCAGATTTGCGGCCACGATTTTGCTAGTTAAGGAATTATTCAAATGTACTATGATATATTTTAGAATTTTTTGTACATCCTTACAAAAAGTATTCGTTGTAAGTAAAATTTCTTACGTCGTCGATTTTAGAACCTAAAACATATTGTTTATCTAAAAAAGTGAATCAAGTAGTTAAAAAAAAAAAACAGCTTCTCATACATACATGCCCCCTAAAGCCCTTTGCTACTGTCTTAACTTCGAAACGACTGCTGCTTTATTCATAAAAATGGTGTCTAGGTATAGTAAAGTAGCCATTTGCTACTGAATGAAACCGGTGACGACGCCGGCTGGTGGAAAACTGCTGAGTTATCATTCCTATCTCAACACGGAACGAGATAGGAAAAAAAAAGTGATTTACAAAGTTATAGAGAGCGATCGATCGATTTAGTACAAAAAGATCGATTTAGTACAAAAAGAAACCTTGCGGAGATTAATGCAAAGAATAGAACGGTTAAAACGCGCATTTGTTTTTCCGTGATTTCCTACACGGCGACGTCACGGAATTTGAACGGAAGGTGATTCTCTTTGGAGCAAAACACACGACACTGCAATGTAGCACAGTGGTTGTCGCTTGTGATTCGCAATCAAAAGTACCCCCACAAGCAAAAGGATTTCTCATTCCGAGGTCTTCATTAAACCTTTAACGCGCAGTGTTCCCGCTCTGGTAACACCAAACTCTGACGTTTTGACTGTTGCTAGTCACGAAGAATAGATTTGAGTTCTATAAAAATAGTTGCGGGTGACATAGCTCCACGAGAATCCTTTACTTTTTAGCACGTCATTTCCCGTAAAAAAATTGTCACGATTATTTTTAACAGCACTGACATCAGCTGAAAAATGGAAGAATGCGAGAACAGCTGGATAGATTGCCCAATGCTGAAAAAAGGGCAGTCATTTCCATCGTTCGACTCAACTACCAGCAAGATGGCAGACGATTGAAACGTTCATCGCGTGAGCAAGATGGCGGACAATCGAAACGTTCATCGCGTGCCACGGATCAAGAGACCCTTTTTTGACGCAGCTGGCTGTGCCGGCACACAGCCAGCTGTCGTCAAAAAAGGGTCTCTCGATCTGTGGCACGCGATGAACGTTTCGATCGTCCGCCATCTTGCTGGTACGGCACAACCAGCTGCGTCAAAAAAGGGTCTCTCGATCCGTGGCACGCGATGAACGTTTCGATCGTCCCCATCTTGCTGGTAGTTAAGTCGAGCGATGGCAACGGCTGCCCTTTTTTGAGCATTGGGAAAGGGTTGCGCCACACAGGGCTAAAAAAGGACTTCCCAAACTTTTATCTGTGTCCGGTGTACTAAAGTTTCGAGCACCTTCTCCCTGCATACTGCAGGTACAGCTCCAGAAGTTACGACTTCTTTGAGCCCACACGCGAGATCGCTAGATCTGCTCGAATTGTACGCTCTTTCCATTTAATCCCCAGTAATCCTTTGCCCTGTAAATTCAGTGTGCCTGTACTGTCGTTGTGCTGTTCCGAACTGAAGGCTGGCCTGAAGGCCCGAAGTCAGAAGTTTCAATTTGCTTCCTGTCTCCGGCAATCACTCGCAACAACAAGAACCACGAGCGGATACCTTTTTTTCTATGAGTATACATCCAACTTTTAGTTCGTGAGCATTCGTAATTCTAAAATATATTCGCAAACTAATGCTTCGGATTTCAATTTTTATTTCATAGAAATTTTTATCTAATTTAAACCATATACACTGTCGATTGTGAAGGAGAGCATTATTTATCCAGTATAAGGATGCGAATGACTACGGTAGTCGGGGGTAAAGGTCCACACGGGACAAAGATCCGAATACGTTTTTTTTTTTATTAATTTAGAAATCTAAATTAGCCATACTTATTTTTTCACAAGTTCCCTAGATGGCACTAGTTTTACAAACAAAGAGTCACGGATGTGCGATTGTCAGTTTTCATACTATGAGGTAAATTACTTTCATGCTTATTTCGATGCAGTTTTTAAAAATTTGTGAACTTATTTTTTACTCTCAATTTTACAGATTTATGTATTAAGGGGTTTTTGCATGCGAAGCTAACTTAGAATAATGATCTCATTACTTTATGTTTCAAGTGATACGACTTTTGACCAAAACCGCAGGAAAGCAGTTTTCATATTTTCATCAAATGGGGCAACAATCCGTATGTACAATGGGGTAAAGATCCGAATGCGAATCTTGTCCTATGATTATTTTTGGTTGCCATAATTTCATTTGTTTCATATTCGCATGTTGTGTCATGTCCCGAGCTTTCCAAAGCCCCACCAATGGCATAGCGCTTGCGCTTTGAACTGGGTGACGGAAGGTGTCTGGCTCGAAACCAGGCCGCGTCCGCTGACCTAACCGTTTGGAGTTTTTCGTGGCTTTCTCCGAAATTTCGCGTAAATACGGGTTAGAACCACTTAGAAAGAACCACACGGAGGGCAATCCCATCCTCGGCCTAGATCCCTAACGTAGATAATTGGCTATAACCCACATTTCTATTTCCATTCGAGCTTTCCAATAACCATGACATTGTGACAAGTTCTGGGCCTTAGCGAACAACTGCAGCAATAGTGACCGCAGAGATGAATCAGCATCTGGATTCACCAGTGTCAGTTATTACTGTTTGAAGGCACCTTCATAAACAGGACATTTACGACAGAGCAACATCTCCCAAGCCTCCTGTCACAGATGTTAATGCCAAATGTCGCCTGCAGGGGTGACACACTCACAAAACGTGGGAGATTTATAAGAGGAAGAAAGTAATATGGTCTGAGGAATCGTCTTTCACACTTTTCCCTGCAAGAGGACGGGTGCAAGTTTGGAGGACACCTGCACAAGCGTATGGTTGTGATTGCTTCCTTCAACTGTCGAGCATGGAGGTGGATCTGTCATGATATGGGCAGCCGTGTCGTGGTTTTCTGCCGAACCAATCGTAACCCTGAAAGGAAGGATCATCGGGAAGAAATTTTAGCTGACCAAGTCCATTCTACTGACCAAGTCTTCCTGACCAAGTCCACTTTGTTTCCAGCAGGAAATGGAATTTTCCAAGATGATAACTCATCTATTCATGCAGCAGGACTTGTCTAATCATGGTTTGATGAACACGAGGATGAAGTTAAACATCTGCTTTGACCCGTCCAGTCACCCAACCTCGATATAATTGAACTGTTATACTCTTATTTTAAGGGTTTCAATATGGTATTGATATCCTCCACCAGCAACTTTCCCAGAACTTTCACAATATCTCCATGAAGAATGGTACAATAGTAGTCATCTAAACATTATTCAGCACTTGAACAGATCGATTTCTAGACAAATTAGACAAATCCAAGCTGTAATACACGAAATGGGCGGTCCTACACCATACTAATAAAGGATTCTTTATAAATCTAAGGTGTTTCTATTGCTTTGATAACCACCTGTCTGTATATGAGTGTTCAGGCACATGAATACTTCAGTAATCTGGGATCATTCCCGCAAACCACAAGCGCAAACCGGAAAAAAAACCTCACTGTAAACTCCCATTACAAAAACAGAATTTCTAAACAGTAAAATGAAAAAGAGAGAAATACAAAGGCCAAGGGAACATTAATGATGGCAATACCGATGACTTCTCTCTGTATCCGCCTCTTCAGGAAGAGGGTAACTCCCACAGCAACGGTGAAGAAGGGAGCTGCTTCTGACTACTCCCAGACCTTTTAGGAAGCACCCTCAGAAAACAAGAAATCTGTAATTCCTTCAGAAAATACCTTGAGTAAACGCACTGGCCGTTAAAAGCGAGATTATAAAATAATGCTGACAACCTAACTCCCAGAAACTCCAGGGAAAACACAGTCGCAAGCCTGCAAGCAAAACTCGGTTCATGCCTTCCAAAACACCTGAAATCACACCTATAACCTGTCTCATGAAAGTTAAAAACACCATCCGTGAACAGGCCCAGTAGTCCTGGGCTTTGGGACCCCAAATGTTATGGCCCCTCCAAAACAAAATCCCAATACAATTTTTCTTCATTTTATCTTTTTTAATAGACGATTTTTATATATCCTTTCAAATTTTTTCAAACAATATTTTAAACAAGTTGTCAATCTGCTCGATGACTGGAGTCTGCTGGATGTTAAAAGTTGTAAATTCTTAGGTATTTTATTTACAGCTTGAATTTGTTTGCTAAATTCATCACGAAAGATACGAGACGACTGCAGTTCCGGATTAAGAAAGCGCGGCGCCTGTAGCAAATGTTACCAAGGGGACCTTAGGTCAGTGACGCACCCAGAAAGCTTTTTTGTTTTGAGGGGAGGAGTTTATGTTTACCCTCACATTAAAGTAGAATAGATAAATTAACTGAGAAAATAAAATTGTACTCATTGTATTATAATTTATTTAAGAGCAAACTAATTAATTAATGGGATTACTAATGCTAATTAGATGTAAACAAAACTGAAACTTCCCACGTTTTAGATTTGCAAACGTTTTAGATTTGCTGGCAAAGGCATTGGTTTCCCATTGGCCAGGGAAAATCGCAAATGTTGACCCCAAATTTAACTGGAAAGTCATAATTTTGGCTGGTTTATATAAAACAAAACAGTTATATTGGTTTGATTCAATTATTTTAATTGTTCCCAGTAGTTGAAATAAGAAATTGATTTTGACGTGAATGAGCAGATGTACAAACATATACATCTATGTATAATTAATGTAAATTCTGTGCCATGATGTACGCTTGCGCAGAACAATCACATTTGAGAATTCCAAACATTTAATTTGCATTGAATATGACTATACATTGCTTATTATAAGTGAGGAAATTATTGGATATGTGATGAACTAAATAAATTGTTTCCCTATTTATATATTTAATTCTTAATTATAGGAATGAATCAGTGCTTACATGAATTTCAGCAGCATAATTTGAAGAGCATTAATCTAACAGACCCATTGGAAAAGGCATGAATTAATTTTAATAATTTAGTCTTTTTTGATAGATCTGTTGGACACTAAACTGCACTTTCCACTTAATTAGATGAATAATCGTCTAGAATGTAAGTATTTCACATTAAAAAAATATCCTATATTGTTTTAATTTTGTTGTTTATTTAAAATAAAACAGTTATATTGGTTTTGATGTGAATGAGCAGATGTACAAACATATACATCTATGTATACTATTAAATATATATTCTGCACTTTTTAAGTGTGTATAGCTTGTTAGTATGCAAGTATAGTATGAAAATAATTATAAATGTATATACACACACTTTTTTATCTAGTATGTCATTAACTTGTTGGACTTCTATTAGGAATTTCCTTTAAGCTGTATAAATATTTCAATCATTAGCTCACTTTAAAACTGCGTATTTTGTGTTAAATTTTTACTTCTGTACAGTGGGGTCCATAGGCCATAATGTAAAAGGAATCTTTTTTGTAGCCCTGTAAATAAATTGTAAGTCCTATATGCACCAAAATCAATACCGGTCTTGCGATGGTGGTTATAACAAATATACCCAATTTGAGCTCAATCGAATGCACCATTTAGGAGGTATCGTGTTCACTCACATACACACACACACATTCATACATCTCCTAAAAAAAGCATACATGAATTCAGAAGACCTATCAAAACGTGTAAATACACCAAAATCTCAAATTTGAATTTTTCATGCTTACAATACTTTCCTTACATGGTACATGCTTGGAAAGTAAAAACAGCGTAAAATTAAAACCAAGTTTTAAATGTGGCTTTTTCCCTCCCTTAATTTTAATTAAACGTTATAAAAAAATTTCATTTTCTTTAATAAGTTTAATAGGGATGTAACGGATATTTGGCTGACTTTTCAATATCCCTAATCTGCAAGACTTCTCTGCCGGATATCGGGCTATATACTACTACAGTTCTATCTATAATAGACATCGGACAGGATGAAAAATTATATTTGAATATACTTATAATAAAATGATACATAAAACAGGGACATATTTTTTAACTGAAAAAACAGCAAGTTTAACACTCGAAATGGATGATTCAAAATAAACACACAATTTCAACAGTTAACATAACACACAATTTCAACAATAGTTTTTTAAGCACATTTATAACTAGTTAGGCTAGGGTCAGACGGGGTAAAATGACCATAAATTTAGCTATTTTTAACTTTACTAAGCTACACACCTAAAATGATACAACATATTTCAAATTTTTTTACAAATATTTTACGTTGGACTATCTGAGAGTAACTACAAATTTTTGTTTTTTTCTTTTACAAACCTTAAAACTCCTTGATCATTAATTCTTTTTGGCTTGTTATGATCATTTTACCCCATAGTATGGGGTAAAATGATTGTAGATGAATAAAATGAAACAGCTCATAGAAAATGATGTTATATGAATAAGATCAACTCGAAAATAGATAACAAATATTTTATTAAACAGTTTTACAGAGTATTTTAACTTATTAAAATAGCCCATATTAATAAGTTAAAACTAGGGTTTAACTTATTAATATAGCCCATATATGGGGAAAAGGCTACGACCATATTAACAAACAAGGTACTTTATTAAACAACAATTACACACGGACAATTAATTACAAACACTTAGATAGACTGAGCGACGGAGACGTCTTCTCTCGTCGGCTGCAGTTAACGTCTCTCTCGATTACGCAGTAGGAAAGGAACATGTTATGCTTGCTAGGCGACTGCCGCGCCACACATAATGTAACGGCGTTAGCTAAGGAGTTTGCATTGAACTTCCTACATTCGGCCATCATGACCGCTAAGGCGACCTCGCCTGAAGTTACAGAACAGTTGATTTTTATTTTATTTTTTTTTTAACAAATCAATAGCTTATCACTACAACAACAAAACAATCACTAGCTTATGTATTTAAAAAAAAAGGAGCTTAACAATGAGCAGTACCTCTTAATAAAATAAACAATATAGAGAATACAGTTATACATTACCACAGGAAGAATAATATAATGCAAAACTTGAATACTGGAATAATGCTGCAATTAAGAAGTGCTAAAATAAAGAAAAGAAAATGAATTATAATAATTAAATTTTAAAGTCATTCGAAGGGTAAAGGGAAAAAAAGGTTTCTCAATATAGTCTTAAGTCCTTCGGTGAAGAAGAAAAAAAATATTGAACACAGTTCAAGTTATGTGTTCGACAGTGCTGGTCCAAGGTTTCATGAACTCTGCGCAGGTGGAGGTTTTGGATGGACCGTCGAAGAAAGCACATTTTTCGACATTATATGTGTCATTGTTTTTCACTTTTGTGACTTTATAGGGTCCAAGGAATTTTCGCTTCAGTTTTAATCCAGGGCCAAATTGGGTTCGTTTGATTGCGACTAGATCATGCAACTGGAATTGTGGAGCTTGCCTGCGTCGAAGGTTGTACGTTCGGCGATTTTCTTCTTGAACCTTTGAGATCTGTTGTTTAGCATCTTTACGAAGGTCGTCGCGGTGTTGTTCAAATGCAGCTTTTACCTCGTCGTTGATGAGTTCGAGAATTTTTAAGTCGTGTTCAGATTTCATTTTTGTGCCAAAAAGGAGTTCAAATGGAGTGGTGTTTATACTCCTTTGGAATGTCGAGTTTATGATTTGCTGTAAGGCGGGTACATGGGAATACCATTTTTCTGGATTGTCAATAGACAATTTGGAAAGAACAGCTATAATGGTAGTATTCTGGCGTTCAACTTGGCCATTAGATCTCGGTAGGCCTGCCGTGATGGAGATATGAACGATGTTTTGTTTGGCGCAGTATTCTTCAAAAGCGGTTGAGGTGAAAGCTGGTCCTCTGTCCGATATGATACGCGATGGATTTCCGAAGACCGATCTTTGATTTTCTAACCGATTGATTACTTCTGCGGCGTCCGTTGATTTAGTTGGATAGAGCCATGTAAATTTTGTAAAGGCATCTATTACCACGAAAATATGTTTATAACGCTTGGAAGTGGTGGCAAGAGGTCCTAAATGGTCGACATGGTAGGTATGTAGAGGTGTATCGTCCTTGTCAATCGGTGTAGCAGTCCGTCTTGCTTTCCACGTTTACGGTTGTTGAGAATACATGTAACACAATTTTGGATGCACTGTTTAATTTTGTCTTTTAAGTGTGGAATGAAATAGTCCTTGTTTAGGATCTCTTCTGTGCGGACAACAGCGAAATGACCACGTTCATGTGCTGCTTTGATGATGTTGGCTTGCATGCTCTCGGGAATTACCAGGAGGTCTTTGCCATTCACTGTTTTATACAGAAGATCATTTTTCACGATGTAGTTGTCATGAGCTGCGGTTTGAAGAAGCGTTTTTATCGCTGTGATATGTTCATCAGTCTGCTGTGCTTTAAGTAACTGAATATGAACACTGTTCTGAATGGTCATGCAACAGGGATTACGACTAAGTGCGTCGACATGAGCCATTTTTGAGCCGTTGCGATGTTCTATAGTAAAGTTAAAGTCCTGAAGGTATAAGGCCCATCTAGCGATACGGGTGTTGAGATCTTTTTTATTTAAGGTTTTGACGAAGGCATCACAGTCCGTGATAATTTTGAAGTGAGTACCTAAAACGTAAATCCGAAACTTCTTTAGGGCTTCAACAACGGCAAGGACTTCCAGCTCAAAACTTGTATACTTTCGTTCACTATCAGAGGTCTTTTTGGACATATAAAATACAGGATGAAAAGAGTTATCTTGCATGGATTTTTGCATTAGGACTGCCCCCAAGCCATCTATTGACGCGTCAGAGTGAATTTCAGTGGGAGAGTTCTGATTAAAAATACTTAAAACAGGTTGTTGTGAAAGTAAATATTTTAATTTTTCAAATGCGGCTTTTTGTTCAGCCTGGAATTGAAAGGGGGTGTCCTTACGCAAAAGGTCGCTAAGAGGTTTTGCTATGGCAGAATATGAAGGAATAAACTTTCTGAAATATCCGGTGAGACCTAAAAATCGGCGTACATCTTTAATATTTTTCAAATCCGGATAATTTAGGACAGCTTTAGTTTTCGAGGGGGAAGGAGATAGTTTACCGCCTTCTACTACATGGCCTAAAATTTCTATTTTAGTGTGTAAAAACTGGCATTTGCGGAAATTTATGTCTAATCCATAATCACGGGCTACATCAAGGACAATTTTTAAGCGTTCGAGAGCCTCAGACTCACTAGTAGCTGGGATGACAACATCATCCATGTACGGGAGTACAATGCCCTTTGCAATAAGTTCACGAAAAACGGCGTTTATATAACACATAAAGGTAGATGGACATGTACTAAGGCCAAACGGCATAAATCGGAAGAGATATTGGCCTTTGTGTGTCACAAAACTAGTATAAGGACGGCTTTTTTCGTTTACGGGAACGTGGAAAAATGCATTTCGTAA
Organism: Cheiracanthium punctorium; assembly: GCA_038373885.1. Taxonomy (NCBI): domain Eukaryota; kingdom Metazoa; phylum Arthropoda; class Arachnida; order Araneae; family Cheiracanthiidae; genus Cheiracanthium; species Cheiracanthium punctorium. The sequence continues at coordinate 838,354 of JAWZYV010020288.1, read as the reverse complement.
ATCGAGTGTAGAAAATATTGTGGCATTTTGAAGACTATCTAAAATGTCTTCGATCAACGGAAGGGGAAAGTGATCTTTGACTATTTTGCGATTTAATCGTCTGTAATCTATGCATACTCTAGGTTTTCCGTCTTTTTTTGTTACAACTAACACTTGGCTTGCGTAGGGAGATGAACATGGCTCAATAATTCCATTTTTGACCCATTCGTCAATTTGTGCATCTACTATATCACGCTCAGCAAATGGCAAACGTCGGGGTGCGTGGAAAATTGGCTCGTCGTCAGTGAGCACGATGTCAAGTTCAACGTTAGCAGTTTTCGTTTTATTGGGTGCATAAGCCAACAACAGCTTCTCAACGTCAGCGCGTGTTTGACTGGTGACATTCGGGCCGATGTCAAAGATGGGAGAATCGTCAGAAATTGACATAATAGAATTTTGAGGTTCTACAGGATCAGATGCCGTTGAAAGTTTTGAAAATATTACGCCGGCAGGGGATATGGTTAAATTTGCTTGCTGTATTATGTCACAGCCAATTATGAGGTCATAATTTGTGCAAGCATTCGGTACTACAGAAATAGTAACCGGAAAAATTTGGTCGTCAATAGTAACATCACAGTCGAAAGTACCAATGACGTTTGTTCGTGAAAAACCGAAACCCGTCAATACTTTAGTGTTATTCAATAATGGTGGTGAACCTATTTGTACCCATGCAGAATGTCGAAGCAACGTCAAATTGCTACCTGTGTCCACTAATCCGGGGAATTTATTGTCAAAAATAATAACTTCCTTACACATGTTTACAGAAGGAAATTCACGTACGGTATTTACTTTTGCTGGTGAAGTAGAACTATCGTTTCGAATAGCTCGGACACATTCAGTCGACTTGTGACCAAAAAGATTGCATGCTAGGCACTTCGGGCCTCGAGAGCGATTAGGACACCATTTAGACTTGTGTCCGACGTCATTGCAGTTAAAACAACGTTGCAGGGTGTTAGCTGTGTCAGAAACATTAAATTTTGAGGGTTTTCGTTGTTGGTTTGGTTGTTCTGTACCGCGGTTTGAGCTGTCAGGTGAGTGACGAAAATTCGACGAATTTGATCTATTAGCTCGCATGTTATTAACAAAAATTTCGTAAGTTCTTAATTTTGTCTTAAATTCGGAAAATGATGTTGTCCCATAAAGGATAATTTTGTCTGAGCGGGAACCTTCAATACCGTTTATGACGTACTGAATAACAGAACACTCGTCAATAGCGCAATCGCATCTATTTGCCAATTCGCGCATGGAATTAAAATATTGAGTAAATGTTTCGTTAGGGCGCATTTTTCTTTTTTCAAGCTGCCGATGAATTTCTATTGACGTGACTGTGTCTGAAAACTCGTTAATTAAGGCAGATTTAAACGTATCGTATGCATTTAGATTTCTTTGCGACGACAGAAATGACTTCGCGGAACCGGTAATCAATCTTTTTGCAAACACTAATTTTTGTTGATCACTTATGCAAGGGAATAATTGGAAATTTTCCTCCAAGTCTATAAAAAAACTTTTAATTGAATACAAATCATCTCCTGAAAACTTTCTACTATTTGCAGATATATCTCTTAAAAGATACCAGAATTGATTAGTCATATCCGGAACTGCGCTGGGGCCTAGAATGGGGAACTGTGCATTTCTCGGTTGGGTAAGGTAAACAGAGCTTGGGTTTTGCATCGCAGGAACACTGTTTATATCAGAGGCACCATTAGGGGAAAATTGACCTACATTCGTGCTACTCGCTTCTGCCGATGTGTTAATAAGTGGATGGTCATGTTCTAAATCAGAGAGATAACTGGTGTCGAGAGAATTTTGAAAGTCTTGCAAATTTGTTAGGGCATTAAAAATGCTGTTGCAAATATCTTTTTCGTTTGCATTTGATTCCAAATGTAATAAATTTGCCACGGAAATAAACTCATTTAAGGAGAAATCTTTTAATATCTGTTCTTTATGTTTTTCTAGATCTAATTCGATTGGGAAGGAAGAGAAATTACGTATTTTGGTACGGGAAGAACGATCAAATTCTTTAAAACCAAGTATGGTGTTTAATGCTTTAACAGTTTGAGTTTTGCCAAATTTCAATGAGTTTGCTATTAAATGTATGTCTCCTAGTTTTAACGACATTTTGAAAAAGAATACAGTTTCTGAATGTAAACAAAAACTAGAGAAATTCTGCACAATTGTTTAAAAGGATAATAACGATCTAAATTAAAAGAAAAATCTAGCCTACTTGAAATGGGGAGCAGTCCAGCAGTTAATCCACACCTCAAACCATGTATTTAAATTCGTCAAATTGCATTCGTCAATAAAAGAGCTTCTGAAGCTATCGTCTATTAGGGAATACACTGGCTTGTTGATGTCTAGAGGAATTCTCTGGAGTGTGAGAGGACGGTCGAGCCCCCAAAATATGGGGAAAAGGCTACGACCATATTAACAAACAAGGTACTTTATTAAACAACAATTACACACGGACAATTAATTACAAACACTTAGATAGACTGAGCGACGGAGACGTCTTCTCTCGTCGGCTGCAGTTAACGTCTCTCTCGATTACGCAGTAGGAAAGGAACATGTTATGCTTGCTAGGCGACTGCCGCGCCACACATAATGTAACGGCGTTAGCTAAGGAGTTTGCATTGAACTTCCTACACATATAGTAGCTATATTAAGTACTTGCTGCTACCCGTGACTTCGTCCGCGTCGGGTTTAGAGTTAGGTCCCGAGAGAAGTGAAGCATGTGTGAATAACACATATGTTTGCGACAAAAGAAACTGCATTTAAATATTATTTGCTTTTTACTTATTTTAAATGAAGTATAATGCATGGTAGTATACTTCATTTAAAATAAGAGTATGCAGAGTTACTAAATTTAGATTATTTTCAGGCATTTGGCGAATAGAGACAGTTAAAACATTTTTTGCGAACTGTTTTGAGTGTTCTTGTAAAAAAAATATTTATGCTATAGGCATGAAATTTAGCCTATGTTAATCAGGAATAGTGTAGCTTTCTATTAGCGAAAAAGTTTTAGAATCGGTTCTATAGTTACAGAGATACCCAGAGAGCGTAATGTATTAGAATTATTTTGAGTGTTTTTGTAAAAGAAATATTTATGCTATATGCATGAAAGGTTTCCTGTATGTTAATCCAGGGCATAAGCTATCTTCATTACAAATTTTTCCGAATCCGTTCAACCCGTTTTGTGTGATTCAGTCAAAAACATCTAAACACACAAACGTACACATATATATTATTGGTAGGATTTGGAAATTTATGAACTTTAAAACACATTTGGACTTTTCTTTCTAGTGCTTTTTAATTTGGCGTAAAATCAACATAATTTCCATACCATTTAATGTTTTTCAAATGCATGTGAATTTGCAAATAGAGCTTCTGCTTTATTTCAAAGCATAAATCGTTTTGTGCGTGCGATAAAACGGTTTTTAATTAATAATAAGAAAAAGTAGTTAAAATTTCAAAATTCTGTGCCTCAGGTGCACTTTACCGAAATCATGGGCTTATATGCTCAAATTTTCAAAGCTCTGCTTTCTGTAGATTTGTCTGGAGAAGATTCATTTTCATTATTATAGATAGATAGATTTGGCATAAAACTGGCATAATTTCCGTGGTATTTAATGTTTTTCAGATGCACGTGCTTTTTCATTGAACTAATAGCATTCTTGTTAGCTCAAAACATGAATCGTTTGATACAAGCGAAACTCGCCAAGCATGGCAACGTAAAAATGGTTTTTAATTAATAATTAAAAAAGTAATTGAAAATTTTAAATTCTAAGTAGCCTATAACCTTCTCCAGGGTCCCATCTATATCTAAACCAAAATTCATCCTAATCGATTCAGCGGTTTAGACGTGAAAGTATCATAAACAAACAAACTCACTTTCGCATTTATAATATTAGTTAGGATTAAATTGTAAATAGCTGCTTTTCTGCAGATAAAATCTGTCCAAAAATGTTTAATAAAACTTTTACCACAGCCCTTCAGAGCCAGCAGATATTTTGTCCGAAAGAGGTGTTATGGTCATGCCATTTTGAACTCTTCTTTCAACTCTTTTTAAATAAGAATTGGGCATTTTCTTCACAAAACTTCAAGAATAGCATACTTTCTTTGTTTCATGGTCTTCATGCTTTTCTTCAAAATGTGCAGCAAATACATCCTCTGTTAGCATTTATTTATAAATGTATGATTCTAATATTGTAAGTTTTGGGTTATTTTTCTCATTTTCAGTTAAAAATAAAAGTATGTAGAATAACAGAATCTATTTACTTATTCATGTTATTATTATTAATATCTCATAAAATATATTACAGATGCAAAAAAAAAAAAAAAAAAAATCTAAAATGATACATGTATTCTTTAAATGCAAGCCTAGCAGTATGATCATTTTACCCCACTTTCTTTGAACTACTCCAAAATAAAAACATATATGTAAAGATATTTAGTTTTTGTAAGTTATAAGTCAATTATTAAAAAATACTTATGGCGCAAATGATGTGTGAAACATGCTTGCAATTATTGTTCTGATGTCATTATATAAAAAAAAATTAAAAAACACACTTGATAACTAAATACCTGTTTAGTGCCGGATATTCGATCGAGCAACCAAAGGAGCTTCGGATATCCGATATCTGGCACAATCAGTATCCGTCACATCCCTAAAGCTTAACACAGAATATAAAACTTACCACTGAAAAATGGAAAGTAAACACCCAAAATTAGGGTATTTAACCCTGATTTTGGGTGTTCACTCGAGGTAAAGTAAATACCTTACCTACTTGGCATTTACCCAAACGACATCTTTAGTGAGAAATTCTCACCCATTTTTTTCTGTAATGAAAAATCTGTGGGACAAACTTCTGAGGGGAATAGATTAGACAAGCAAGAATCGGATACACAATGGAAGACTAAGGAGCAGGATTAATTTATGAAAACAAATACAATGACATTTTTCCTGTAAATATGCAGAACAATTACCGATTTTACACTATTCTTTAACACTTTTTAAAAAATTACAGAAGTGTATATTCATTACTCAAAGAGTAAACTGTAACTAATCAGATTTGTTGTATTAGTTAAAATAAGTAATTAATGCACGAAATTGGACAGTTAATTAAAAAACAAGGAAATAAATTCATTAGTTTTAAAGTACAAATACATTTAGTAAAAAGTACAAATACAGATACTGCTGCTTTCAAATGCACAGCAGAATTATATGAGCACTGATAAGGTATTTAAAAAATAGAATGAACATACAATATATTTACAAACTTGATTTGATGAGTTATGCACTTACTTAGCATGGAGTAATCATGATTTATATCTTAGTCCGGCACTTTCCTATAGGAAGGAATAACCCTCTCTCGTAGCTTGTTAACTTGTGCAGATGTTCAGTTTAGCCACAACATCTATATTTCAGTAAACTTTCAGCATCTGATCCTATTTTACAAGCCAAAAAAGTACAAATACAGATACTGCTGCTTTTAAATGCACAGCAGAATTGTATCAGCACTCATTAGGCATTTAAAAAATACAACAAACAAAATTAATTACAAATCAAATTTGATGCATAACCAAGTACATTAAGTTAGAACTATATGTAACATATTTTTCAATAAAACCTTTGGAAATATGTGTTTATAAATAAAATAAATAAACCATTTAATACATAATTAGAAAAAGAAGATCTTCTAATTGCTATAGCATTTGAGGGATTATATTTATTTATTGCTTTAATGAATGATTAAAAGAATCTAATACTTCATTTGTGAACTAGATAAATATTCATACAATTTTTAAAACATTATAAATGCAGACACTTACAAAGATGAAACTGAAAAAAAAAATAATAATGTTAATAAATTAAAAGCTAAAATCATTATAAGAATGCTGATACTCAAAAATGTATTAAGTAAACTAGGGTCAGAATCAATTAATAAAGGCATGGATTTACCGTACATGCACATTTATTTGTAAAAGTCACAAATCTCACACAAAAATGCCCATTTATTAATAATAAGATCAGGAAATTAAAAAATGGCAATTTGGAAAAGAGCCTATTAAAACAAAGCTACTCTCACTGCTTAACAAAATAGGGAGGTTCTCAATTCCTATGATTAAGCAACATTTATGCACTAAGATGAAAAGTAAATACATAAATGTTAAATCATAACTACATAAATGTTAACACTTTGAAAATATGAATAAACCCCACTGCTAGAACACCTCTGATTGGTCTACATTCGATATCACCTCTAAAAGTTGTTTTGGAGAAAATGATCCGGGTATTTTTTGACGTCAGAGATAATGATCATCATTTTCTTTGAGTTTGCATACGAGATCGTGATGCTATCATTATTTTTTGGAAAATGATTGTATCAGTATCGTTTCATTAGTTGAGTTGTCTGCATACAGGGGTGTATAATCCTAATCAACACCTTCATCTTCCTATAGTGTATAATAATTTAATACCTAATAAACGAAGAGGAAATTAGACACTGCATTTTTACAAATAAATCAAAAATTCACACATACTGTGTAGTAGTTGTACCTCCAAAAGAATAGGATGTTCTTTTTCGTTTATTTTTCATCCTCATGAAGCAGGACTTACTTGGCACAGCATCCTTCGTAAGATGCCATCGATTGCTGGCATTTTGGTATACAAAGCAACTTTCCTCGAAGTGTTCCGAGCATAACTTGGATGATGAAGTAGGAACAAAGTTGTCCTGTTTAATGTTATGCAACCACTGCTTTAAAAGTAATTGCGGAAAGTTGTGGAATGACACTTCAGCCACTCGACATTTTTCTTTGCCATTCTGGTTGCTACAACTAAACGCAGAACAAATTTGCACCATACTTTCATACGAAACTCTAAAATATAAAATACATGAACTGCATGAAAAATGTACAAATCAATTTTACAGAACAGAAATTTAATATAGATAGCATGAAACTACTTCTCTGAACAGTTATAAGCATTAACTTTGGTAATGATATCTCTATTTAGAAAACACGATTAACTACATGCTACAATAACATATACAAAACAATCAAATGTTGATGCTTAAAATACAACAGAAGTTGCAATATAAAAGTAATATAAAAATATAATTATTTTTCAATAATTAATCACTAATGGGTAGCAACACCTAATTTATAGGTATAGAGAAAAAAAAAACCACTGCCCACTCTTACTAGTAATAAGATAGATGGTACATACTTGCCTTGATAGTCAGGCTTCTGTATCAATACAATGTTCATGCTACTTGTTTATTTTATTTTTCAGTTTTTTCAAATTATATGGAAAAAAAATATTTATATTTTTGAGTGTGTACGTATATCAGCTATAAGCATCAATGTTCTGTTTGCAACATATCCTTTTCAGTCTTGTGAGCAGAGTGTAATAAGAAATCCTTAAAAAAGATTGTTTTAATTAATCACTAGTGGATAGTAGCACCTTATTTATAGGTGCACAGAAGAAAAAAAAAATTAATCGAACCTTATTTTAATTGAAGCTAATGCAACAATGTGTTAGGAGTCACCTACTGCCGCCATGACGTTTGTTTATTTACATCTGTTCCGCGGTAGGCTTAAGCAAGTTTAAGATATTTTTTAGCGATTTACAAGTACTAGAAAAAAAAATTCCCAATTTTAGCCAAAGCAACAGAAAGTATTTTGAATCTTGAAAATGAGCAATAAATACCTTCATTCGGGCGTAATAAGAAGATAAAAATAAATTTTCTCTCTCCAGTGGGAAAAACATGTACGTTCAGTAGCAGAAGACATGGCCGCCACGTGAGATTGTTTTCCTACTGAGCAGTAGTGGAAACGTTGCCTGTGACGTCATGTGAAAGTACCCCATTACTTCCTGGTATGATACCTTGGGTTGATGATGATATAGGTGAAGAGTTCATGCATCATGTGCACGGTAGAAATTCTCACGTATTCAATGGCCGACAACTTCGGGTGTTTTTGTCAATTATGTGGATACGAGATTGGGTGAGAAACAAACAGACATGGAGTTGCTATGCGAGTAGATACAAGCTTCCTTTCCTGTCTCGCATTCGTGTTTATGATTTCCCTTTGTTGTCCGTTCTGTTGTCCGCCCGTCAAGTGTTCTAACTACGTGATTATACACCGATTTGTGAGAAATTTATGCAAGAATTAGAAGAGAATTTTTTTTTTCTATGCACATTCCATGTACTCTATTGAAATGGTTTAAGTAGCATTTATAGTTCTTTTACAGAAGAAAAAAAGTCCAATACATCGCACTCGATGGACAATATTTCTTGTAATTTATTTTGGGGGAAATTCTCTCTTTTTTTTAAAGAGAATAGAGTATGCATACATATTATTAAGGTTCTCTAAATACTGCTCTCCATTGAATATAGTGTCTGCATTATCAATAGGAGCACTCAAAAGAATTAAAATACAGTTCATTCCCCCTTCAGTAAAACGATGAGAAAAAAAAATTAAAAAGTCTTTTACAGTGTTCCTTAAAATTGCATTTACAATGATATTGCAACACTATTTTATCTCCGTAGACTCGTCAGATTTAAGGAAAATAAATCGCCAAATTTAGCGCAAAAATATTGTTCTGTTGGAAAGTGTTTTACAATCCATGCGTTTGGCACGATTTATCTTTCTTTTTTTTATTTCATTTCCCTAAGCAGAGCGTGGGATATCAATAATATGATATATTGTCGACATGTAAAGTGGGCAGAATTAATTTTTTGTGCTAAATTTGCCGATATATCGACAGAAGTGGAAAAGCTACAATGCAGGGTCTCCTCTCCCACTAAAGGGCTCGGTTCCTGCATAGTGCCTCCCTTGTCGTTCAATGTGCCCACCACTTACCACACCCATGTGAAGTAACCGCGGTACCTACAATGAAGAACCACAAAGGACAGAACTGTCCATACACTACCGATGAACAGCGCTGGCTTCCTAGTAGCTGGACAAAGGGAACGCGCCACCGTTTCCAGCATAGGTATATTGTTTTATTTAATAATAAACGTTGCATTGTTGCTTTTACAAGCTGAAAATTACAACAATACTTCCGTTCTGTTGCAGCTATATCGTCATGTCTGTTGTTGTTGTCGATATAACTTCAAAAGTGGTCGTGCGGTTTTGCGACTTTTGGCGAAATGTATCGGGCTGTAACGAAAGTTTTCGCCATATCTGCCTGAAAAACTAACTTCTAACTCCTTAGATACCTGTTTTTGAACTTTCGGTACCAAACCTGTACCGTGTTACATGATACAACAATAGTACTTAAAGCTACATAATTAAAAGCTACATAAAAGTACATAATTCGTTGATATTCTGTAGCTGACTTTTTGCCACACAACTGGAAGTAAATGATGGTTCTAATCCTCTAGAGTGATAGTTCCATATGAGACACTTTGTTCTTAATGATAACTATATTTTTTACAGATTTCACAACACAGTGTCATAAAGCAAGTCTCTTTCTTTCAAATGCCAAAAATCATTTGACAAAATATGAGCAAATACGCCAACGCGAACTGTGTGCTTCCGATGTTTGCGGTGGCGGGAAACTTTCGTTACAACCTAATAGTAACATTCAGCACCAAAAATAGATGCTACGTTCCCGAAAACAAGACTATGCTGAAACACACGCCCGAGTTTTCGGACACACACACACAGACAAAAGAAGAAAAAAGAAAGAAAATCAAAGAAAAAAATGAGTATTGTTGGAAATGTCGATTAAACCGCTGAAATTATATAATAATTATAATAATTCGATGTGCACAGTAGAAATTCTCACGTATTCAATGGACGACAACTTCGGGTGTTTTTGTCAATGAAGTGGTTACGAGATTGAGTGAGAAACCAACAGACATGGAGTTGCTATGCGAGAAGAGACAAACTTATTTTCTTGTATCGCATTCGTGTTTATGATTTCCCTTTGTTGTCCGTTCTGTTGTCCACCCGTCAAGTGCTCTAACTGCGTAATTATACATCGATTTGTGTGAGATTCATGATTTTTCTATGCACATTCCATGTACTCTATTGAAATGGTTTAAGTAGCATTTATAGTTCTTTTACAGAAGAAAAAAATCCAATTGATCGCACTCTATGGAAAACCTTTCTTGTAATTTATTTTAAAGAAATTATCTTTTTTTGAAAGAGAATAGAGTATGCATACATATTATTAAGGTTCTGCAAATACTGTTCTCCATTGAATATAGTGTCTGTATTATCAATAGCTCTTCTTCAGGAGCACTCAAAAAAATTAAAATACAGTTCATTCCCCTTCAGTTAAACGACGAGGAAAAAAATAAAGGGTCTTTTACAGGGTCTCTTAAAATTGCATTTACAATGATATTGCAACACTATTTTATCTCCGAAGTCTCGTCAGATTTAAGGAAAATAAATCGCCAAATTTAGCGAAAAAATATTGTTCTGTTGGAAAGTGTTTTACAATCCATGCGTTCCTAGTAGCTGGACAAAGGGAACGCGCCACCATTAGTATATTGTTTTATTTAATAATACACGTTGCACTGTTGCTTTTACAAGCTGAAAATTACAACAATACTTCCGTTCTGTTGCAGCTATATCGTCATGTCTATTGTTGTTGTCGATATAACTTCGAAAGTGTCCGAGCGGTTTTGCGACTTTTGGCGAAATGTTGTAACATTCGGCACCAAAAATAGATGCTATGTTCTCGAAAACAAGACTATCCCAGCAAACACACTATTGCCCGTAAAATTACGGCAGGGTACCGGTCGTGCTGGCAAAGTGCCGTATATCGGTATCAAAGTACATTGCCGTCGACTGCAAGTAAATTAATAAACAGATAAATGGAAAAAAAAACAATTTTTGTGATTTGAGTGCATATTTAAATGAAAAATGTAGTTGCATATTATCACATTATTTATTAGAGCAGGTTAATAATTTCGGAAAATAATAGTCAATTGCTTTGTTGACACGTTGAGTCGTTACCGTACAGCAGTATCGCACCATTGCCAAAGCAGCATGTCAACACTGCACAGAAATGTCCATGAGGACAGCTACAGAAAAAATACACCCACTTTCTTTGGGAGAGGGATTTCTGATAGGGCTTCCGGGTGCTCCAAGTATATGACTTTTTTTCCTGCAATAAAAAAATCGCCTGTTTTATATGTGTTGATCATTAAAGAGCTAAACTGATTTTTTCACGAACTGAGTTAAATCGGGGCCTTCGCAATTAGTAACGGGCCTGCGCGTGTATTTTGATGAGCCATCCAAAGAGGCCTACGGATGCTCGAGTTTTCACGTATACATCAGGCATTTCTTAAGCTTCCCAGTGCTTTCAAACGTTATTTAATGTGGTTTTAAGTAGTAATTGTGTTACTGATTCAAGTACGAACTCATGATTAATTTGTTTGCTATGATACATATTTACATAAAGAAAATAGATGCATATAATTTGAAGGAAAAACAAAGTAGCGCTTACTCTCATGATTCACGATTGCTTATTTTAGTTTCACAAGTGGATATTTAATATACTTTAAAATAACTAAATACACAAATGAGAAAGACATTTTTATAATGAATATTTCATGAACGTAGTCGTATTTCCTACGTTATTTTAAACAATTCAAGATTAATCTTTAACAAACGATGTATTAAAGCGCATTTCAGTGTTTTCGGGATAACCTGTATATTGGAGAAAAATGATAAAATACGCTCTATAGCGCGATCATTTCATGTAGTATATATTATTCTTTTGTCGCTTTCTCAATCGAACTTTGGAATTGAGCAAGCATAATGTACGCTTGTACAAAATATTAACTACATTTGAAGTTTCTGTATAAACGGGCAAAAATAAATAATTTATAATTTACTGTAATTCTGAACTGTACCAGATGTAAGTCTTAATCACATAATCAAGGCATATATAACTGATAAATAACATTTTTAACTGGCAAAATTAAATTGTCTAAATAGTATCACAACGTCATGCTTATTTACAAGAATAAAAACTACTCAAGTAATACGATTTCTGATTAAAATAATTTATTTATAAATAACACATGAGTAATTATTCACTAAACATGATTTACATACATATTTTTAGAATTTATAAATGCATTATAAAAGCGTTCACTTACCTTTATATTCAGAGCAAAATGTTCGAATTTTAGGATAAATTTTCATGAAAGATAATGGCGCAAGATTCACAAAACGATTACCAACATCTAAAGTTCTTTAGTACGACAAAAGTATAAAAAAATTGTTTTAAAACAATAAAATAATATAACATTTATGATACTTAGAATAATAAAATAGAATACTATGACTGGGGAAAACAGGCCTCAATGATAAACTCATTTTTAGCGATGGCAACTCATAAGCAGGCCCGTTGCTTAGCGATGGCCCCGGTTGAATGGTAAACTAGAATAATCGAGATTCTACTGTGAATATGATTAAATGCAATTATTTCAAGACTTAACGCTTAAAGTTTAACATTTCTTTTTAATATTACAGAGTTAATTTTTCAGAGATTTAAACTCAAAAACTATTAGATGAAAATTTGTATTTTGAGTTTTTTGACATGGTGATTTTTCAAATATTAAGTGAAGGCATCACTGCGTCACTTTCGAAACTTGGGCTCTGTTTTAATATGGCGATGTCGTTGCCAACAATACTTAAGGCAAACCTGCATAGGGGGTATGTGTCATGGAACGGGGGGGGTTGCCTTGGAAAGAGGACCTTTTTAAGGGGTTCTAACGCGTATTCACACAACATGCAGAGAAAACCGGCTAAAACCCAAAACCGTTAGATTGACAGCCGCGCGGCAGGCCAGAACTATTGACCTTCACATTTCAGCCATCTGCCATTCTCAGCACTGGACATGGTGGGGACAACTAAGCCAAAAATTGCTATATACATCAATGATAGAGGAAATACATTTCGCTTCAGTTTTCCTCGGAAAATTCGTCTCTTTAAATATAAAACACAATGTTATCAAAATTGCATATAATTTAAATAATTAATTATTAGTATACTTAAATTGAGGTATTATTAATTAGGCCAAATTAATAGTTTAAGATTTTGTACTTTTTAACTGCAACAAAATAACTATGACGATGTTTATTTCACATATTGATGCTACATTTTCCAGTCAAGATTCTTCTTCCTTCAAACGCCAAATTGTCTCATTTTTTATACGGATGTATACAGGGTGTCCCTGAAGGTAGTTAAAATACATACAAAGAAGCATTTTTCTGCGTTGTAACGTTTGGTCGGAAATGAAAAATAGACTCCAGATTTTATCCTGTTAAGAGGCTTGTGGTCGGTCACAGTTTGCGCACTTGCCGATTTTGAAATTCGACATTTTTGAGCCCAATTTTTCAATTTTGTCACTCTCAGGGAAAAAAATAAAGATAAAACCCTCACGTATTTATAAATTGTATAGATTCCTACAAAAGTTTGCGAGCTTTCCGTGTATTCTATTATAACAAGCAAAATATTCTATTTCTGTCGAGCAAAGAACAGACACTTATTAGTACCGAAAAAAGTAGTTTTTCTTTCTTAAAATCATAAGGCATTTCACAGAGCTAAAATTATAAATAAGGTATTTTATATGCGAAACATCCAAATGAAACTGAGATGCAAATTACCTTTTTAAAATTCGTCTCGTGTCAAGTAATTTTTCGAAAGAAAAAGTTTTGCAGCCAACTGAAAAACTTCAAGACGATTTTGTTCGAAAAAAAAAAAGAAAAGTAATGAATTTTAATTACTTTTTTTGCATGTCTGCATTCTATTAACAAGATGATTAAAGCTCTTTAAATTAGAAGTCTCACCTCTGCTTCTTTTGATCCATAAACTCTTAGTATACCGCGTATTTCTGCAGTATTAATGCTATTTTCGAGAAACACACACATAAGAACTTACCTCGATGGATTAGTGGTCTGTTTTCTTTGCTTTCACTATTCAGCTGTTTTTCTTAAACACAGTTCAAGTACGATAAAAACCTCTAAAATATAAGTATAATTACTTACTGCATTTAAAGTTTATAGTTCAAAAGAAGATGAATAAAATATCGTTTATCGATGGCGGTCACTGACTGCGTAGTCGCTGTCTACTACAAAAAACCTGAAGTGTTGGCTTCTTTATTATAGGGAACCCAATAGGTGGGCCAAGGTCACCTACTAGGGGGTCTCTTAATATTAAAAGAATTCCAGATGAGAGACCTGTACCTGAGGTCTATTCAACCCATAGAGCTGATACAAGGGACAGAGAGCACTTTGACAACCGAAACTTGAGGCGCTTGTGCGAACTCTATTTTTGTTATCAAACATTTAGAACAAGAGCATTGTTTTTGGTGATTGCAATAGAAATTCAGGAATAGCAAAGGATAAGTAATGGAATTTAAAAGTGATTAGGAAGAAAATGCGTTGAAAGAAGTTTTTAAAAATATATGTACGAGGTACGCTAATTGTAAGTTACGTTTTACGTTTTTGTGAAATAAATGTCTTGTTTTGTTTACAAACGTTTAGTTGGTGTGTCGAACCCAACACTTCGAATGTAAGCGCTATTTTTATTATCAAACATTTAGAACACGAAAATGGTTTTTGGTGATGTCAATAGCAATTGAGGAATGGCCACGGATAAGTAATGGGATTTACAAATGAAGAAAATGCGTTGAAAGAAGTTTTTTAAAATATATGTATGAAGTACGTTAATTGTAAGTTACGTTGTACGTTCTTGTGAAATAAATGTTTTGTAAACAAACGTTGATGTTAGTGTGTCGAACCTAACACTTGTTTAACCCGTTAATTTCTGGTAAGATCACACGCGTATTATTCTTGCGCATCCAACTCTCGTTAGTTTTCTATGGAGCATCTGCGGCCATAGCACGCTCGTGCATGCAATTTATGATTTGTGAAATGTTTTGGCAGAACATTTCACAGGAGAATGCTTTTATTCCATATTTTTAAAACATACTTTTTTTTTTTATAAATGAAGAATATTTCATTGTATCCAAATTACTATATTTCTACTCTTCGATTCTAACTTAGTTGTAAACCACCAGTCGGAGGTTAGATTGCAACTTTTTTCATTCAGTCATTAGCTGATCACTACTTTAACAATTTTTTTCAACCGGTTCTATCTGGTTTAGCCAATCACAAGAACCCCTTAACGGATCGACTCAAGGCCCCTCGAACGATTCCTTGAAGTCTAGGTACGGGCAGAGATAACGACTGCCACTTTTCTACCGAAAAGTGGAGAGCTGACCACAGTTCTCCCCAAATCGCTGAAAAAAGGTAAGTCGTTAACACCCTGCCCCTTGAAGTGGAGTGTTAAGGACTTTTTGTGATTGGCTAAGCGAGTTAAGAACCAGCACAAAAAGTGGTTTGAGCAATCGCTAACAAACAGTTGAGAAAGGAAAGTTGAAAGGTAACCACCAAATGACTTCTGACAACCAAGGGATAATAAATTAATTTCCTGGTTTGGCACCCCTAGAAGTAACTTTTTAATATGGAGGACATTGGAGCCACGACAAATTTTACGTGCACCAGCTTCCTCTATTTTACATGGTCTCACAGCAGTTCAGTCGAGAGAGGTTGTCCCCCTCCCGAGCGCTGAAAAAGGTCGCGTTGCTTGATTTTCAGTGTTCGAAAACCGAGTTTCAACGGACAGGGCCACAGCGGACGAAATTGAGTAATACATGAAATTTATTGAAAAAATAAATTCTACTGTCCTTACAAATTCTGGTAAATTCATCCGTTCAATGAATAAGGGCTGTTCTTGGGTGATTAGGTTTTGCTTCCTAGTTGTTTTTAACTAAGCCCCTTTTAACATCGTGTAATTTTTACATCTGCCTACTTGCATAACTCGATAGGCATTTTAAAGGCTGTTAGACTATAACTTGGAATCAGCTGCTCTTCATAAATAAGGGGGGGGGGGTGTCGCCAATCATTTGGATCATGAGAGCAGACGAATTTTACTATAGTTCTTTTTTTTTAGACTTAATAGGATCATCTTAAATAATTTTTGAATTTATAATTTATAATAATAATAATAAATTGTATAGCAAAACTGTGTTAAACGTAATCTAAAAAAACCAAAATATGTCAACGTGAAGGTTACATATTTATAGAAAAAAAGTTGCGTTTAAAGACAAAGAATAAATGCAAAAGATATTTCCAGTAAAGAAAGGTTTGCACTATATAAAATAGTGAATCCACTTAAAATCACGCTTTCTTGCATTTTTACAATTGGAAAGTTTGAATCAAAATTGATTTTTTTAATGAAAAATAGGATTAATATAAAATATTGCATTAATTTGTAGTTTATCATACATATTATTCTAATAGGTAAAGTATATCAGATCAGTTTTCATGTAATAAATGAAGTTTGTGCATTAAGTTGATTAAAGGGAAAGATATTATTTGATATGCGCTTTGTTTGGAGTAAAGAAATACCAATTCTTTTACCCAATAAAAATGAGTAGTTACTTCTGTCATACGATATCTGTATTGTAACAAACAATTCTTATGATGAATTTTCTTAAAATAAAGTGTTTGAAGTACAAAAAGATTTAAATGTTAGGAGGGGAAAAAAGAAGATATCTAAAATCAGCAGCAACAACAACAACAACAAAAAATGGTGGCAATTAAAACCCCCAACATCATGTACCTAAAATACCAGAATAAGTATGAATTGTAAGTAAAAATTCACTATGAAAGCTGTTCATTTAAGATTCAGCAATGGATATTCGGCTAGTTCGAAACTCAAAACTTGATCGAAAATTAATTTTAAAATTCACGATTGTGTTCTATGAAGCAAAGACTTTTAAAAATTTGTAACTGAACACACTATTTTAAATTAAATTAATTCACACCTTTTTGATCTATAGAAGTTTATATACTGCATTTGTCACTTTACTGTTTTAAAACATACAGTGAAAGCGGAACATTTTCTTATATTTCTCCCTGCATAATGTTTAAAATTTACAGGATATGTTTTGCTTTTTTAAAATATACAGAGAAATCGGATTTTTAAAAAAGTATTTTTTCCAGCATAATGTTTGAAATTTACTTGATATGTTTAGTAAAATATATGGAGGAAACATTTTAGGAAAAAATCAGAGAGCTCAATTTCTTAAAGCTTTGTGTTTAAAGTTTAACGGGCTATATTGTATCTCAAAGTCCACAAAATTTTTTTAGAGGCACTGGAATGCTTTTTAAGTGGTGTGTTTCAGAGGATCACAATGGGAAGAATCCTAAAAATATTTTTCTTTCTTAAAGTAACTTCACAAAACTATTCATGATTCCCTGAAAAAAAAGGGTGTGTGTGTGTGTGTGTGCCTCAGTAAATTTATGTATTTTACTAAAGCGAGTCATTTTCTTCCTTTTAAATATTAATAAAAATATTTTTCAAAGGAAAAACCTGCATTTTTTCCGTGCACTTATTTTATTCGAGAGAGGTACAAAATTGCAATAATATGAAGGTTTAGCAATTTCTAACCAAATATTTGAGATATCACCTAGTCGGTTCCAGTTTGAAAGATTTATTTTCGGCACTTAATTCAAGGACATTTCTCCAGAAGAAGACAAGCTTGAGATAGTTTGTGAGATGTTGAGCACAGTCGGAATAGGGATTAATCATAGATTTTTAATGAATTGAAGGTATCCATGGACCGTAATGTACTGAACGTCTTTTCAATGACCCTGTATGGAAATTATCTAGTCGACTAGGAATCAGAAAAGATATGCACAATTAGATATTACATAGCTCTAAATACAAAATCTCAACATTCTACAGCTCAAAAGTTTAGAGATGCGAAATAGGTAATGATTTGTTTAGCCAAATTTGGCGATATTTCGGCAAAACTCGACAAGGTTGATGATAGTTGACGAGATTTTGGGCATGGCCCAAACAGTGACGGACTACGGACATAATAGGTTGCAGATGTCAATAGACCTTAATTAACTGAAATTCTTTTGGATGTCTTTGTAAATAAACTATCCAAAAAGGGAGGTGCACAGCTAGATGTTACAACCATCTTAAATATAAAATTTCAATATTCTACGACTAATAGTTTTGAGATATACGAGTTACATAGATACTTACATACGTTTTTCCTTTGGTTGCTGTTGTTGTTTTGAGGGGGATAATTTTTGTACCACAATATATTCTGGCAACATTATTAATATTGAAGTCCATGAATACTAGAACATCTATCCGAAGTCGGAATGCGGCCCTCTAGTTTTTGCATACGGATCTCTTTTGGGGTGCTGGTTTACTATACAGAAGTGAAATTATGAAAAATCGCTTAAAAATTGGGGGACAGATAGATTCTATGAGTTTTAAAGTTGAAAAAATTTTGCTATGTATTTTTTCAAATATTTGAGCTTCATTCTTTCAAGCTCATATTGGTCAAATTGGCTTTGTATGCGATACAGACAAAAAACAAACACACACAGACTTTTTTTTTATTTATAAGGATACCTGTACAAATATAATAACGTAGAATAAAATAAATGATTAGGGCCCAGAATTGTACACTGTACACATAAATGCATATGTAAACTATATTTTAGCATTTAACGTCATATAAGCTTGAGTTAACCCTGATAACAACGGTCTCGTGGGAATTATTGATCGCCCTTTTTCATACTTTCTAACAAGATTGAAATTCAGAATATAGAGTGTGAAACCGGGTATGTAGTAAAAATAACAGCACGTTCTTTTAAACATGTTGGGCAATAGATTTCTGGAACGCCCCAGTCTTATCGCCCCTAATTCTCATTTCATTTGAATTACAAAAACACGAGCTTGAAGGGCGGTACTTACTCCGATATCCCCTGCTTTAGCACCGTCTTCATCACTTAAAAAAAGTAATGGGAAACTGCTTTTAGTTAGAAGTTTGAATTCGGTTTAAATAAAAATTAAGTAATAACTAGATTTCAGAAATCGTTTCTTGGGGGAAAAAGTGGTATAGTTAATTTTTACTTTATCCAAAATAATAAGATTAAAAAATTTGATGTGAATACCACATGCCTTCCTTGCACGTCTATTAAATCATAAATATTTCCGGTGCGCTTCATCAAAACTTATATTGCTTAAAAAAGTTAAAACACAATAATACAAAGGTTTAACGATTTCTAGCCAAATATTTGACTTATCGCCAAGCTACGTTCAATTTGAAAGATTTGTTTTTTTGCACTTAATTGGGAGATATTTCGTCAATATCCGACACGCTTGAGATAGTTAGTGAGATTTGGGTCATAGCTGAAATTGTGATTCATCACAGACTTTCAATGAATTGAAGGTATCTATAGACCTTAAAGTATTTAAAGTCTTTTGGGTGACCCTGTAAATAAATTACTTAGTCGATTGCTATCAAAAAAGAGATGCCCAGTTAGATATTACAATAGTTCTAAACATAAAATTTCAACATTCTACGGTTAAAAGTTTTAGTTATGCGAAATGCGTAATTATTTTCAGTGTTAAATTTGGCGATACATCGGCAAAACTCGCCAAGGTCGATGACAAATGTATAAATGAAGATTTCACTTATGACGCGTTTGGTTTTTATATCAATAGTAATAAATTGATAAATGTGGTCTAATTACTTCAAAAGCTCTTATTTTCTCGATTTTTGAGAGCCCACCATAATCGTGAAAATTAAATCCTCGCAAAAAACTTTCTTTTTCCGCTTCAAACAATAATAAAAAATCAGAAATGTTTCACTTACCAAAAATTTAAGGATTTATTTTACCAGGGCCGGCCCAAGGGGGGTACGAATGTAGGCGATCGCCTAAGGCCCCGCGTTTATAGAGGCCTCGCTCCTGGGCCATTTTATTGCTATCTCATAAAACATGTTAGAGAAGAGGCCCTGCTCTTGTTCTTCGCCTGGGGTCCCGCACGCCCCTCGGGCCGTCTCCGATTGGACAGTTACAAACTCTTTCTTGACAACTTTCTTCCTTACAACTTGATTTTCTTTCTTACAACTATTTCTTGAATATAAAACAACAATACACCTAATATAAATCAGCTCATCCACTTAGAATATTTATAGCAGCTTCGTAGAAGCCATTAAAAATTGAAGTGGGTGGGGGACGAACTTTTCGGACAAAAGGAAGCTCCATAAAATGCCTTATGTAAAGGGAGTCCATATTTAGGTACAGGAGAGCCCCGTACAACACAGATCCATACTCCATACAACACGCATTCCTAGAACACGGCATAAAAATTGCGATTGTTTTCGTATAACACATTAAAAGAGACCCGTAGTGTACGGTAAAATGAGTCATAAGTTCTGATGCTATGACTGATATGCTATATACTGATGTTCTGATTTTATTATGCTAGATCACATTCACATATTAATTTTAATAATCATTTTATTTGTGTTTCTTAAATTTAATCTATCCAAAATCATGTATTCAAAATTATGTTTCTGTTCTCATTTCTCTTTCACTTCGGCTTTTAAATCTGCATGTTCGTTTTTTATCGTATGCATTATTCTTAATTGTTTATTTCTTCTCATGAGAACGTTGGCGCCATCGAGCTAAAAATAAGTTATATTACGCCGGTTTACAGTTGTAACAGGTTTTTCATTTCCCTTCTTAGGCATTCTATAGCGTGATTTATTCATTTATTATTTTTTTTTTTTTGGTGCCCTGCGAAATCTTTAAAATTACTTGCTCGCGATTCCGTCATTTTAATTTTATTGGGTTTTAGGGTTGCTCTAGAATTGGCGTTGTTTATCTTAGCCAAGTTTTTGTTCTCGACAATGTGCAATTCTGTGCTTGCGTAAGTTTTAAAGCATTCCATCTTATTTTCACTTTCCTTATAGAGCGTATCTTAATTTCGCTACCCCACCACCAGCCGTTGTAATAAGTTTATGCTTCCATTGTTGTTTCTTTTAAATAAAACTGTTTCAAGTATTCTAATGTACTTTTCTTATATTGCAGCTAATAGTATCGAACCTGGATTCATTCGTCAGAACGCAGTTTAATAATTTTAAAATGGCCTAACCAAATAAATCACGTTACAAATGGCATCATCAAACATCATTGTGTTTCTAAGGAGCGCAAATAAGTTTTTCCTTGATTATAACCGTGCAGTTCGCATGTCAGGTGGAGTATAGCTCAGGACCCCTACAACACGGATTCCAATAACACTGAACGTATCTATCGTGTTATAGGGGGGGTCTACTGTACTTTCGAAATTTTTCAACTTTCGGTTCTATTGAAAATAAAATTCTAGAAATCACCGATATCTTCATTTTCGCGAAAATAACGGCTCGCGAAAATAAGTGCTCTTACAATATGACTGATATTTTAAACTGTTTACTCGGTATCTTCTTTTACTTACAGCTAAGAAAAAAAATTCACCAGTAATCAGAAAGAGTAAATTGAATTTTATAAATAAGTAAAATGCTCTTGATATTCTGCTGATCGTCAACCAAGAGCTCAAGAACAACCGTCTAATGTCGGTTTAAATAAGTTTAGTGTCAATCGCTTCTCTAAAACCCGTTGAACGGCATAGTGCCAAAGATTATATAGTGCTCGTCATTTGAGCTTATGGAACTCACTGGCAAAGTCACTGCTTTGAAATTAACCTCTACATTCTAGAGGTCAGCGTTAGTGGACCTTTTTCTTTCAGCTGTTAAAACGATTCTAGAGGATATGCACAGATTTTATTTTTGTTTGCCAAAGGAGTATTTGAAGATTAATGAAATTTCCGAAGTAGAATTTGTTAGTATATTTTTTTCCCCTCGAAATTCATGTAGCTGAAAAGAACATGTAGGACATCATTTACCTTTAGTGTCTTGATAGTCTCCGTTTTTGGTTGATAACAACTTTTTACTACTGGAACAGAGAATTAGGCTTTTATTTGAAAAATTATTTCAAAATACGCTTGTCGTTTTTAAGTGTAATAGTTTAAAAAAATAATTATGAGATTACTCTTTAATTTGAGATTCGAGATTCCTGTGAAGTGTGAAGAGGTTAAGCTGGTAAAGAGTACCTGTCATTTGTTGGAAGAAATATCATGCAGTACCAGCCGCTTAATAAAATCGCTGGTTAATAAAATCAACCACTTAATTTGATCGAATTGTCAAGAACGGAATTATATTAATACAAACGTGTAAAACCACATCTTGATAAAATCGAAATTCACCTGTAAAAAGAAAAATTCTAAGATAAATGAAAGGGGTGGGAGTAGAAAAAATGCACAACTCACTATCTCTCTGATCAAACATCACACTTGGAGTATTTCACGCACAAAGCCTATCCATCATTGTCTTACCAATTTGTTTAGATAGTGATCCCACCACGAAAAGGAAAAAGGGCGTTTTGAGCTATATTGTTCATCTGATGGTTAGCTTAGCATTTTTTTTTTTTTTTTTGCTTGAGGCAAAAAGTAAAAAAATAAAATAAAATAAAATAAAATGCGCTAAGCATGTGCACTATCGTCAATCGTATGCTATTATCTAGATTACCTAGTGACCACGAGAAATGATTTTTGTCTCTGAAATTTGAGACTTTCTAATTTTGTTTGAAAGCACTCACGAACAACACGTCTAAGTGTCAGAATTTAACTGAAGATGTACTCCGTAGTGTTACTCCCTTGTTAAAAATATTGACCGTTTAATTGCTTCTTTCAAACAATGTAACACTGATAATTTTTCGGAATATGTAAATATTCGCAATATGTAAATACGAGATTCATTTTATACGTAGTATGTGGTTATGAGTTTAAGTTATACGTAGTATGTGGTTATGAGTTTATACGTAGCATGTGGTTATGAGTTTAATTTAGCGAATGAATGATTAACTATTAATCAATTAACAACTATTAATTACATTTACTAACATACCAATCGTCTTGTTTTATAATTTAGCTCAAGAGATGGCAATAAGTGACTCGCCCATTTTGAGTTGGAATGATTTTCGCAGCTTATAAAAATCGGCCACTTATTAAAATCAATTCAATAAAGCATAAATTTTGGCTTACCAAAAAAGTACTTCTCAAGTCTATTTAGATTCTTAATTAAACAAAGAAAAATATGTTTTAGAAAAGAAAAGTACTTAAATAGCTTAATTATTGTCCTTCTTGAGGAGCATTTATCTAGTTTAAAGAATACAGACAGAGGCGTAGCTAGCCGAAGGCCCTGGTGCATAAAGCGTGTTTTTTGGTTTTTTAAACTATATATTTATTTTTTACTTTTTAGTTCGATTTGCTATAAAAGCGTGTTTTTTAGTTTTTATAAACTGTATGTATTTAAAATTTATTTTTAATTTTCGATATCTCTCATAAGACACTACGGAGTACTAAGTTGGAGAGTACTACAAAGAGGTAATTTATTTTCACTGTGCACCCGTGGCGTAGCCAGGATTTTATTTCGGGTGGGCTGGGTATCCAATTTAAAGCTAAAGTTGAATTGTAAGCTGAATATCAAATTGTAAGCTAAGTAAAGGGTTCCATTTAGCCCTCTGAGCCCCCCTCTGGCTACGCCTCTGCTCTGCATCAAAGTATTAATCAACCTGCAGTTAAATGCTACCTTCCTCACTAAAAAGAAAAAAATAGGTCTCTAATCAACAAATAAAAGCGTGTTAAAAAGAATGGCCTTAACACATTCTTGTACTCAACTCTTCCATAATGTGATGGATGACGATATTTTGTAAAAATAAAAACATTGCCGTGACCAGGATTCGAACCTGGGTTATTGCGGCCACAACTCAATGTACTAACCACTATATGATCAGGGCCACAGTAAGAAAGGGCTTTCTTAAGATTGTAATATTTGGAAGTGTTCTACTTTCAATCAGGATAAGAAATGAGGAAATCATTTAATCCTGGCGATCCTGATCAGGATAATGAGATAAACTTATAAAATTATTGTATTGTCACCGGTTCTTGATAAATGTACAAAGTTTGAATTAAATCTGTCCGTTTAAAGTGGGTCAAAATCGAGTCTAAAGAAGTCGGTTACAAACATACAAGCATACATACAGGTGAAGCTAATAAAAGCGTGTTAAAAAAGTGTGTTAAAATCAGGATAATGGGATAAACTTATCAAATTGTATTGTCATCGATCCTTGATATATCTACAAAGTTTATATTAAATCTGACCGTTTAAAGTGGGTCAAAATCGAGTTCAAAGGAGTCGGTTACAAACATACAATTATACAAACATGCAAACATACATACAGGTGAAGCTAATAAAAGCGTATTAAAAACAGTTGATGTGGACAACACCTGACTTCCTTGACCGTATATTAAATCATAAACATTTTCGGTGCACTTCATCTAAACTTATTTTGTTTAAAAGAGATAAAACACTGCAATAATACTAAGGTTTAGCGAATTCTGGCCAAATATTTCAGATATCGCCAAGCTGGGTTCATTTTGAAGGTTTTCATACTTAATTGGCGATATTTCTTCAAAAGCCAACAAGCTTGAGATAGCGAGGTCATAGTCGGAATAGGGATAATAAATTACACAGTTGATTGGAATGAAAAAGAGATGCGCAGTTAGATGTCATAATAGTTCTAAATACAATATTTCAACATCCCACGGTTGAAACTTTAGAGTTATGCAAAATACGTATTTTTGGCATTAAATTTGGCAATATTTCTGCCTAACTCGCAAAGGTCGATGACAGATGGCCAGATTTTGGGCATGGACCAAACAATGACTGACTGCAAACAAAGTTATATGTAAGATGTCCATAGACATAAATATATTGAAATTCTTTTGGGCGGTCCTGCTATAAATTCTCCAATTTATTTATAGGATTACAATTTAAAGCCATATATTAAAAATTACAATACGCTTTAATGAATTTCAGGCCACAGTGCGTAATGTGTGGAAAATCTTTTGGGTGCCCTTACCAGCTACATACATACATACATACACCAAAAATCGCCAAACTTGGTGACTTTTGGTGCAGTATTTGAAGGAGGCACATGACCGTCGTCGGACCATTATCTAATTACATGGTAGGATGGTATTGTGATTGAAATGAATAAATTTCTCTAAAACTGCCATTAACCGTAATGCGTAAGGATTTTTTTGAGTGTTCCTGTAGAAGAATTATAAGTGATAAAGACACTATTTTCGATAGCGATATTCGTTTTGTAATCCTCAACGACATATATCACTTCTGACTGCTAAAATAATTTACTATCTCTAAAATACGCTTATAATGCATGTCTGCTCTTAGAGCATAATCTACGGAAAACATTTTGGGTGGCCCTGTAAATAAACTATTCAGTTGATTGCTATGAGAAAAAGGAGGTGCACAACTAGATGCTACAAAAATTCTAAATATACAGACGGTCAAAATGGGCCACGGAATAACTGGGATGGTCAGGGAATGACTGGTCAAAATGGACTTGCGGTCTGTCAAAATGGTTTGTACTTGCATTTATATGAACATATACGCGCGCACGGTGAGATGTCTTGCAAAAACTCTTAAAGTGAATTTAGATGTAGTCAAAAGCGATTTTTTCGTCAAAATCTGGATACCGAAATTTTTTGCTATCACATTACTTCCTTTTACTCCGTACAAAGAAGTAAAAAGGCAGTTTTAAACGCTATGTTACTGAAGTTGTGGGCAAAAATGAAAATGAATTTGAAGTGCTCTACATGAAAGGAATTCTGCCAGTTTATGCACTTATCTTTGATGAGGCAGACATTTTTACAGCAGACGGTAAAGATAGTGTGAGAAAGTTGCCAAAACCAAATGTATTGCAAGGAAATGAGAGAACAAAGTTGACTTTTGCTGTAGATTATCAGCTATGTAATTTCCAATAGTTATTGTAAAATAACAGTTTTTGATTTAATGTCTTAAAAAGAACTATAAAACTAAAATTTTGCTAACTTAATAGGACTCAAAGTGGTATTCTCTGACTAAAACTTTTTCTTTAATTTTATTGACAAATTTAGCGTGTGCATATTTTAGAACCATACAATTAACATTTACCTTATAAACTTTCAGCTACTTTAATATTAGGTTGTAACGAAAGTTTCCCGCCACCGCAAACATCGTCAGAACACAGTTCGCATTGGCGTATTTGCTCATATTTTGTTGAACTATTTTTGACATTTGAAAGAAAGAGGCTTACTTTATAACACTGTGTTGTGAAATCTCTGAAAAATATAGTTATCATTAAGTACAAGGTGTCTCCAAATGGAACTATAGCTCTAGAGGATTAGAACCATCATTAACTTCCAGTTGTGTTGCAAAAAGTCAGCTCTAGAATATCAACAAATTATGAGTACAGCTTTAAGTACTATTGTTCTATAATGTGACACTGTGCAGGTTTGGTACCGAAAGTTCAAATACAGTTATCTAAGGAGTTAGAAGTTAGTTTTTCAGGCAGATATGGCGGAAAACTTTCGTTACAACCTGATATTTAACTTAATACTAAATATTGTGAGGTTATAAAAAAGTTTAAATTTCTCATTATCGAGTGAAAGAATTTTTTCAATTATGTTTCACATTAGCTGACCCACTGTACTCCATTTGTTGACACAGTGTACCCCTTTATGGGGTACAGTGGGTCAACAAAAAGTTGGGTACTTAAGATAAATGGTTTCTGCTGTACAAAAACGTTTCTAAGAATTGAACTAAACTTTATTAGGATAGCTAATAGATCGGAAAGCATAATACAACTGTTTGATATTTATATATTCTGTTTTTAAAATATTTTTAAAATTACATTTAAAAATCTAAAAATTGATCCACTGTACCTCCTCCGTCTCCCATACTTCCTCCTTTTTTGAAGTGGGTGAAAAATAGATCAGTTTTATTTATAATTATACAAAGAAATTAAAAGAGTATGCCAAAATTACAAAGACTAAATACGCGAAGGTTAGGTTAGGTCATTTAATTCTATCGTGCAACAATTAACGAGAGAATTCTGAAAACAAGAAAAGCGAAAGAACCCATATGGATTGGTCCATTAACAAAATGCGATAACCTTTGTTTTTCTCCCGGTCAATTTGCGAAATATATATTTATCCAAGTCTGATAAAATCTCGAATCCCCGGCCATCGTTATGTCTGCACGATCATTTATCGAAAACTTTTGTCGAAACAAAGAGGGGGTGGGGTGTGGGAGAGGGAAGGTGAAGACCCCATTAAGCGGAACAAGTGTACCATGCTTAATTTAAAACTGAAAAGTTTAAATTTTCGACTCTCGGAACGATACATCACTGATGAGACACGGAAAGGACAGATCTTTTGATTCCAAAGGGAATTGTTTGGAGGAAATCTGCGAATCTGTCCAGAAATCATCTTTTCGTATACTAATTACTTGACGTAAATCGTAATGCCACACAGTAGCTTTGCCATGTTATGTTTCCAGCTTAGTGAACCGACTGCATTTATATGGAGAAAGATTTGTAGTATTTCGCTTACAATTTGAAATCTGGATGGAATGAACTTGTGGGCGGAAGTTTAATGACTTTCGACTGTTTAGAAGATACTGAATTGAAGATTGTATTTCGAGAGATAATTACTACTTTAGAATTTAGACAAACAAATACTTTTCTTTACCGAACAAATGCTACTTTTCGATTCGGTAAATATAATCTCCCATGTAATTCTTGAAATAACTACCGATACTTTTTTTTTCACGATTTCTTGCACTTTACGTCTTGCATTAGAAGAGATATACAGGATGTTCCACAAAGGTGCTAACACGCTTTAATTCTTTATCAATTAGAGAGAGTTGGGCAATGTAAATTGAAAATATTTTTTAAATAACGTTGGAAAAGACCGCATTAAGAAAAAAATTATCTCGTACATTTTCAAAAATTTTTAAATTTGCATACAGCCCACTTAAAAATTCCTATTAATAAAATATTCCCCATTGTAGTATGGCAAGGCCACACTTGAAAATGACAGGATTTAAAAAAAAAAAGAATTACGACCACAGACTGTCTGGAGGCAAGAATAACACTATGGAACAAAAGAGATGTCAGAAAAATGACCCTTATAAATTAAGAGGATTTATGGAGAGAGAGTGGAAGTCGGAAATGTAAATGAGAACCCTCCTTAAAATGAGTTAACCCTTTGAGGCGCAACCCTTTCCCAATGCTGAAAAAGGGCAGCCGTTGCCTTCGCTCGACTTAACTACCAGCAAGATGGCGGACGATCGAAACGTTCATCGCGTGCCACACATCTAGAGACCCTTTTTTGACGACAGCTGGATGCGCCAGCGCACAGCCAGCTGCGTCAAAAAAGGGTGTTTTGTGTTTTACTTATTGATTATATATGTGTATATATATATATATATATATATATATATATATATATACATACACAGAATGATTCTAAATTATTTTTACAAAATTTTAGGGGAGATAGGGCACATAATCAGGTACCAGAATCACATGGCAATGTGGGGGCAAAAACACCGCTTTCACTTACCTGGTAATAATCACTTTATGAAAAGTGTTTAAGTGTTTGTCTAATTTCTTTAAAGCAAGATTCATATACAATGGGCATGTCTCCAAAAATCACATCCATGAAAAAAAAATAATTTTTAATGTACGAATTTTAGTAACATGTTTGACAATCAATAGTCGGAAAGTTCACTAGTGTTTCAGCACCCGTTCCAAAGTGATTATTCACATTTTTCAATTAATTATTTAAAAAATCTATTTAAGTTTATAATATGCAATAACTATGTACTACATAATAATCAATTATAAACAAGCCTTAGGTATACCACAGGGTTGATCTACTTTTAGTTATTTAGCTGACCTTTATCTATTGAATTACGAGAAACATTATGATAACTTCTCACTTATAATATATAGGTATATTGATGATATTGTTACGAATTTTCGGGGCAACCCGCTGCTCTGGGGCTTAAAATGGTTTAAAATTCGTATTCTACGCTTCAAATAGTTAAATTTTGCTTTTTGCTGCATCAATATTGGTCCGCTAGAACCGGAGATACGGAGGTTTCAGTTTCCCCATTGTTTTTCTACGGGTTTCTAGAAATCTCGAGAAATATTGGTCCTAGGGCTTTGATCTCTTCACTTTAGGGGGACTTATTTTTGAAGCCAAATTTGGCGAAATTTCGCCAAAAGTCGCCAAGCTTGGCGACAATTTGGTCATTTGACGCGATTTTCCCTATGGGGCCTGAAAGTTGGTTTTCCTGCATTAAAAACACATAATAACCTAACATTTCTCTTCTATGACGTAATGAAAATTCCCGCTTTATATAGAATCGTCGAGAAATAGACTTTTTTGGAAGCTTCTTGTGCCTTCTGCACCGGCTATAAATTGAAGCGCTTCAGAAGCCCCAGTTCAGTGTGAGTGAGCATCCGAATTGTGAACAGAGCTCTCTGAGAGAGTATGCTTGCTTTGTGATAGTGCTCTAGAAGCTGTTTTTAAAGTGCTGTGTGTAAATTCTTCATTGCTTTGTCTTAAGGGATTGTGTATGATATCCCTTGAATATTTTCACCGACTTTTTGTCTTTGAAAGTGACTTATTTTGTGTTAGAAATACAGCATTTGTGAGAGCTTCAGATCTAAGCAGACTGTCAAAAGCACGTTACTGTTTAACTGTGCTTGTGAATTTTGTACAGCTGATTGTTCTACGAAGTTCTAGAAGCAATAAGTTGAGTTCCATCCTGACCAGTGGACTTTTTACTGGAGCTTTCTACACCAATTGGACTTTAGAACGACGAACCCCGGAAACAAGCAGAGTAGTTCTGCAACAATATTATTATCATAGCTACTGATAATTATAACAACACAGATATATTGCCCATTACCTATCCTGATAATTTAGAATTAATAAAAAATCCTGTACCTAATAGCAAATCAATTTTCTTGATTTACAAATATTAATAAATGATAACAGACGATTTCATTTTAATATATACAATATGAGATGAATTTACTTTTAATGTACTTAGCTTCACAGATTTTACATCATGTATGCATATATATGTATTTAGAAATATTTATAGTCAGGGGGGTAGCCAAGGGTGGGATGGGGGGGTCACCCCTCCCAGGAAGTTTTTGCCATACAAGATGTATATTCTTAACACACCCACGTACACATATATGTGAGTTGCAGTACTCGTAACCCCCCCCCAAAAAAAAAAAATTACACTAGCTGAGAATATCAAACTATGCAGCCTAAACTGAAAAATGACCATTTAGATTGCCAGGTTTGGCGAGTTTTCCCGCATAAAGTGATTTACACCTTTTTAAACAAAATTCAGAGTAGTGTGGATTTGAAAAACATGAAACAGTTTGGAAAATATGTCAGTTTTACGCCACATTAAAAGCACGAGGAAGAACTGTGTGTAAATGTGTTTCCGTTTGTTCATCAATTTCCAAATTGCAAATAAGATCACTTGGGTAACACGAGCATCAAATTTCAAATGATGCCTTTTTTCAAACTGATATAAATAGCTGTATTCATTAGGTGGTTTTCTTCTGGGTTTGTTTGTTTTGTTGTTATTACAACGCTATGCAAGAGTGATCTGCGTAGGATGGGGGGGGGCTTGATCGGAACACTTTCTAAGGAGTTTTAAAGCGAATCCACGTTTCAACTGGAAAAAACCGACCAAAACTCTATACCGTTAAATCGACAGCCAAGGGGGTCCCAAACCTAGGACCTTTACACTTGAGCGGTGTAAAATTTTTAGTATCTTATCCACACAGCCATGTGTTTTCTTCTGGAAGTATTTTCATCAAACTTAATAAAAATTTTCATCAAAACGGTGCAGATTGTTACAGCTTGAAATTTTCGTATTTAAGACGTGTGTACAAGACAACGTCTATCGGGTCCGCTAGTCTTCTTTATATAAAACTGCTTTAAAATATAATTACCCTGGTAGATTTCTAAAATCTATTTTGTTTCCTAGTTGCAATTAGAATTACTATAAACATGCGTCCTATTGGGAATTCTTGGTTGGAGAGGTTGGGGTTTGGTAGCTGGCTTTATATAAAAAATTATTTAAAAAAAATCAAGCTTGTTTTATTCAACCGTCCATTTTTTTTTTGTATGTGACGCGAAGTACATTTAGACCTAAGAATGTCTAGATACTTTTATTTGTTAACCTACATTTCTATGGATTTAAAATAACATTTTAGGTGTAATTTCTTTAAATCGTATTGTATGCAAACAATTTTCCGATTGTTTTTACATCAACTTAAATACTAACTTGAATGCGCAATCCTTCTAAGCCTCAATGGTTTATCAGTCAATGCCTTTATGTTAGCTGTCGGTGTTCCGCTTTGCGTGAATTTAATTAATGGCTCGACTTCATTATAAGCGGAGAGAATGAAGCTTGCATAGATATTGGAAAATTCTTTCGCTTAACTACCTAGGAGTTATGCGGTACAAAGTCTGTGCTTAAGAATTGCGATTATGAATTCATAAATTTATGAGCCGCATGTGCACAGTTTGTGCAGAATAGTCTTTCAATAGCGTGTAGCTGTTCAAAGCAATTTTGCGATGTAGGATATGGAAGATCGAGAGTTCATTATTCCCGAAAAGATCAGGAAAAGGTTATTTATCCAATTCTACAGTTACATGTAATTGAAAAAGATTAAGTGAAGATAACATCTTTATGACGCATAATGAGTTCCAAGTTCCGCCTACAACAAATATATTGGTAGTGACGTCGTGGCGATGTTACATATCGTCATGTTCCTCACATCACAAATGTGATGTAAACGCTCGCCTTCTGATACGTCCCTTTGTGTGAAAGATGTGACGTTTGCAGAGGGATGTTGTAATGTGACCGATAATTAGTCACAATGTGACGTCACTTAATTCGAAACATGTGACGTTGCAGAGTGACGTCGCAGTGTATTGTCTCACTAAGGTCTAACTAAAAATTCATGACGGTCATCATGTTATATCACAAAAATTATCACGGGCGGTCATTTATAGTCGCCACAACCTCTCATGTCATATGAAGTCACAAAGCCACAGTATGAATTATGGATATATGTTGCTACGTCACAATGCTATGTGACTCTTTATAATTTCATTTCTTTACCCTCTGAACGTCTGGAAGAGAAGTAAAAAAAAGTGTGAACAAAGGACCAGAAAGTTGCATATGTAAGGGGAGAAGGTATTGTTATGCATACCTTCTCCCTGGAGTTAAACCCATTATCAAACCTAGGGGTAATTGTTTACTGTCTTCTAAAAAAAAATGTAAAAGTAGCCACACACGAACTCGAAAAAAGTGGCCAGGATTTCCTCTACCGAACTCTTACCTACCCACGGAAAGCAGTTTTCTGAAGGAAATCCTCCTGGGAAAGGATTTGAGGATTTTTATAACATCACCTTTAATTGTGTTTAGGTCCCCTTCTTTCGATTTTCGGATAATTTTCGTACAAGTCTATACTTTTCAAGTCTTATACTAAATCCTTTCAAGTCCTATACTAAATCCAAAGATCACGATAATCTCTGGAACACAAACAAGCATCGTATTTTAAAACAGAAACTTGTTTAAGCAATGCTCATTTTCATATATTTGGATAAATTCTTTTTGAAACTCACCAGATATGACTGATGAAATGAAATGATATCATTCCACAAAGTTGGAAATTCCGTTAAGCTAGAACTTACCACAACCATGGCTCATTTTCATGGATTCAGATGAATTCAGTTAGAAATTCGCGATACATGAGTGATAAAATAAAACGAAATCATTCCACAAAATTGGGAATTCCATAAGCTAGAAATTGCCACAACCAACATCACAAACTTTTCGTGGGTGCTCTAGACCTGGCAGACTATTTTTTCGGGTGGGGTGGTTAAGAGGAGGAATGTTTGGACACCTTTTAAAGTTCCGTTAGAAACAGCTGTGTATCTATCGATTAGTTTCCCGATTGTACGCAAGTTCTAAAAAGCCTTACATGTATGATCGAAGGGTCGTAGAATTTATTTTAGAATTCATACAAACATGGAGCACCCATTAAATTTTTCTGTAGAAACTTAGGTTCCAACAAACCTATAAGGATTAAACCAAAATGGGATGAATTTCGTATTCTAAAAGAAAAAACAAAAACATTTTTTTTAAACATCCCCGATTTCTTTCATCCGCGTTTGCATTTTGACAAGCAGTTATAGACTATAATAAAACGATTTCGAAAATAATGCTTTTTCTGAAGAAAGTTTTCTGATTTTTTCTAAAATTTCAATAGATTTTTTCTACAAAAGTAACGAAAACTGTTCTTTTAAATTTTCTGGGTGCTCCGTACCGTGATTTTTTTCTGTGGTTGCTTGAGCCCTAGAGAACCCACATAGTTGGCGCCCCTGACCATGGCTCATTTTCATGGACTCGAATGAATTCTGTTACAAATTTGCGAGACATGACTGACGAAATGAAATCCTCAGGCGTTAATTACAGGACGCTTGAACATCAACCACAGTTGTTTAAGAGATCGAGAAAATTTTGGGTGCCGAGTGAAAAGGAGATTTGAATTCTGATCATGATTTTTCGGCCTCTTTCTTTCTTCGCAGCCCCAAGGAAACCCCCGCTCAGGGTTTGGATTGTTCAAGCCAAATTTAGCGGAAATCTCGCTCGTGTAAGATTCAGAACTGGGGCCCTACCACCAACTCACCGGAATGAGATTCCGGCCGGAATTTGTTCCGGCGATTTCACATTCCGATGGGAGGGACTTCCGTTGACCAATTGGAGAATGCAAATGTCACTTGCAGCGCATAAGCCGCACAATATAATGACTGCAAGGCGGCCATGCTAGTTTGAACCTATCGCAAAGCACAAAGAACAAAACATAAATGTGTGAAATCATTAAATATAAAGAAAGAAAGTCACAAAAAGTGACATTAATTTTACATTTCCTGTAGACCCGTACCCAGAGAAATCTTTCGGGGTGGGTCAAAAAATTTCGGAGGGGCTCTAAACGGTGAAATAGGCAGAATTTTTCACAAAAGGACTTCATAATTATTATTTTGTTAACAAAATTCTAAGTTTCTCAAGGGGTGAGGGCAGAGCCTGATTATGACCAACAGGGGCCCCGGGCATTGATGAATTTGGGGGCCCCCCATCTATGAAATCTGTTTTATTTTTCATAAAATTTTTATGTAAAAAGGAATATTTCAGAACAACATTTGATATTGGGGGGCCCTTTCGAGCTGGGGCCCTGGGCAAAGCCCCGATTTGCCCATGCGATAATAAGGCTCTGGGTGTGGGGGGGTTCAGACCCCCTGGGTGCTGGGTAAGGCCTTGATTTCCTGTATCCACTTTTTGCTGGTTTCCGCTCGTGCGCAAGCAGAATTAGAACCTTACTTACGCAATTACTAGGGAGCATTGACGGCCGTGCGTCAAAGCGCTTTGCTTCTGCTCGAACGTCTCGGGTTCAAACCTATACCCCAGCTACCTTTTTACTTTTGTAAATTCTGGAAACTGAAGCATTGCTTTTATGCTGTATTAATTTAAATTAGATATTTTGTATTTATTTTAATATTTTAAAAATACCTTTACTAATTTTTAAGAGGACTTAAAGTTTGATTTTAATTTATCTTTTTATTAGTTTTAAAAGTTTGTTCATGCCCATGAGTAACTCCCCTTCCGTACCTCTGTTGCAATCTACAATTTTTTGCACTGTGCAGTTGTGGGGCGATTGCCTCAGGCACTGCAAATACCAGAACTTTTTTGTACCGTTTCACATTTAATATTAGTTTCAAATCGAAACATTTTTGAATTATTTCAGGTATAAAATTTTCTTTTTACAATATCTATAATTGGGCTGCTCTGAGGTATAGTTAAAAAAAAGGGTGATCTTAAATATTTAAGCTACATTAGTATTTACGTACTTATAATATGCTTAAATACAACTTTTAAAATATGTAATATGATATTTCCTTAATTGTTACAATTTTTTAAATTTATTTATTTATTTTTAAAAAAATTACTATCAGGGAAGTATTAGCATTATTATAAATATATATTATCTATCAGGAAGTATTCTAAATTCCAATACCCTCCGCACAAATCAGTTCATTTACCCAGAAAATGTTTAGAATTATTCTTTTTATTTCGAAGACAATCCTCATCTCCCAAAAATGCTAATGTAACAGCTGGAACCAGCGCCATATTGTGCGACGAGAGAAAGATTCCGGTACGGAATGTAGATTTCACATGCTTTCGGCCGGGTGGAATTTTAGGACCTTTTATTCCGCTTCGTAATTTCTTTCCGGCCGGAATCAAGAGTTAGTGGTAAGCCAAATAGACTTTCACCGGAATCGTGACGTCACTCGGTCCAAATTCCGATCGGAATCTCATTTCGGGGAGTTGGTGGTTGGGCCCCTGGTTATAGTGGGGTAAAGTCGTTTTGTATTACAGTATAACGTCGATATCTCGAAGCGATGGGACACTGAAAAAATTCAAATTTTCGAGATCACGAGGTTTTAATAAAAGGGAGAAATGTTTGTTAGGGAAAACAGATTTATTCGAGATATAAAGATTTTCGAGTTATTAAGGCTCGAGATATTGAGGTTAGACTGTGTTTGTTTAGGTGTACACGGGAAGTTTCTGCTTTTATTAGTATATTCGGTACTCAACTATGGGTAGTTAGTGCTCATGGAAGTTCTACTGGTAGGTGTTTACTTACCTCATCTTATCCGAGAAAGGAAAAAAAAAAAAAAAAAAAAAAAAAAAAAAAGAAAGCTTTAAATGGGAGTTGGATTCGAGATGAAAAATACTGCTGCCTCGTCTCGTCTCGCAAAATCTGTATGCAGTAATGAAAAATAGGCCTCTTTTGTATCGGAAACAGTTTCAGATTTTAAATGCGCACTAACGTACTATATATTAAAAGCGTATCATAATCCATGCGTCCTCCTTATTTTCTTTCTTTATTCCGTTAAGTTGGAAGTTTTATCATTATTCATGAGTGTGCCGTAATTTTCTCCTTTGTTCCATAAAACACATCTTTGGGATCGAAATCAATCTTAAAATTGCCTTCTGAAACTATTTTACAATCTTCGCCAATCATATTCCAACTATACTTCAAAATTTTAAATACTGTTTGAAAAGGGCATCTGTGATGCAGTTAATCACATATTTATAATGACTTTTGATACAGTTAATCACACATTTATAATTATTTCTGATTTCCATTTACCTATCCTTAATTTAATATACTTTGCCATTTTTAAGTCTCCAATCTAAATAATAAAAGCCGCGTTTGTCACAATTCCGGGATCGACCCATCACTCGTGGTGTATCTGCGGCCATGTTGAAATTTTGATAAAAACGACATTTTTATCTCTAACTAAAAGCAGAAATTTTTTATGCAGTTCGAAAGATCTCTAAAAAATTAAGCATTTTTTAATCTTTCAGCTGCTTTCAACTCTAAATTTCTAGCGAGATATCACGCCTTGAAAAAGGAAACAGAAACTAGACGATTCATTCCTTGATTTTTTGAAAAAAAATAACGGAACATAATCCCTCGCGTAGATCGATTAGATGACGTCATAGAGACTGGCAAAAATACTTCTTTTGCGTGACAAGCAATGCAAGGACAGTTTAATGTAATATTTAAGTTCTACTTAACTGAAAAATTTTGATAGATTTTGGTGAAATTTATTCAGAATGTGTAAAATTTTGTTTGCACAGGACTTAAACACCTATTTGTAGGAACCCTTTTTTGGAAATTGGCAACACTCTGTGAGACGAGAACGTAAACGTATGTTGTTGTTTTTGGAAGTCCGGTTTTTCTTTTTCCATTGCTCTCTCACCGGAGTGTTTTTTAAATGTTAACGGCGAGACATTTGTGAAGGAGTCGTGTTTCAACAACTGAACTCTGAACTTCAGAATTTCTATCTGTTTAAGTCAATATCTTAAGAAAACAGAAAGAAATTCTAGAGTTCAGAGTTGTTCAAACACGACTCCAATTTTTTAAAAATAAAATAGACGTAGTTTTTAGACTGACTCAGTTAATATCTCCTCCTTCTCTTCTGTGTTCGCGTTGCGGCAGGAAGACTGGTTACTATACCGACGACTGGACTCTTTGTTTTTAGTAGCTGCATAGATATTAGCGATAAATGACTGCTAAAAAACAGACATGTAGAAGGGGACATGTATCAGTTGCGGTCGTTGCACGTGGCCCGCGCGAGCGGGCATATTGAATTAAAAAAAATGCCATTACGGGCAAACTATTGAGCTTTCATTAAGCTGGTCGCCGAAGGCGAGCGACCCGTTGATATTTTTAGGTTGCACATATTCGGTTGCACAGATTAGGTTGCACATAGCTGGTCACCGGATGTGGCCGCTCATTGAAACGTGTAAAAGCGGCCCGTAGGTTGCATAGGCTCAACTTGAAGCGGTCGGGCCAGCTGGTTACCGAAGGCGGACCGCCCGTAGGTTGCAAATTTCGGTCGCGAAGAGGCCTGTGTGCCGTAGGTTGCACATTTTGGCCGAGAAGCGGCCATCGACGGCTTAAACTGGTCTCCGAAGGCAGGTAGTCTATCCAAAACGCTATTTAACTGTTTCTTAAATTACTTAGGTTAAGCCTTTGAAATGCATTTTGTTGGCGTCTTTAGTCTGAGAATTCATTTAATTTTCTTCGTTCCCACGGGGTTTTAATAATTTTGCCTAGGCTATATTTTATCTCTAGTGATACCTCCTGTGGCGTGTCACATTTAAATTTTTGCATACACTTATAAAGCTCGACGTTTCTTCTCATTTTTTGGCGATTTATTTGGGTAGAGTCCCTTTTAGCGCTCAGTTCTATCGCCACATTGGTTTTCAATTCTCGGACCTTTTTCACACTAAGTGTCACGTTACTTTCTTGGCTAAGCTACCAGCTACCTTAAAATAATCCTGTTATGCTTCAAGAAAAGTTACGCTAAAAGTTTACTTTGAATGTTTTTCATTTTTTAAAGTGCCACGTTCTGGTTAATTGTGGGGCAATGTACTCCGTTATTATGACCCCCCACTCACCATTAAAAAGTCCTATCCTCTCCGTTCAACGATTGCATAGCATCATAATCTATCAGTGTTTGCTTCTCTTGTTCCATAAAATACATATTTGGAATTGGAATCCATTACCTTATGCGGCTTTCAACATTATATTCTCTCCCAGCCCCACGTTAGCTGGCAAACCGATTTGAAAAGATGTTCACCGTGACAGTTCATGTCTACAAAAACTGTCTACAAATCATGTCGACAGGTTTCGACATGATTCGAGTAGACAAAAATGAATCGAACTAGGGGGGACTGAACGAAAAAGCACACTAGTGCTAAAAATAAATAAATAAATTAACTCAGATAGCAAGTCCTCATTATATTGCAATGAGTATTGTTGGGTACTTCTAGACCACCTTTTACTTACAAACGTAAACATCCGGGTTGGAGGCTGAAACGGACTGGTCCATTATTTGTGGGGAGTTTAGTCAGACCTGCGCTTGGGCATGGACAATCACTGAAAGAGACGTGTATTTCTCCGCTTGCTTCCGCCTTCTTTGGACGGTTCACTGATTCATTTCGATTCGCCTTTACTGGCAGCTTGCCAATATTCTACGCGATAGGTGGTCAGACAGTATATTAAATATTTGCAGGGAAGGAAATAAAAATTGATTTGGAATATAGAGAGCAGTGTGCTTGGATACTTGAAACGTTTTATTTACACGTACTTTCATAACAGCGTTTTATTTAAAAATGTATTTGCACACAAGAGAATCTATGCAAAACTATTTTTGCATTCCATATTTACAATAATAATGATGTTACACAATAAAAATAAACTTCAATCAAGAAGCTGAACTCTGCTTTAATTGAGCTGTTTCACACAAATTAAGCACACCCGTAGACAAAGGTTACCATAACTGATTCACGATAGATGACTTTTATTCAAAATGCAATTGTCCACACCAAACTGGCAACGCTTTTCTGTGATATTAATCACAAAAGAATGAATTACCCAAACAGCTTAAAAACAGCTGCAGGAGAATATTTCAATTACAGTTTAATCAATGCAGCGAAATCTCGGCACAGATTTCCAAACTCATTTATACAGAGACCTGGTAAATGGTGCATTGCTACAGCGAAGCCCCCCAAATGACCTATGTTTAATTTTCATTGTCCGAAACTCAAATCCTGTCAATCTGCATTTAGAATTGTTTGGTGGACCGCATCCTGGAAAGGTCCGGATTTAATTAACGATGGAATAATTAAGAGAGGAGGAGGAACATGAGAGAACGGCGCATACTAGAAAATTTCATCGCTCACCATTGTCGAGCGGTAAAATTACGAACATGAGTAATAATAACTGTGATTATGGATTTATGAAGATGCAAGGGAGAGCACGCGGCCAGTTTAAACCTTTAACGCGCAGTGTTCCCGCTCTGGGAACACCAAACTCTGACGTTTTGACTGTTGCCAGTCACGAAGAATAGATTTGATTTCTATAAAAATAGTTGCGGGTGACATAGCTCCACGAGAATCATTTACTTTTTAGCATGTCACTTCCCTTAAAAAAACTATCACGATCATTTTTAACAGCATCTGCTGAAAAATGGAAGAACGCGAGAACAGCTGGATAGATTCCCCAATGCTGAAAAAAGGGCAGTCGTTGACATCGCTCGACTTAACTACCAGCAAGATGGCGGATGATCGAAACGTTCATCGTGTGCCACAGATCTAGAGACCCTTTTTTGACGACAGCTGGCTGTGCCCCTTTTTTCAGCATTGGGAAAGGGTTGCGCCTTAAAGGGTTAATTTGAAGAATAAGAAAGATGGTATTTCTTGGCATGCGAAACATAAAAATTGTAATAAAAATGTATTGTATTCATATGTCCGGAATTGATAAAAGTTGTTTTATTATTATTATTTTATTCCAAAAGCGGGGCACTTGCCCTTCAGGCAATCGGCATAACTAATGGCCGAAGTATTGGTCATTTTATTATGCGCGCACCCAGTAGTATAGTAGCACACAGCGTCTCCAAAGAAATCGATCACGGAACCAAGGAATAAAATTTTATGACACATATTGTTTTCAAACTTTGTAAATTATTTTTAAAAATTGTTACCCCTTCCTAATTCTAAATTTAAAAGTGCTTTTTTTAATTCCCTGCGTCCCGCCCATAATCTTTTTGAAGTCAATTTTCTCAATCTAAATTTTATCTTAAGTGATTGTGACAAGTATGTCTTTCACTGTCAACATTTTTCTTTATAAAGTAAAGGAAAATTTGTTTTAGAGGTTTTTTTTCGGTCTCCAGCAGTAATTATGGTAGCAAAAAACAAATTCATTAAACTGCTACTACTGTTGGAAATTTCTCGAAAAATTGATAATTTTTTTTTACAATTATTGCTCTTCATTTCTTTGCATAGTCTAATACATTTTTTTACATGATCTAATTCTAACTGAGCATAAAGTGCAAGGACCTGAAATACATGCATAATATTCGCTTCCGAATTCTCCTGAGGCCCCCTTTAACATGTTACAAATTGACCTATTCCTCCTTCAAGCACATTTACTGAAAATTAAACTGCGCGTGGATCAGAGGAATATAAGCCTTTGAACTTATAAATCTGTCCGTAATCGCAACCGTTATTACTTCCTGCTAAATAATTCTGGTCGCTAGTTAGGCAA
Organism: Cheiracanthium punctorium; assembly: GCA_038373885.1. Taxonomy (NCBI): domain Eukaryota; kingdom Metazoa; phylum Arthropoda; class Arachnida; order Araneae; family Cheiracanthiidae; genus Cheiracanthium; species Cheiracanthium punctorium. Next base: position 797,729 of record JAWZYV010020288.1, on the reverse strand, counting down.
AGCGGCGGAATTTTCCAATATGCGCGTGGTGGGTTTGCCTTTGTCTTAATGACTTCGTCGTTAATTAAATCCAGAATAAGCGGCACACGGATGACCAAGTAGTCCAGTCTGAAGATTGGCTGCAGTGGAGTAGAGGAGGAAAATGAGTGAGTGACTCGTTCCTCCGAAGTTTTGGAGACTTGTTTCGGCTATGCTTCGTTACTTGTTCCTGAATGCTTTCCCTGAATACTGGGAAAAGCGAATTATTTTGATGTTAGAGGCATCGCTTTTCCAGTGCCATGCATTAATTTATTCATACAGTATCTTCCCTTAACCCTTTGAGGCGCAACCCTTTCCCAATGCTGAAAAAAGGGCAACGGATGCCCTTTTTTCTGCATTGGGCAATCTATCCGGCTGTTCTCGCATTCTTCCATTTTTCAGCAGATGTCAGTGCTGTTAAAAATAATCGTGACCATTTTTTTTACGGGAAATGACGTGAAAAAAGTAAAGGATTCTCGTGGAGCTATGTCACCCGAAACAATTTTTTTAGAAATCAAATCTATTCTTCGTGACTGGCAACAGTCAAAACATCAGAGTTTGGTGTTCCCAGAGCGGGAACACTGCGCGTTCAAGGGTTAACGATTCATAAAAAAGTTAAGCCGACGATTCATAAAGCTGATTCATAAAAAAGTTAGTCGTACGCATAGGCATAGGCGTGTTCAATTGTTTTTTAGCACTAGGGTGCTATTTCGTTCACTCTGGTATTTTCTGTCGACACTCGTTTTGGACATATTGCGTGTGTACATTACAGTACACACACAATATGTCCAAAGGTATGGTGTGTGTTATTGTGTGTGTAATGTAGTACATCTATCTGATTCACAGGCTGCCATTCAATCCATCAGTTCTTTTCAGGATCCACTATCAAAAGAAATTTTCCAGTGTCAACAGTTGCTAATTTTGCTGAGGTCCCACCAAAAGCGTGTTGTTTTGCAATGGATTCCTGGCCATTGCAATTTATATAGCAATGAGCAGGCGGATTTTCTCGCCAAAAAGGGAACAGCACTGACACACTGTGCAGAACGAGAAATCTCTTCCACAGCACCAAATTACTTATTAAGCAAATCATGCGGTCGACTTATCGTGAAAACCTTCTGTCTAGAATTATTGCTAAATATTGAAGTAATAACTCCCTAGCGGACATTCCTGACAAACCTAGAAGAGAGGCAGTGGCTGCTGTTCGTCTTTTTACCGGGCATGATTGCCTTGCCGCCCACCTCCATCGCATCGGCATTCGTTCCGAGGCTGCCTGCCCTCTGTGCGACAGAAATGAGCCTATGGAAGAAATACCATTTGCGTACCTGTGGAGCCCACCATGGTGCTACGGACTCTTCACGATATTGGGAGGCTAGAGGACTTTTGGGGCGATAACCGTCGGTTATCCCATTTGTATTTTATCTTTGTACATTTTGGTTTTACCTCTTTTGTATTTGGCTCCTGCCATTGGAAATTTAAAAAAAAAAAAATATTTTTGTGGACCGATTTGCATCGCTGCATTTTTCAATGGGGTTTCCGATAGCACGGGAGGGGAGAAGCAATAAAATAAGAAAGTCCTCAAAGTTTCCACTCTTTGAGGATTTATTGCCAACTTTGCGTGCAAAAAAATAAGTCCCCTAAACGGAACCTAGCTTGGTCGATATTTTTCATATTTGGCGAGGAACTAGCAAATGCAACAATTTATTACAAACGAGAAAAGTGGTTCTACTATGCATGACGAAGATAGTAAAACAGTTTTAGTAGGCGATTTTAAAATGAAAGTGTGTTTCAGATATTCAATTCTTGAGAATATTTTATTGAACAAGAAAGACGAACACGCTACACTCATGCATTATGATGCACATTCCAAACAGTATTTTTAAAGATGTAGTTAGAATATACTTAGCTAAGATTGTAAAACAATTTTAGTAGGTGATTTTAATTTCGATTTCGATTTTAAAGAAATATTTTATGGAACAGGTAAGAAAAACACGGCACACTCATGAATAATGATACATTTTCCAACTAATGGAATCAGGAAGAAAGATAGGGACGACCCACGGATTATAAGCTTTTAATATATAGCACTTTATGCTTATTGAAAATATGAAAGTGCTTCAGATTTTTGCTGTTGTTGTTGATTTTTTGTTGTCTTTTTTTCTGTTTCTTTTCTTTTTTTTTTCTCGTGTTTGTGGGAAGACATGCCGAATTCAAGAGTAGAAAAGAGGCGTTTCTTTTGAATTTCGGAGCAAATTTTGAAATTCAAAAGATTTTGAAACCAAGTTCGGGCACGTGTCACGCCGACGATACACCTATGCTCGTATTCTAGCTAGAAAAAAACTCATAATAAGGTATTAGTTTATTTTAAATGTTATTTCAGTCATGAACGGATTTCTTGAAAAAAAAGTATGTTAATCTTAATATTTATTTTGTCCTCTTGTTCAGTAAGCTCAGTAAGCTATATTTAGGGAACAAAAAATCTTCATACTCAAAGGGGTAAGATTTAACCCTTTAACGCGCAGTGTTCCCGCTCTGGGAACACCAAACTCTGACGTTTTGACTGTTGCCAATCACGAAGAATAGATTTGATTTCTATAAATATAGTTGCGGGTGACATAGCTGTAACGAGAATCCTTTACTTTTTAGCACGTCATTTCCCGTAAAAAAATGGTCACGACTATTTTTAACAGCACTGACATCTGCTGAAAAATGGAAGAGCTGGAACAAATTCGTCCAGCTGCGGGAACAGCTGGATAAATTGCCCACTGCTGAAAAAAGGGCAGCCGTTGCCATCGCTCGACTTAACTGTGCCCGGCACAGCCAGCTGCGTCAAAAAATTGTATCTAGATTGTTGGCACGCGATGAACGTTTCGATCGTCCGCCATCTTGCTGGTAGTTAAATCGAGCGATGGCAACGGCTGCCCTTTTTTCAGCATTGGGAAAGGGTTGCGCCTCAAAGGGTCAAAAAGAGAAAAATCTATTCTTTTGCGATTAAAAGTGGAGAAGTGTTAAAGCTTTGAATTTCCTTAATTTCTTTAATTTTAGTCAATTTCAACAGCGATTAAGTCGATAGATTTAAGGGCCTGTAAATAAATTAAAGATTGTGCAGTTTTGTATACCTGTATTTTGATTTAATTTAATTACTTATAGTACCAAATTTGAACTTTAACAGGGAAAAACGCTCGCCGCTATTTTTTTGTAACAAAAATGACACATTGTTTCAAATTTTTAGGCTGATCTGATTATCTAGGGTTTAATTTAAGCTAAAATTAATATTATGACCGTCTAATAATTAAATTCTGCATTTTTGTTGCATGAAAATAGGTTAACTGAAATGCGAGATATGAAAATTTGTGTTTGCTATAGCAAAACACAAGCCAATATTTGGCGATTTCTCGCCAAATATTGGTGATATTGCTTAGCTGATTTCATTTTTGGAGACTTATTTTTGGCGCAAAATTTAGCGCTATTTCTCGAAAAAATAGCGAGTTTATTAATGGGGCCTGTAATGTTTGGTTTCTTGCGTAAGTATTACGCAATAGCATTAGTTTACGTAATCATTACATGTTACCAATAAGAAGTATCATCGAATTAGAATGTTGCGTCGTTTAGTAGAACGTTCGGATAACATGTGAGAAAAGTATAAAAGTCTGGTTGCTCTAGATTCGAGAGAGTAGTAGAAGTTATCAGCTGTTGCTAGCAGAGAAACGTTAGTTCAGCTGAGAAGCTCTGCTTCTTTGTATAATTGCTTTATTACAAGCGACGCTTTCTCACTTAGTTTGAGAAGCCTAAGTTTGAAGGATGTTTGTAAATTTTTCATTGTTGTATGATGAGGACCAGATGAGAGTTTTCCTCGAGAATTTCTACTGAAACTTTGCCTGTGGAAAGATTTTATTGTATGAGAATGCTTCTGAGATCAGCTGACTGTTATAAACTAAGTTTTGCTTTTAAACCATTTATGCCTAGTCTAACTTTTTTGGGACGGCGTTTTCGGTATTAGTTGAAAACGTTATTTTTTCCCCCCTAGCCTTTATTCACGAGTATTGATCCTCTGCTCCACAAAATACTTTATCATGGCCAAGTAGGATGTTGGTATTTCAGTTTTTATACATAACGATTTTAAAAGAAATGATCCTTGTTCAAGAAGTTGATATGAGATTGAGAAATTTATCTACTATTGCTGGTATTAGCAAGAATCGAAGAAAGTCGCTAAAATATATAGGCACAAATAGGTTAATTCCTCTGAACTGCGTATAGCATGTTGTTCGTCGAATTTCTGGAATCAATAAAACGTGTTACGTCCTGTCAGCTGGACTGTTTACTAGAACTTTCCATATACACTGAACTTTTAAGCTACGATCCTGAAAAAACGTAGAGTTTTATGCAACAATATTAAAGCTTATCACATTGAATATTCCCTAGACTTTAATAGTGTGAGTTATTACTTCGGCATCGCTCACCCTTTAATTTGATTTGTGTTTATTTCATAATGCTTGTATTTTATTATCAGAACCGTGTATTTTAAATAGAGTTATTTTCAAGTGTAATTTCTTAAAGTGTATATAATGTGTACTATGAGTTCAAGTAGTCAATCTTTATTTAAACTTGTTAGCATTAGTGTACCCCACCCCCCTTTTTCTTTATTTTTCATGGCAACAAAGTTGTTATCATATCGTATTATCCCGTCTGTTAATACAGCTTTATGAGCGCTGCAGAGGGCGCTAGCGCTCAGGAACAGTGGGAAGCACCTTCGAATGGAAAATGGAAATGAATATTCCAAACTTTCAACCCTAGTAGAAAGTCATTGGTTCCTCAAATTCCGGTCATCAATTTGGGAGGAAGCCAAGCGGAAGCCGTGCAAGGTTCTTCATCGCATCGGGGAGAACTTATATGGCAACACTGGGAATATATAATTGGAAATTGGGAGTGGAGCCGAGGCGATTAAGATGTGGAACCTATAACCTTCGTTAAAATCGTGCAATCGATGAAAATTTGGAAAAATCCTAGAGTTACACATTGGCTTCTTTATTTCTTTTAATGTTTTAACTTATTCATATATTCATGCATGCATGTATTTATTTTTACATACTTAATATCATAAGTGTAGCATAACCGAAAGTTTTGGAGGCTTAAAAATATTTTTCTTGGAGGTAATGAACATTGTCTCCAAAATTTGTGGGGAGGAATAAGTTTTAAGGAAATATTAGTGAGATTTAAATTATGATTGAAGGAATTATTTGTGAAGTAATCTTAATTTCAAAGTCCATTTCTATTCAGTGCTCATAGAAACTGAATTTTCGATACATTCACTAACAGCCATCAAACGAGTACGCAGTTACTTTTAATTGATTATTGGAGTTGATATGGATTATGATTACCGTTAGTTTTTATAAAGATTATGGTTAGTCTTAAATTTGTAAAAGATTCAGTAATCTCGACATTAATAAAAAACATACAATAAAAAAAAGAGAGAAAGAGTAATGCAAAATGAAAATATTTAAGCAAAATCCATATATTACCATTTTTACAATGATTACAGTCATTTCCCACTAGTACAAAATCTCATATAGTAGCTGTTAATGCGATAAAATTAAGGTAAAAAGAATTGATCAGGAATTGTCCAAGAACTTGAGAGAAAGGGCTAATATAGACCAGTTTTCTGGTTTTACCATAGGCAAACACTATCACACTGATCACATCTGCGCGTAAAGATCCGATCATTGGGAAACAATAAACACGCGAAAAATTAAGGGTGACCAGTAATGATGAGGCGACGACTATGTGAGTTACCAATAATAGGCCGGGTAAAGCCCAATACAAGATATCTACTAGGGAAGTTTTTAACAATTACTCTTAAACTATAGTACCAAACTTTTTGAAACCCCACATTAAATATCCATGACATGGTACAATAGAGAATAGAAATTGAACTTTTATGAATATTTTCATTATTACACAGCAGGATAAGAACATAACTTCCGTACCGTTTGAGAGATCTGGCTCATCTCCTTTTGAACTTTTCCGTTACCCGTGAAAGTGTAGAAAAGCTGTTGCCTGTAACGTATAGCAGTTGTGCTGGAGTTAAGAAAATGGGCAAAACCCTATGAAAATGTTCCATTTAAAGAGTCACAAACACATGACTTTATATCCAAAATGAAAGCGTTAATAACATATGAGGCAATTCAATGAAGAGGAAAAAAATCTTAGATAAAGATTAAAAAAATTAATCAATATGTGATCAGCATTACAACACATTAAAGTTTGATCTTTAACTATCCTGTTAGAAATTTAAGCTGGAATATGAAGTCATTAAAATATGTGGATACCTACGTAACCGCAACTGTTATCACTCCCGATTAACTCTGCCGCTTGTTAGGCGAAGCGGCGAGATTTTCCAATATGTGCACGGTTTCCCTTTACTCTCCTAACGACTTTCTTCTTTATTAAACCCGGAGTTAGCTGCACACAGATGACCAAGTAGTCCAGGCCCGAAGACTGACGTGCCAACGATGGATAGTACGAAAATGAGTAGTTTGTTCCTCGAAAGTTTAGCAGACTTGTTTTGGCAGTGCTTCGTTTCTCATCGAATCCGTTACTTGTTGGTGAATGCGCTTGTGTGGATATCTTGCGAAGTTATTCGATATCAATGGTATGGCTTCTTTAGTGACACGCACCGGATTAAACATACTTAGGACTGTACGTAGGAAAAGTGCTCTGAGGATTTAAGTTTAGCGTAAACCCTTTAACGCGCAATGTTCCCACTCTGGGAACAGCAGACTCTGACGTTTTGACTGTTGCCAGTCACGAAGAATAGATTTGATTTCTATAAAAATAGTTGCGGGTGACATAGTTTCACGAGAATCCTTTACTTTTTATCACGTCATTTCCCGTAAAAAAATGGTCACGATTATTTTTAACAGCTCTGACATCTGCTGAAAAATGGAAGAATGCGAGAACAGCTGGATGGATTGCCCAATGCGGAAAAAAGGACAGCCGTTGCCATCGCTCGACTCAACTACCAACAAGAAGGCGGACGATCGAAACGTTCATCGCGTGCCACAGATCGAGAGACCCTTTTTTGACGACAGCCAGCTGTCGTCAAAAAAGTGTAGATGTTATTACGCTTTTTGCGCTTTTTAATCTTCTTGATGGCGGTAAAAGTTTTATCTTTAAGTGATTGCATAGAATTGTTAGAGAGTGAGTCAGTGAGACAGTGAGTTAGGGATCTACAGGGCCTCCGAGAGAAATTTTATAAGGCGGGGCGAAAATCTTCCCGGCCCCTTTCGTAAAGCACAAAAGTTTCGAAAAAACAGGAGGGACGGAAGGAAATTTTTTTGTAAAACTGCTTTTTTTAATGATTTTCATATAAAATGCTAAAAGGAAAGAGAGTGGGTGGGAAGTTTTTCTTATATGTAATGGTACTTTCAATTCATGCTCCAAGGTTGAAAAAATACTAATATTTAAATGGTAGAATTAACATTTCTGCCATCTAAATCATTCCAGAATTATGTATTCAAAATTTAGTTTATTTAAAAAAAAAGATTTTAATTACGGATCTATAAATGAAATTCGTAACACATGCTGAAAAATTCACGGACGAACTTTAGCGCAACAAGGGTCCACTCTAACTCGCACGGGCCCAGGGGCGGCGCCCCGTCTGCCCCCCCCCTCTCGCAGGGCCTGGGGATCTACTTAACTATATAGTAGGATGTTTATAAAAAATAATATCTTTCTGTTGTGTGAAATTCCTCTATAAACATTTTATTGTTTATTTATATCTTTTCTATTCTATATAAGAAAGGCAAATTCATTTTTTTTTTCGACTTACCTGATTATTATGATGTTTTTTATAATTATGCTACAGCATTTTTATAATTCTGAAATTTCTGTAATTCGGAATCGGTGAAGTAACAAAGATTCCGGACTTGAGAAGTTCTACTATATACTCTTTAATTATTATTAGTCTCCGGATATTTAAGCTTAACTGGGTTGTGGAAAATAGTTAAGGAAATCTATTTGATCAAATTAATTTGTTAGGAATTGTAATAATTAGACCTCTTTGAAATTTTACAGCTACATTGAAATTCGTTAACTCTTATTCTGTTCATTTTCAGTTCAATTAAAATGAACGTAAAGAAAAATAATGAGGTCACGTGCTGTATGCTACAGGAATAAAAATCTTATAATCAAGTTATGCGGGAAAAAAATATTTTAAAGAATAATTATGGAGTAATAACAGTTTCGGTACGAACTTTACTTTAAAGTAATGCAATTATGTAAACACATGCACAAATTGAAAGTGCCTCTTTTCCAAACTTAAAAAAAAATTTTGACAGTTCATTCATTATTCAAAATTAACACAATATTTCTCGAAGGGTAAAAAAAAACGAAAAAAAAAAACGGTAGCTCCAGTTTTCATGCACTTCAGAACTTAACTTCACACTAGATGATCATTTAATAAAATGAAAATTTATGCTCAATATTTCCATAAGATGAAAAGAAAAATCAATATTAAGCAAGAAAATATGTGACGGACAGAAAGGGAAATGAGATTATAGGCGACGGAACAACTATTAATATGAATGAACGAAAGAGCCGAGGAAAATGGAATTCTTTAAAGAGCAGCCTAGAAACTTTTAATTTTCACATGACAAAACTTTTTGCATTTGAATATGCCAGACTTACATGTCAATATTAAAAAATATATATACGGTTTAGCATTTTATGTTGCAAGAATATGTGAGTGAATGCTAGAAATGAGTTGAATGTTTAAAAAAGTGATTCCACAGTTGAAAGTTACAGGAAAATAGTTGAAATTTGATAGAAGTATTAATTTTCCCCAGCCATATCAGTCATGAAAAGATATTCAAGAAAAATCTCTAATATAAAAATGCTATTTTTTCATATGTACAGAGTGCTCTAGAATTATTGGACACTTTACACAATTAAATGAAAAAATCTAAACATAGCAGTATTAACCCTTTAACGCGAAGTGTGCCCGCTCTGGGAACACCAAACTCTGGCGTTTTGACTGTTGCCAGTCACGAATAATAGATTTGATTTCTATAAAAATAGTTGCGGGTGACATAGCTCCACGAGAATCCCTTACTTTTTAGCACGTCATTTCCCGTAAAAAAATCGTCACGATTATTTTTAACAGCACTGACCTCTGCTGAAAAATGGAAGAATGCGAGAACAGCCGGATAGATAGCCCAATGCTGAAAAAAGGGCAGCCGTTGCCATCGTTCGACATAACTACCAGCAAGATGGCGGACGATCGAAACGTTCATCGCGTGCCACAGATCTAGATAGCCTTTTTTTGACGCCAGCCAGCTGTCGTCAAAAAAGGGGTCTCTAGATCTGTGGCACGCGATGAACGTTTCGATCGTCCGCCATCTTGCTGGTAGTTATGTCGAGCGATGGCAACGGCTGCCCTTTTTTTAGCATTGGGAAAGGGTTGCGCCTCAAAGGGTTAGCAGGTAATTGTTAACTATTTGCACACATTACAAAATTAATGGCTTTCAACATGACATACTTATGGCTCGTACAACAGCTGGTATCAATGGCTCGTTCAACAGCCATTCGATATTCAATTTCATTCCAAGTATTTGAAAGAATCTGAGGCGTTATGGAACGAATAGTAGCAGTGATTCTCAGCTTGAGCTCATGTACATTTGGACATGTAGTCCTGTAAACAATATCTTTGACTCAACTCCACATGAAAAAAGACCATGGGGGTTAAATCCGGCTATAGAGGAGGCCACTAGGCCACTGAGACGTGTCCATCTGTTTTCGAAATGTTGATTGAGGCAACAGCTCACAGACGTTGACCAATGTCTGCCGTCCTGTTGAAAAATCTCATCGCCAAATCTTTGCCAAAATCACCATGTCAACTACGCTACTCTAAATCTGTTGCCAAAGTCCTTGACAGCTAGCTCCATCTATCAGATTGTTTTGTACAAAATTGTAGGAAACGAAAATCTAGCACATTTGTAAGTCAGCCACCATTCAGATACCCGGCTCGTACGTGTAATTATTTTTTAAAATTTAATATTATAAAGTGTTCAACAATTCTTATGCACTCTGTAATTATGCTACTTCATACAGAAAAAAATTAATGTCCTTGCAAACAATAGCCTGTAATGTAGTTATTAAAGACCAGAGCTATGAGCATGTTGTAAGGATGAATACAACGAGTGCTAGTAAACCTAACCGAACTATATCCATCTAATCCTAATCAATCTACAATCACTAACTGGCTATTTTAGGAAGCGTAACACTGCGATTTAATAACAAAATAAAATTATGTTATGATGAAGAAATTCCTGAATTCTGTTTTTATGATTTATGGCGATCTCATTCTTTCAAAATCATTCATGAATTCAAAATTGTAGGCGGTAATACATGAGCTTCACGCACTATTCAAACAATTCATAAAAATATAGGGGGATTCCGGCGACGTTATTATCACCAGTTATCGCTATTTTTGTCATTTTTTTTTTTAATTTTTGGAAAGCAGTATAATTTAATTTTCATGTAATGAAAATACACGCTAATAAATGTACTTTCAGTTATTTCATTGTTGTCCATATCTCCCATTAGTATGGTCAGACCGGGTGAGATGGGCCATTTAGTAATTATTTAAAAATATATAAAAATTCCTTTAAAGATCTTTTGCATTAGGATTTAAGACTATATGTATACTTTGTAAAGAGTAAAATATATGTAAATATATAGATTTTAGAGAACGTAAAAAAGAAGCGGTTCATCTCTTCCGAAATTTATCCTAAATTTTCCTGTTCAGTCCTATATGAAACTTCTCCTATACATTGGCCGCTGCTTACTTGGATCACGTTCGTGCCATCGATTTTTGATACAATAAAGTGGCTGATTCGAAAAAGCGGCAGCTTTGATTGGGGCTTTGAAAAGAGTGATTCCGTTCCGGTTTCCGTGATTTGATTCCTTAAAGCAGCTGATCCAATTAACCAGTGATCTAATTAAACGGCGGCCACTGTCAATGTACCCATATCAAACGAGCAACGATTTGCTCTACTGAAGTTCACTGTCTTAAATTAATGTTCATGAGCTAAAAAATCAAATTTTGTAATTTTGTTGCATGTAAATCGCGACATTAAAGCGCAAGTTACGAATATTTAAAATTCCCATTCCAATCGCAAATCTTATTGCCATGATATTACGGTTTTTCAGTTTCTTGCAAAATATTGAAGATAACGACAAGCTAGCTTCAGTTTTAGAGTCTTACTTCATGTGTCATATTCGGAGATGTATTTTTTAGGGAGACACTCGAACCACACGATCGCCGTCGTCGGACCATTAGCTAATTACTAGTAGGATTTGCAAACCACAATAATTGGGGAAAATTCTATTGTCACAGTAACTATCATTGTGAAAATTCACGTAAAATCTTTATGCGTCCTGGTAAAAGAACTTCAAATGGCATACCTTTTTTTTTTTTTTAACGTGGTTTATGATGCTATAAGTTTCAAACATATTTTATTTATCGAATCATACAAATAAATTGTAATGATTCGATATTTTCTCCTCTGTGTCCTTGTAAAAAAAAAAAAAAAAAGAGGAGTATGAATATTACTTCATGTGTTCACCGTTTTCAGTATAAATCAATTTGTAGTAACAGGCAAACCTAAGTCACTAACATTTTCGCAACAATTTTGGAAATTGATTTTGAAAACCCTCTTGATTTTGTGTTTTAATTAAAAGGGTTAATCTCACTTTTTTAATAAAACTCTGAATGAATTCGACAAATATAGCTGGTGTATACTACAGTTTTGTTTTGATTCTTTTCATCGATTTTTGCTTCTTTAAAAAATTGACGTAATTTATTTATAACATAAATAATCAAATATATGAGCGATAAATTGAAATTAATTCATTTTTAAAATAAGGCAAATTTAAATTTCATCGAAAAATTAATTTTTTTACTCAAATATTTTATGATATTCTATAATTTATTATTATAGGATTCAAGGAATATGCTTGAAACGTTGCTTTCAAGTCTCGTTGAAACAACTTCGAATAACCGAATATTAGCAATTATTTATTAGCTTATAAATAGCAACTATGTACCTTAAAAGCTAATCGGAGGTAATGGCAAATGTTGTAGACATGAAAAGTTTCAATGTAATCACATAGGAGCGACAAAGAACGACGATTATTCGACCAAATTTTTTAATCATAGTTTGAACTTTGACGATCGATTAATTGGAACTAACCTACACTACCTGCGTGCCTCCAAAAGTTAAGGTACAACCGGTTTCCTGCGTTTAATTTTTAAATGGATGAATGTAGAAACAACAAATTTGGAGGAAATGTGCACTAAATAGTTATCTATTGAATGCGGCATAGAAGTTTTCATAATTAAAAGCAAAATTAATTTACAACAATAGAAGCATCAATTTTGGTGTCGTGATAAAGTTCATCACATATTTTAACTAGAAGTCAAAGCCAGTTGTGGAGGCAATTACAACCGGCGCTAGGAAAAAAAAAAAAAAAAAAAAAAAAACATTTGAGAAAAATATGTCTACACTTAATGTAGTTAATCGTCGTGCTCTTAAAATAAATAACGTCATATTCAATTTTTAGTGCTGACCTAAATCGAATTTCATGCTCTTTTGGAAACGTGCGGAAATTTTTCGCATTCGAACGATTCCGTTTTGTGTAAACAGCCCCTCTTATATCAATGCTTCATGTATTTAAACTATGTTATCTTGTATTTAAATTATGTTTAACTATGTTATGTCATGTAATTAAACTATGTTATCTTGAAAAACCATTTTAAACAAATTGGAATCGCAACTTTGCAAATGATTAAACTTCTTTACTCTCAGAAATAAAATGGAGCTGGAAATAGAGAATAATCGCTTAAAAATTAGGGAACGAGTGAATTTTCAGATTTTTAAAGTGCAGAATGTTTTCTATATTGTTATACATAATTATGAAAAATTTCAAGTGGATCTTACATACGGTGTAGATGTTATACGCTTTTTGTGCTTAACTCTGTAATCTTATCGGAGTAATGGCGCGAAAAGCTGTAGGATTACTTCTTATTTCCTTTTCGCTATCCTAAATTTAATACTCTTTGCCATTTTTTAATTTTCTTTCTCTATCCGTAAGCTATTTTAATTCTGCTTCTGAATTACTTTGGCTTTAACTTTTGCAATGTATTTAGCAGGCGTCTGTCTGTCCGAAGATTACTCTATTTTCATCCCATTCCCACGGGGTTTCAATAGTATTTCTTAGGTTCTAAGTTCTCCTTACGTATTCCCCTTTTGTCGACCCACATTTAAATTTTGGTAAATTTGCATTAACGCTTAATGATCTTTCATTTTTTCAATCTGGCGAATTATTTGGCGACTGTTCTTTCTGGCTCTCAGTTTTATCGCGAGGTTGGCTTTTTATGTTCTCACACCTTTTTCACCCACTTTCCGCTTTTCTCTGGTCCTAAAAGGTTCACGCGTGTTTTCGCTATGCTACCAGCCACCGTTAAATTAATTCTTTATTACGTTTAAATAAAACTAAATTAGAAATATTTACTGAATTTTCTTTTATTTTTAAGTGCGACGATCCAAGATTATTGTTGTATGTGTAGCGTGCACCATCTAGGCGATCATTCATGTTCTACAAAATCTTTATCTTCACATCCGAACTGCACCATAGATGGGAGAAGTCCATTTTTGAAAAAAAAAACCAAACAGTACATTTGTATTTTCACGTGGCAAAATGTCATAGAAACATAACAAAAATGGGTTCTAATACAGAATGTGTCTACCTATAACTTGAATGCATCGACAGCACCGATTTTCCATATTGTAAATTAAGCTGTCAAACACCAAGATGGGAAGCGAAAATCAGATACCAAGTATGTCTTGTTCTAGCTCATCTAACGATCTTAGAGGAAGACCTAAAGCAGCAACCTATCTGCAAAAAAGTCCCAAAAGATGTTCTATCAGATTCAGCTCTGAATATTGAGCCAGCCATTCCATCCGCTCCAAACCATGATCTTCAAGATAGTCCTCAACAGCCACAGTTCGGTGAGGTCCTGAATTATCATTTATCAGAATGAAATCATTGCCAATAGCACGGGTGTATGAGCGGACATGTGGATCAAGGATCTCATCCCGATTTTTCACACCAGTTAGAGTTCCTCTATGGAACACATACAGATCAGTTTGATCACCGAGTGAGATCCCAGCCCAAATCATGATTCTGCCACTTCTGTAATTGTGTCTTTCAACAGTGTTGGACTGATAGTACCTGGTACGTTGTTCTCTCCAGATCTCCTCACTGAATCGCTTTCCTGTGTGAATCTGGACTCGTCTGTGAAGAGTACAGAATCGCATCACTGTCTGGTTCAGGAAACGTGTTGTCTTATCCAAGATAAGCGGTCCCTTCTCTGTCGTCCGTTGAGGGGCATACAGAAAAGAACTGGTCGCCTTGCATAGAGATCTACATTGCGAAAGCGCCTTCGCACCTGTACTATCGGATATTCTGCTTCATAATGCTACTAAGTGCTCTGCGGAAGCACAGTAGTGCTTCTACTTCGGGTCGAAAGAGCTAGAGAACGGTCTTCTGCAGGTGTTGCAGTTCTTGATTAGCCTGGAACATGTCTGCTGGACACAAAATCTTCGAGCTGATGTTGATTCGAGTTGTTAGACAACACTCCGAGACATCGAGACGCCTAGCAGCATCAGCCTGTGGTAGCCCCAATTCCGTTTATCCGACCACCCCCTACCTTAACGAATCAGGCAAACGCCTTCTCCTTGACACTGCTGGACTTGACTGTCTATTATCAACATATCTGCCAACTACAGTTGTAAATCAACAAAAGTTACACATGTAATTGCGAAAGCCTGATATTTGCGTATTTTCCTCTCACTCGGATATACCTGTTTTTTTCTTGAAAGTGGTAACTATCGCTTTTTGCATTGTTTTTTCAAAATTTCATTATTATCATTAATATAAACTATGAATTTTATTGCTTCTAGAATTTTTTTACGGTCAGCTTCGAAAAACATATCATACCATACAGGGACGTAGCCAAGGGATGGGGGGGGGTTAGGGTGGTCGTAACCCCCCAACCCCCATGAGAAATTTTTTGCCATACAAAATGTATATTCTTCACTACATTATCACACACACGTATACATATACATGAGTTGTAGTAGTCGTAACCCCCCTCCATGAAAAATTTCTGGCTACGCCCCTGATACCGTAACTTTTAAAGCCCCCCCTCCAGTATAGCATTTAACTAAACTACTTATACTTTAAAAACCTTATATTTTAATATGGGAAAAATCGGCTTTCTTTTCTTTTTTTTTTTTATAAGCTACGCACCGTGGGCTTGCGCAGAATGTGTTACAGGGGGTGGGGGAAATTATTCATCACATGGCTACCGGGTTGGAAAGATAAAAAAAAAGGCATACGAAAATCCAGGAGTAGGGGCAAATGCCCGCCCCCTTGCGCTATGTTGCCGACGCCTATGGTACGCACGGAAAAGGTGTTTATTACAAGTTCCAGTTTCACAATTGTGCTACAAATAGGTAAATAAATAAAATAAAACTAAAGTAAGTTAAAATTATAATTTTCAAAATTCTATAGCTATGTTAAAAAAAGTATAACTATATTTCTTCATGAAACAAGCATGAGGAATAGAATAATGCATTCTAAAACATGCATTTTTGTGCAAATGGGCGTATTTATGCTTTCATTATTGACCGCTATTTCCCACATTGTAAAAAGGATGCTACTTTTTTTATGCAGACTAGATTTCAGACAAGCTGACCGCGCGGCTTAAAACTTATAAATCCATAATCGCGGCTATTTAACCAATCCACGACCGCATTCACTCCGCCACTGGTTCAGTTAGGCAGAGGAATTTTCCAATATTTGTGGCCTCCCACTACTTTAACCCCCACCTCCTAATGACAGGATCTTTAATTAAATCCTAACCAGGCAAAGCACCCGCTGTTATTAAGTTGTCCAGAGCAGAGATTGACTGGGCTTAGTGCGGAATAATGAATCAAAAGGAATACTCTAAATAGTTCATAGCATACGTTTAAGTAGAAGTTAGTTTAATGTATTTATGATTGACTGTTTAGCCCCCTTTGATAAAAGGGACAATATTGTTATTACATTTTCACTCCACCAGTTCAGCAGGTCGGATGGAGGAAGCAG
Source organism: Cheiracanthium punctorium (assembly GCA_038373885.1). Taxonomy (NCBI): domain Eukaryota; kingdom Metazoa; phylum Arthropoda; class Arachnida; order Araneae; family Cheiracanthiidae; genus Cheiracanthium; species Cheiracanthium punctorium. The sequence continues at coordinate 781,502 of JAWZYV010020288.1, read as the reverse complement.
ATGTCTAATGGAATTTAATCCTTGTTTTTGACACGTGCTTAACCGGTTCACTCTTATCGTTACATAGGCGCATCGGCGAGCATTAACTTTCAGTGTTGCTTTTGCGCCTCCATATTTTTACCTCCATAGACTTTATCTTACGATTTCGTTCTATTGTAAAAGAATTTTGATTGTTCATTTCGGCAACACTTATTTTGTTTTGCATACTTCAATAGAACCGTTTTATTTTCTCTTCAATTACTATTATTACTTGTTATAGCGGGATAGTACTCATCTGTGTGAAAATATAACTTTTTTTATTAGCTAGAAATTTAATAACGATTATTTTGCTCCTTTGATTTGTAAAAACATAGATTTGACACCTGAAGAGTTCTTTCAGAGTTAGTAATCAGTATATGGATTAATTTTCTGAAACTAACAGCTAGTTTTCCTTTTTTTTTACAAGAATTTGTATTTTAATGATTTCTGCTAATATTATAAGTAATATCTAAATAATAAAAGTCCTGTCGATATCGTCCGGGATCGACTCATCGTTCCCGGACCCGTTGCATGCGATTAATTCCTTGATATTTTGAAAAAATAATCACGGAACATAATTTCTCGCGTAGATCTATAAGAGAAAAAGCGCAACAGATTGTTTGGTGGCAACATCTATGAATTATATTGTTAACTAAATTATTAAAAATATCCGTTTCAAGAGGATTATATAATTTTACAATTGCGCAAAATGATTTCGAGGCCATATTTTAACTAACCAAATTTATTAATTTACTATAGTAAAAAAAAACTATATAAAACCATTCATTATAATTTATATTTTACTAATTTTTCACTAATTTTATTTATTTAAGTACAAATGCATGTTCGAGCGAAAGTTTTATTGTTACAAAGAAAAATATTTTAAAAGAAACAATGCATTGCAGCATGAATATAGTGATAAATATCTCGATAGGTTATTTTTCTCTTCAACGGTAATCTCCCCAGCCTCCCCCTCAAAGAGATTTTTCTACTAACAATTGTATTTATTAAAGTATGGATTTTAAACGAAAAAGTTAGTTATAGAATTATTTTAGTATGTTGCAAATTTCGGTCGCGAAGAGGTGTGCCGTAAGTTGCACAAGCCAGTCGCGAAGCGGAGCGTGTGCTCCGGGTTGCACATTTTGGGCGCGGCCATCGACGGCCAAAACTAGTCGGCGAAGGCGGCTAGTTTATGAATATTATATGTGCATTATGCATTCTGTTGAAAGAAAAAGTAACACGTAATGACTTTTTACAATGATAGATAAGTATCACGCGAAAACTAAATTGTTCTTTTTACTTTAACACAGTTGGTTTCTCCTTCTCACTCATGCTGACAACGCCTTTCTCTGCACTTATGTAAAAGGTAAAAAAGTGCCAGATCAAGCCTCATCTTTAGTGCAAACGTCAAATGACAACATACCTAATCAGCGTTCACTCACGTCATCTCTCTGTCTAATTGTTGCCTGCGTTTAAGCCACATGTATTACGTGATCATATGACCTCAATATATATATACACCGGTTTCCATGTGGAGGTAGCTTTTTTTGGGTGATTGTCTTTAAAGTCTGCTGTGTGAAAAACTCACTATATTTTGGTTTATCATTCGGCTTCTCGTCCCCGCCCTCTGCTCCACGGATGCTGTAAAATTTGATGATGGAATAAACTACTTTACTTTTGCTCGCTTACTTCTTCCTTTGCTCTGTAACATTCTATTGCATGCATATGTTGTCAGTCAAGAATGCTTCAGCAACACTCCGAGAAATTACAGGACAAAATCATCGCTACAATATTGCTACGAAAACTAAAGTGAAATATAATTCCTAAAAATGAAAAGTTTAGATTGAAAATTTCGCATATTTTATTTTCTTTCAAATAAAAGTTCCGAGTCCCTTCATATGAGAAGCTTCATCTTTCCAGGTTTTTATTTCTAATTTATATTAATCTCCTCCGCAGAGATAATCCTATTTCCTTTCAGAGCTATCCGTGAATTTTCTCACACATTTCGTAGCTTTCAGATTCCCCCACATTGTTCGAAAAAACTTCTGAATAAATTTGCGCCGTATTAAAGAGTCATTAAGCTATAGGAAAAGAGAATGAAGAGGACGACAGCTGCCATTTTAGTACGATAAGAAAAAGTTTTATTAATTTCCTGCATAATAAATTCATGTTATGATATTAAATATATTAATATTTATATTCATCGAATAGGTTATAAGACTGTCAAAGAATATTTATAGCCTGTTCACACAATGATTAATCCTATTCTATAGTAACGCTGATCCCCCACTCACTTTCTAACCTTCCGGGCAACTCATCCAAGATACAAAATACCATTACTCCAAAAACATTAACCCTCCGAGCGGCCTGGAGTTTGCCTAGTGATAACTTCAAAAAAGTTCCAGTGTATGGGAACTGTATCTCTCGAAAATGCACATGAAAAACTTGCTTCCCCCCATTTCCGCATGGAAGGCGTGGGGAACAAGGTAATTAACAAACTGCCGACGTGACAGCCTACCTACCGCCTGATAAATTACTTTGTATTGTAGGAGCACATGTCCGGTGAATCTGACCAACTGGTCTCCCTCACCTCTTTCCCCCCTAAATACTCGGGAATCTACGCAACGTTGTAGGAAACCAAAGTTCTTTTCTCGGTGGCTTACATGTACACTCACCCAGAGCCAGATTTTTGTCTGATGAAGATTGGAAAAAGAGATACTTTGTTTTTTGTCCCCTCTCATAATGAGCAGGTAGTGAGAGTGACGCTTGTGCTCTAAAAATAGTAAAATTAGTGATTATCTTTTTACTATACTTCTTTATCTGAAAAATTTCTTTATAAAGCTTTAATAGAAATGAACGAAAAATAATATATTTAACGGGCCCCTTTCAAGATGAGGCCCTGGACACAGCCCCGATTTGCTCATGCGATAAGACCCCGTGTACATATTTTCAATAAAGTGTCCAATGTCAGATATATCCCATTTACCTGAACCTTATATAAGACGCTGTCCTTCATAAAATGTGCAAAGTGTTCCATATAATTATTATTATTTCTTATATTTTTTTCGAACTGTGCACTTTTTCATAAAAGTTTATACAGTTTGTTAGGAAAGAGAAATAGGAAATTTGGTTTTCACTCGATCATTTTTGAAGTTGTAATGCAAAAAAAATATGACAGTTAAAAAAAAGAGAGAGAGAGAGACTATAATGTACTTGAGTGTAGGGTAATAAAGCTTTCATTTAAATTATCTCAAGCGTACGAGAAAAATAAAAATTAAAAATTCTTCCATGTTTCATTTAAAGGACTTGTTTAGTAAATTTGTTAAATGAAATATCTATATTAATCTTTGTTAAATAATAAACGTTTTTAAAGACCTTTATTTATGTTCTGCATGTGCGAAAAAATTCCAAGAAAAATTAAGAGCACGAATCTGAAGTAACACACCTAGGATTCATGGTATCTGAGATTTTTACCAAAAAATTCCCAGTTGTTATTAATCTTATTAATGAATCAAATCCAGAATATTTTGTCTCAAAGTGAAGTTGTTCATCTTTTATGGCCTACTAAAAAAGCAGACCCGTAGCCAAGTTTTCTATTCAGGGGGGCACCCTCTTTTTTTCAGGGGGGGGGAGGCACCCTAACTTAAGTGGGGTGGCATCCTATATTTTTTTGAGTGATAACATTTTTATCTATATTTCTCTTCATTAAATAATAGCATAAGTTTATAATTAAATAAATTCTGAAAAGTCCAAACGGCTTCCAAGAAGTAAAAGTTCCTTGGCTTAAACAGAATGGATTTAAAGTTGTCATCTTTGGATCATATTTTGAAGATGAGAACACAAAACAAAAATGACAGAGTATTACAAAGAAAAACTTTGTATATATAAAACTTTGATATATAAAACTTTGATATAAAACTTTGATAACTTTACCTTATATACAAAAATTTTTCAAAGCATCTGCATTAAACTTTTTTTATGTGAAATTTTCTAGGGGGGGGGGCTCAGCCCCACCTGGCAACCCTTTGGCTACGGGCCTGTAAAAAAGTCCGTGCAGCACACAAAAGTGGGCGTTTTTCTCAGACATAGAAAATGCTGTGGTCAAAAACTCTTTGGGGGACAACTTGCCATGATATTTATTTCACATCTATAATGTTAGACGATAGAACTTCATGAAATATATGAGAAATCTGTGGCAGGTTATTGACGCAAAGTCACTGAAGGTCACAAAAACACACATTTTCCTTTTTTTTTTTTTTTTTTTTTTTTTTTTTTTTTGTCATTTTTAAGATTTAACCATAGCTTGCACCTTCAAGTTGCTAAGGCAAAAGAGGTGTCCTTTGAAAGGCATGTATTAGAACTTATAAAAAAATGCATGTATAGTTGACGCAAGTTGAATGCGCTTTTAGATTTATAAGACCAAAATCTGAAAATTTTCGATTTTGACTGAAATCAGAAGTTTATTGAAAGTAATTCTTTTAGATCGTTTTTATGTGAATATATTGTATTATTTGAATGCTCAGCGCTTATACCAAGTTTTGCGCGCAAGATTAGGACCCACTGGCGCATTGACTTAAATTGAATTTAATGAATTTAATTTAATTTAAATTATCTATATTTAATAATTTTAGCGACTTAAATTGCTAAATTTAAGCAGGGCCTGATTATGACCAACAGGGGCCCCGGACATTGATGAATTTTGGGGGCCCCATCCATGAACTTTTTTTTATTTTTCAAAAAATTTTGATATAAAAGAAGACTATTTCAGAACATTTGAAATTCGGGACCCTTTACAAAGTCCCGATTTTCCCATGCGATAATAAGACTCTGAATTTTAGTATTTTGGGGGAAACGGGTGGATTTTCAAAATTTTAAGGTCGCCTACGTCTTCTCTCTATCATTTTGCGCATCTTTATGCAGTTAGAGGGAGTAATCAAAAGCGAAGCGCTGTTAATTTGTCAACGGTAATGGTTAAAAAAACATGAGTACAAATTTTTGTCAATTTTAAATGTATGACGTACAACTGGTGCCATTCCCACATGTAATCCAAAAAAAAAAAATCCTTCGGAATTGGACCACTGAAATGCTTAATATATATTAATCCTTATATCAATGCTTTATTTAGGCGAAAACAATTTATTCGTTTTAATATTCTTAAAAGAAGTAGAAGTTTAATAATTTCGAGAAGCTATTTCAAACGATTTAAAACCGCAAAAATTTGCAAACCTATTTAGATTATGACATATAATTTGTTAGAGTTACCTTTTAACTCATTTGGATCGCTTTCCTTCTTAGAAAAAGTCTGCATTTTAAATTAAGGCTTTCTGCTTAATAATCTGATTTTTTTTTTTTTTTTTTTTTTAATAGCCGAATACTGAAAGCTTAGCAGTACGGGACTGATTTATAGCTATTATGCCAGACTTGGGGATCGTCGAGAATCTTTTTTTCCCTACAATTTACACTCTTAAAAAAAAAATCAGTTGATTACCAAGAAATCTCTAGGAAACAATGATTCCATTACTTGTTACTTTCCGAACATGTACCATGTAAGGAAAGTATTGTAATCATGAAAAAATTCGACTTCGAGACTTTGATGTATTGACATGTTTTGAGGTCTTCTGAATTGATTTATGCTGTTTTTACGAGATGTATGTATGTATGTGTGCGTGTGTGCGTGTGTGTGTGTGTGTGTCTGTGTGTATGTGAGTGAACACGATAGCTCCTAAACGGATCATTCGATTGAGCTCAAATTGGACATTCATGTTATAAACCACCGTCGCAAGACCGGTATTGATTTTGGTGTATATAGGACTAATAGTTTTTCTACAGGGCTACGACAAGGATTTCTTTGACATTATAGTATATGGGGAGAAAGTCTTGAAAGTATGCTAGCGTTTAAATGGTGCATTCGATTGAGTTTCAATTTGGTATATATGTTTGATTTATTCATCGATTAAAATTTATTTAAATGCTTGGTAATGATCTAATCGTAAGTCTTCGGAAAGTCGAGTGGAGGCACTCCAGATTTTTTTAGTATGATGCCATAACTTTTCTTAGTATTACTACTAAATAAAGCCATGCTTGCCAATTGATTTACATGACTTTATTTAGCAGCAATACTAAGAAAAGTTATAGCATCTTTGTTTCAAAGAGATTTCTTAGTAATCCACAAAATTTTTTTTTAGTGTAGGGCATCACCCAAAAGGATGTTATTTTTGGATCCGCAACTCTCGTCCGTATACCAGCCTATATCCAGCTAGAGGAGCTGCGGACCCACAGATTTATCGTTCACGTTTGCGCCATGTACATATAGCGGTTTTTGATCAGCCGAGATGTGAAAACGAACCCTTTCACTTTCTGCACACCAGGTTATTACAACTCCTTAAAAATTTATTTTAGGATGAATAGGAAAAATTAAATTACTTAATTAACTAAAACATTTTTCTAATTTATGTGTATTGAAAGAAGAAAGGGTTGTCACCCGATCGTTAACACTGCCAATATAGCTTTTGGGTCATCGTGTGACAATTGAGCTAGCTATGACAGCATATTTTAATATCCATAACGCTAGGTTCGAGTAAAAGTTTTCTGCATTTTTTCAGTTTCCGTAAAGCTGGAATAATTTAAAATGCATGTGTAAAAAAAAAATCATTACTTTCTTCGCCGTGAAGAACTGATACGCAGCTAGTTATAACATGTTATGTATATGTAAAAATAAATTACTTGAAATTCAAATTAAACATTTGATAATTTTGCTATTTCTCAAAATAATCAAACGAAAATCCCCACCTCTCTCTCCATGTGTTTATATATCATGGCTTTGATTTGCAACAGCGCTTCGATTTGAACTTCATATTTTAAACAGTTACACTAAAATTAATCTTTATTTTTAAATTTAGGTAATTGGAAATTTTATTTAGTTACTTTTTCGTCTATTTGGCAGCTTAGTTTAACCAATTGTTAAAGTAATCTCTATTCCCGTGTGATGAGCGGGTACATCAGCTAATATAGAATAAAAATAGAAATTAGAATTCGTATTGTTCAATTAAAAGCAGCAATAATAAAATAATAAATCTATGACAAACTGACGCTTTCGATGTGATCCGGTATAAATTTAAATGCCTCGAAATCTAAGATGAAAATTTTGGCTTTATAGAAATTGGTCTATTTCTGTGTATTTCTTTACGTAACAATTTCTTTAATTCTTTACAGGTTGAAAAGTTTTTCTAGCATGTATACATATTTACATAAATGAACTGACACACATACACCACATAACACCAAAACAACAACAAAAAATCTTGCAGTTCAATGTGGGAAGTTAGTTTTTCTGGAAAGATGTTGTAGTTAGAGTAAAACTAAGACAGTGGAGGATCCTCAAAAGTTTCAACGGAAGGAGGCAATATGCGAGAAATTTTGTAAGAAAAATGGATCTTCTTAAATTTAAAATTTTGATTAAATAATTCTTATCGTCTGAAACCAGGTTTAGGATGGTTGCTTTCATCATCCATTATTGAAAAGACGTTTTTGAGAAGATTCCTCTTCTCTTACATGTGTAATTTCTTAGCGTGGATCTTTGAACACTCCGCTAAACCGGCAGATTATTCAAAGACCCATGCTATGTGAGCAGGGAAACCACACAGATCATAGAGTGTAATGTAGTGCATTTATTGCAAGCCTGCACTCAGGGTATTTGCCAAGTCGGAATGCCTTGGTCGGAGGATTTTTTCAGGTGTTCTTCCGCGTCTTCACGAGACATCTAACGAAACCGCCCGAAACCCTAGACCGTTAGAGAGACAGCCGCGCGGTAGTCCAGAACCCTCGACTTTTACTCTTCAGCCATCTACCATTTTCAGTCCCTTGTGCAATGGGCCATGGTGGGGCCGAGACCCACAGATCACAGAAAGGGAATCATCACCACTGAATCCAACTGGGATTTAATTTTATTTTATCTTAGACCACTGTTCTTTTCAACTAGTTATTTTAATTTTGTTTTAATCTTTAGGACGGAATAGAGCTTTACTGATAAATTTGATCGCGCATTTAATCGTGTTACTTTTCTAGTAAAATCAAACTGAAACATCAATAACTGAGGACTAATTTACAGCAATACAGTCTGGACACATACTCAACTTTCCTCACTATTTTTAGGAGAGCCCAGTGTCACTTTGCTTAAATATTTACCTTACATTTCATTGTTTACATGAAAAATACTATAAGGACGTTTTGGCTTCTAACTATGTTTCAAGAATATTATTTTTATCATTCAAATTTTAATGAACTAACGCATTATGTAGACGTTGTCTTTACTTTATTTTATAACACCAGGCAGCTTCTACATAATGCGTTAGTTCATTAAAATTGGAATGGGAAAAATAATAGTCCGGAAACATTGTTGGTTGCCAAAACGTCCTTATAGTAAGTATTAGTGATGTAAACAATGAAATGTAAGATAAACATTTAACCTAAGTGACATTGGACTCTCCTAAAAATAGTGAGGGAAGTTGAGTATATGTGTTCCGACTGTCTTGTAATTTAGTCTTCTGTTATTGACGTTTGATTTTCATTTTACTGGAAACTTAACGCGATTAAATGCGCAATTAAATGAAGCTGAAAATAGCAAAAAATCGCTTAAAAATGAGAGAACAGGTGGATTTTCAGATTTTTAAAATAGCGCAGATCGTTTTTATATATTTTTTACATAATCATGAAAATTTTCAAGCCGATCGCACGAACTGTGTGAATTTCATTAAATTTTTACACAGTAACTTTTTAATCTGTTTGTATTAATGACGGTAAAAGTTTTGTTTGGAAGTGGCCGGACCGGATTTATTAGCGAGTGAGTCACGTATCAGCGTTACTATATAATAGGATAATTACAGAGTTAATATTTATACAGAAGTTTTTTATGACATGTAAATTTGTATTAATTTAAATAATAATATGCACTACATTTCTTTAAAGCCCCTCTTCATCCGTAAGCATGTGTGCCCAAGACCCCATATATGTTAAATCGGTCTCTTCTAATAAAATATATATATTTTTTTTTATATGCCAACTGTTTTGTTGTATTCGAGGCAACACCTTTTCCTTTTCAGGTAACATTTGAAAGAAGTAAAATATTTACTCAAAATTTGTTATTTTAATTAAACATTTAAAATTATTATAAGTGAAAAAGTATCCTGGAGGTCTTTGAAAAATACGAAATATTCAAACTTATTTCCCGTGCCCAACCATGCTTAGAAGGGACTCCGGCTCAAAAGATTACTTATCTGAAAAAATACCGAAAGAATTCGGTCTCTCTCTTCTTTAGTTAGAAAAGGTATGGTCACCACATCTGTAAATAATTTTGTGGGGTGTTGAAAGCTACAATTAAAGTATGGTAGGCGTGTCTTGGCCATTGTGCGCTCTCCCCTCCTTTGCAATCCATTAATCTAAGTGTCACAGGTGTTTTGGCGAGTGGGGGTAAGCAGTAACGGGATTTTATGTCACAGCCGCTTTCGAAGCAGAAAAAAAGGAGCAGAAAATTATGTCTCAGCCGCTTTGAACAACTCTTACAGATGACGGGATTTTATGTCTCAGCCGCTTGGAGGGTTAAACAGTTAAGTACGAAAAAATCAATAACATCTACACCGTTTGAACAATCTGCATGAAAATTTTCATAATTATGTATTTAGAAAAATGTAGAAAACAATCTCCTTAGAAAGGACTTCTTAGAAAGACCCCCCCCCCCCCCACGGAGGGCACCCCACCCATAGGCCTAGATCCTTTGTGTAGATAATTGGCCTTAATCTCACAACAACCGCATAAATGTGAATTAACAATAACTAGTAAAACAAAACAAATTAAATTCTTTCAAAATTTGTTTGCTAAAAATAGTAACAGCAGAGGCTCGAATGATAGCCTACACAACATTTCAACCAAGAAGCGGGATCAGTTTTTCTTTTGTAGTTTCGAGGCATTTTCTGTGTGGTAATACAATGTGAATTCTATTTATTAAAATTTATAATTAATTATAATGATACTTATTAATTGCATTTATAATTTATACGATCATATACAGCGTTATAAAATTTAAAAAACAAATTTTAAAGTCCATTTCATTTATTACCATGTGGCGTCTTCCTCCAAGTATACGGGTAAGATGCCACATACGCTTATTTCCTTATTGCTACAGTTTTATGGCCGCGTCTACATGCATCGTATGTGTAACATAATGAACAACTCACTTATAATGCTGATATCTTATTTAAAATAACAAGTACGCTTATGGACTTTAAATATGAAGAACGAAATATTATAAAAGTGGTATTCACCACGTTTAATCTTACGAGATCCAAAAATAACGCCAATTAAAGACGATTAATTCATATAAATTCACAAGCCACAAACAATGTCGGATCAGACTCTTCACACAAGTGGCTCAGTATTGTCATCTATCGACGCATAAAAATTTTATTCCCAAACTTGCGTCTTCCCCCAACCGGCAACTTCCTCCGAATTACCTTATATGTAATTATACAAACAAATTTTTAAAATTTAAATTTTAATAACTTCGGAATGTTTAATTCCTTTTTCCGGCTCCGAGAGTAATTCTCTCTCTACTTTATTTTTTTTCATCTGGCATAAAGGCATTTATCCTGATATTCTTCATGCATTCCGAATTTGCTATAGTAAAATTGATTTCTATTTGCTTTTTCGAGTTTTTCCACAACGGAAAATGATCGGCAACTTCCGAATTTCCTTTTTCGTGTGACTGGATCACAGCAACACTCTGCTCCAATGGTAAAGTCGCTCACTTTTTAGACATAGCTCTTCTCTAACCTACAAGATTTGTACGTTTTGTGTACGTACACTTGGACCTGCTGTCAATTTGCTGCAGAGCAACTGGTTTGGAATGTGAATCTTGTTTGCTTTACTTCCGGAAAAATATTAGAAATTTATCGGACAGGGATCCGGGTCCGGTCGCTTCATAGAGGGTTGTGTGGTCTCGCCTAGAGGACTTTTTAACATTAAGTCAATTGGATGAAAAATAGGTGCGTCAAATATTGGTCGTTGGAGGAAGGAGTCGCTTAATAGAGGTGGTCACTTATAGTGCCACCGTGTCGTATGTTTTTCGTCAGTCAAGATTTTCATTCGACGATTGGAAGTCTCTAGTATAAGGTCTGCCACTTTCATGGGGTGAAGTTTATCAGAAATCGTGGTAAAATTTATATCCATCATTTCCAATCAATAAAAATGTGATGTGGACACCATATGACTTGCGTTGTCAAATATGATCCTGTAATTTAGTGCCCTCTCAATATCCGAAAGGTTTCTCAGTGACAGTTCGGTTACGTTTCCTAGCGTCGAAAACCTTCTTGTTCAAACCTTTCCTTTATCTCGCCTGAGATATAATTTTATTATGGAATAGTGCGCAACTTAGTACTTACGAACTAGATACTTAATATTTGAAATCAATTGTACATGAAAAATTTATTTAAAGTAGCTGTCCTTTTGTGAGTTTCAGGATTAATTTATTTAAAAGATTTTCGGCGTAACGATTTTTACTTTCCGAAGATGTACCATGTAAGGAATTGGGCTATTTATGTATGTGTGTGTGTATGTGAGGGAACACGATAGTTCCTGAAAGGGGCATTCGATTGAGCTCAAATTGGGTATATATGTCATAAACCACCGTCGCAAGACCGGTATTGATTTTGATGTGTATAGGACTTATAGTTTTTCTACAGGGCTACGACAAAGATTTCTTTTACATTATGGTCTATGGGGAGAAATTCTTGAAAGTGCGCTAGCGTTTAAGCGGTACATTCGATTGAAGTCAAATTGGGTATACAAGTTATAAACCACCATCATAAGACCGGTATTGATTTTGATGTGTATAGGACTTATAGTTTTTCTACAGAACTACGACAAAGATTTCTTTTACATTATGGCCAATGGGGAGAAATTCTTGAAAGTGCGCTAGCGTTTAAACGGCGCATTCGATTGAGCTTCAATTTGGTATATATGTTTGAATTATTCATCGATTAAAATTTATTTAAACGCTTGGTAATGATCTTAATCGTAAGTGTTCGGAAAGTCGAGTGGAGTCACTCCAGATTTTTTTTTTCTCTTTTACTGGAGCCCACAATGAGGTGAATCGACTGCATTAAATGTACCATATGGTGGCAAGTTCTCTTGCAGAGAAAATAGGGAGTTTTTACATAAATAGCATAAAAATATAAAAACATCTTAGTTCGTCACAGGAAGGTGAGTCATTAAATGACCATTATAGGTAATGGAAGGGTATAATTCAATTATTGTGAGCGAACCGCAGTTAAGTGAGACTGCAGGGTTTGTAATGGGATTACCAACTCATTACAAATACTAATGAGAGCCCATTATTACTGGGTTGATGATAATTAAGGCAACAAAAAAGCATTAAGGCTCAAGCTTTACGTAAAATACCAAGATGAAAGATAAGGAAGATTAATATTTCAGCTTTATTGAACTGATAACTGAATTTCTATGAAATTTTGGCGAAAAATTCAGCGATACGAACTTTAACATTGTTGTAATACGCTAATGTTTGTTTTAGATAGTTAAAAACTTGAATTATCTGTTTTAAAATGTAGCATGCAAATGCATACGCACTATACTTTTTAATACTTTCGATGCTATATCGTTGCATCGAAGAAACATAATTTTTTCAATTTATGTATTCAAAAATAAATACAATAAAGTACCGTTTATTCGTCTTTCAAAGGGCCAATCTAAAACGACGTATAACTGAAACATTAATAAAGAACTTAATGTTTTAACGCTACCAATGTAAATGTCAGTAAATATAATAATTAAAATTTTTTTTTTCCAGGTAAAAAATAAAACACTTATCATGAAATTGAGAGGAATCATATCTTTATTATACTCTATCTTAAATACCGCATATATTTCGTATTAATATATTACACATTGCATATCAATTATGATGTAATTTATGTTCATATATACATTGAATTAAAAAAAAATCTTTCATAGTCGTCTAATGATTTTTGATTATTAATCACAGTATTACGGGTTGAAAAAAGTACATAAAATGGTTTTCTACGAATGTTCCAACAAACAAGTGTTTTAATGCAGCAGATTGCTTGTTTAAAGGAAGGTGGTTAAAGGCACACCTCTCCTTGCATCCTTTATTAGACACTCTATCTAAGAAAAGCGTCTTCCTAAATAGGAAAATAATCACTGAGAAATTTTTTTTTCAAAATTTAGGAAGGTTAAAAACGACGTATAACCGAAATTGTGCTTCTTATAAACGAAGCATTTTTGCATTAAAATGAATGGGAATGAAACGGGACTTTGCAAAAACGACGTATAAATGTGAAAATCGCATAAAATGAGAAACGTATAAACGGTGCTTTTACTATTCGTTGCCACGTCAGGGATGTAAATTATTATTAAAAGATACAAGTAAATTTACTAATTAAAAGCAATGAAAATCATTTATCAGTTCCTCATATTCTGGGCTGGAATTTAGGTTCATGAGCATGGGTGCCGGCAGCATAGGGCAAGGGGGGCAATGCCCCCTCCCCCTTGGATTTTTGTATGCAGTGTTTTCCCGTGTTTTTCTGCCCTTTCCAACATGGTAACCGTACTTTGTAATAGTATTTGCCCCCCCCCTGGAGTAGTCTTTGCTCCCCCCACCCAGGAAATATTCTGCTGGCGCCCATGTTCATGAGTTCTACTAGGGTGGTTCAAGAAATGAACGTAACAAGTCCTTTGACCAAAAAGTTTCTTCTAAAAATCCAAGAGATACACAGACATGGTACATAGCCACTTATTACACATTATTATTCAGCCCAGCTTCTATGGGTATCACAGCCTTTATTCGATCTGTACATACCGGTGATACCGGTAACACCGGCATCGAAACGATATCATCCAGAGCTGCGGGAACGGTTTGGAAATGCCTTCCTTCCAGTGCACTTTCAATGGCCTGAACAGGTAGAAATCACTAGGTACGACATCCAAGCTGTAGGGAGGATGCTCCAAGATACATTCAACTGGAAACAATGCCGCAAACCACGTGCAACCGCACGCACTCCATCTTGCGACATTTGATTTCTGTGATCTTCTGTTGTACCTAGGCTAGACATGAGATGCCTTACTTTTTGAACCCGCTTCATGATTGCCAGAGAAGTAATTAGATTTTGTTTAGATCAAATGAGATTTTTTATTAAGTTAGCACCTCATAGAAAATGACATTGTTTTAGGGTGACATTGTGCTTTTTGTAGCATTTTATTTGTTTAATATAATATCATGAATGGTTGAAACAGCATGAAAGATAAAAATATATCTTTCTTATGCGTATGTGCAATTAATATTATTTATTTTAAATGTTCATATATCTTTGAATACTTTCTATTTTAAGTCAGAACAGTTTGTCTGCCGAACTATCTATCTGTGCTTTGGGAATTAGTTCGAATGCTTTGTGTTTTTACAAAAAATCCTAAAAGCATGCCTCACGAAATTAAACTATTTTGTAAAAGCTATAGATATTTTCTGCCATAATTCTAGTGCATTATGTATCTTAGAATGATTTAGTGAAATTAATATAGGGGACAACGGATATGTCAGCATATTGTAATTTGAAATGAATAGTTTTAAAAACTTTTGTACTGGTAAAGATATATGAGCCAAAGCATTTGATATCCGTATGGAATATCCGTATAAACCCATTTCAATCTATAGAAAAACTGCTTTCTTTTCCTTTCTTGATTAGATGTAGAATTTTTAACGAGGATTATTGTCACTTAATTTTTTTTAATGCTCCAAATGAACGGATAAAAATTTTTTTTCAAGTTTTTCAATGGAGCAAAATAATATAAGACACCCCCCCCCAAAAAAAAAAGTTTTTTTTCCCCCATAAGTATAACATAAATTTTTTCACTTCGCAACAACATCTTTCGGAATTATACAAAAAAAAAACATCACTATTTTAATGTATTACTAAAGCTACTAAATAAGTTTATAATTTTTAAAGGTATGTGATGTTTGAATTAAAAAAAATTTCAACAATTCCATCAGTTCTTTCCTTTCGTTTATAGGGCGTATTTTATCATTTTTTTTCTCCGTTTGTGACAAATGTTTTCATTCATCACTTATTGCTGCTCTGCTAAGCTTTACGCACTGTCCCGTCTGTTTAATAACCGCCATATATTTGCTCAGGAATTTTCAATTACAAAAATATCACATGAAAGGTGAGAGATATTTCATCCCATTGTACTGCTGTTCATAACATTTCCGTAATGGCTAAAGCTTACTCCTGTGCACTCGCTTCGCTTTTCCATTACAGCCCATCCCTTTTGAGCAATGAGCCTTAAATCAAGGAAAAAGGGATATTATACTTGGTTACCATTTTCATTCTAAATGCGATAGAATAAAATCGATAGCAGCTAAAATGCCGATGATATCATTTCTGATGACACTCTAATCTGCGATCTTTCACAATTCCCAAGAGATTTGTTTAAACATTGGAAATAAATAAGTAAAATCTTTAATAAGGAATACTGACAAAGAAAATTTCGTCCCGGTATAAACCCCGGTGAGCACAAAATGTTCTCTGAGTCAGTGTTGCCAACTCTGCTAGAGAAACTGTGGCTAGAAATGATTTCGCGGTGAGAGAAAAATAAATTACACACTTCTGAATCCAATAACATTCTAAATTTTGGTTTTTGCCTCAGTTTTGTGAAATGTCTGTCCTTAAAGGGATGAATTGCAACATCAAGTGAAACTGCCCTGTTGAGTTGCCGACCTTCAGACAGTCGTCTGCGAAGATTAATTTCTCTGCTTCATATCGTCTACGTTTTTAATGGTTTTTAAAAAGATCCCAATAAAATTTTATACCCTCATGCTTGCGCATGCGCATTATAAAATAAATTTAAATAACATTTAATAAAGCAAATGGATAACTACACATACGAGCTAGCGGAACGTACAATACTATCAACAATGGTTGAAAATGGCTAGAAATAGCCAGACATTGCTTAAAACGGAAAAAAAATATTGCTAGAAATGGCCAGATATTGCTTAAAAAGAAAGAATATGGGTAAAATAACTACTAGTAACTTTTTCGAAAATTTGTGTCTGGTTTGGTTCTTAAAGTGTTGGCTAGATCTAGCGAACTAGCCACAAAGACGCTAAGTTGACAACACTTCTCTGAGTTTTCTGAATAATGTTCTTTGATATCTCTCTCTTCTATATTAACGTTAATGAGAACAGGGGAGCCGGCGGCTTAGTTGAAGGGCCTGCCTTTCTCTACGTTTAAGCGTACGGTCGTGGGTTCGATTCCCACTCATAAACTGGCTGTTTAAATGTCCTTTGTCTGTGCTAGTGACAACTTTCATTGCGTTGACCACTTTACTCGGCGAAGATTCATAAGCAGTTTCTTTTAAACCAAGCAAGCATGTCCGAAAATAAATGTTCCAAATACAATAAATACAACTACAGAGAACATTAATGAACGTTCCCTGAACGTTAATAGACGTTCAGAGAACTGGTGTTGCTTGCGGGCCGATGTATATATGTACATTCATCTTTGTTTTTACAACAAGTTGTAGATGAATTTCACATGAAATTCCTTGAAGATTGAATTAGCAAACGTTCTGTCTTGCATTGTTTTGATCAATACATTTTATTTATTTTAATGTATTTATGAATTATCTTAATACGGCCTTAAAATTTTAATATCAGGCTCACTTTTCGCCCGTTTCAACTCTCCCCCCCTCTCTGGTGGATGATTTTATTCATTCATCCGGAGAATACATGCACCTGTGAGAGTTCTTGTTTCTTTACTTTTTGAACCTCGTCGTGGTTGCCACAGAAATAATTAGATTTCTTTTCGGTCAAATAAGCTTTTTCATTAAGTTATCTTCTCCCAGAAAATTACATTCTTTTAGGGTGACATTTTGCTTCATTGTAGAATTTCTTTTTGTTCCATCTAACATCATGAATAGGTAAATCATCATGAAAGATAAACATAAGTTTTTATATAATTTTTGTACAGCATTGTGTTTTTAAACGCTGCAGTAATTCCAGAAAAGTCAGAATTTCTTGCAACAAGGTGCCCTTTTTTATATTTTTATTAACAAAAGCATCGTTTGTACACAAGTCGAAAGTACAAAACTTCGTTTTGAAGGAGAGCAAGGAGCTGCTGGGGTTTCGCTCCCTATCTATCTGTTAAGCGTTCACTCATTTCTTTGTTTTTATTTTCAGTTTTCATTTATTTAAGAGAATATCCCCAAAGCACGCAGAAACGTCTTTTTTATTTGTCTTTTTCTAAACCTGCATGCGGGAATTTTTTAAAAAATTCCCGCATGCAGGTTTTTAACGAGCTTATATTAATTCTCTGACCGGCAATTCTGCGTAATATGTCGATTCGCCTTCAGAATTCACCGCTGCACATTCAAGCATTAAAAACTTACATAGATCTATATTATACTACTTTATTTATATATTACTGTAATTTAGGTGTTTTTTAACAATACTTTTAAATAAAAAAATTGTTTACTAAAATTTCAACTATAATTGATTCTTTTTATGTTTCAAAATACTATACAATGATAACAACCTGACATTTTCGATGTTTTTTTTTCTGATTACACAGAAGAATAAACAAACATCGAATAAACAGTGACATTTAGTTTACTGAGCGATTCAAACACTAGCGAAAATAATAGAAGCAGACATGTCCCTAACATTCTATTATATTATTTAATATATCTTCTAATTCCCACTGAATCTCCCTCTTTCTCTTTTGACGGCAGAC
Organism: Cheiracanthium punctorium; assembly: GCA_038373885.1. Taxonomy (NCBI): domain Eukaryota; kingdom Metazoa; phylum Arthropoda; class Arachnida; order Araneae; family Cheiracanthiidae; genus Cheiracanthium; species Cheiracanthium punctorium. The sequence goes on along the minus strand of JAWZYV010020288.1, from coordinate 763,674 downwards.
AGGCTAACTATTCCAAAATTATTGGGTAGAGTTCCTCTTCTCAGGTTGGCAGCAAGGGGAGAGTAGAGCTGGTGCATAGTAAGAGGCGTGATTGAAAAGCCGTTTAAAAGGGATTACGAGGCATATCGGATAATTCCCATCGAATTTACTTACGCCAGGAAGTGGCTGTAATCACCCTTTGTGATTCGCATGCAAAGCTGCTTTGACCGAAACTCTTGGATGACAGGGTTTTCATTTTGTTAAGAGTGGCTTTAGAAACTGCGATGAATAGAGTGTGTATTAACCCATTGTACTCCGAATTATATTTCGATTTTGTTAGAAGTAGTTCCCAACGCTTTTTAATTTTTGAAGTAAAACTTCTTTAGGCGCAACTAGGGAGTAACTCAGATTTTTTTTTTCTGACGGCAGTAACGCTCAGTAAAGGAAGTGACCTTTATGTCATATATTCCATGCTGACCCTGAAAAAGAAGAACTACTGAAAAATCTACTTTTTCGACCTCTCTGCTGCTTTCGGGACTTCATCCTGTAAAAGTACACGGAACCTGTTAGGGAAAGAAACGGCGAGAAAAACAGTCAAGTGCCGTATCTTTGAGACATCAATCTTTATTTTATATATCAATAAGCGTTGTAAAGGTACATCCAACACAATATTTTACATGTAATCCCAACCTCACAGGAGCTTCTCGATAGTCCTTATTTTTAGATGAATAATATACATGGTTTTGGAAAAACTCAAAGAAACGGACCCTGGCTGCAATCAATCCCAAACAATAGACAGAACCTGCAGTTTAAAAACACGGATACAGAATAATAATTCGAAACCTACCAGCAGACGAAATCAATGCTTAAGAACACTGTGATAGAAAAACACAAAAAAAACTTACACTACCTGCATTCGAACCCAACAAACAGAGGTAAACCTCAGTTAAAGAACACAGTTAAAGTATAATACTACACTATGGACATTCCCCCCCATTCAAACCCAACCTCCAGACGGAACAATGGTATAAGAAAACTGTTAAAGAATAATAGTACAACATGGACACTTCCTGGATTCTAAGTAGTTATCATGAATTACCGATGATTCTTACTGGAGATTTTAATGTTAATTTTCGCTCTCAAGAATCTCAGCCGTTAGTTGATTTTTTAAAAGAAAGATTTGATCTAACTATGAATACTTCTCGACTTCAATCAACAATGCGTTTCGGTACAATAATAAATGCTGTATTTTCAAGAAAATTAGCAAATTAGAGAGGAAAATTTATGTTTCACATTATAGTTACCACAAACCTATAATTTTATTTGAAGTTTACTTCAACTAAAAAGTAAGGGCGATTTAAAAATTGACGGAGAATGTCAGTCCAAGAGCGAGGGTCTTGCATCGATCGACACTGCTGGTATGGACTTGAAAAAATGTCGAATGAGACCGAAAAAGGAGCTCCTGCGATAAAAACTGATGTTGAGTCACACTCGTCATAGGAGTGCATAGGGTTGCTATCCGAGGATGTGAAAAAAAAAATTCTGAAACACTTTTACATTTTAAATATCACAAAATTGCTGCATTGTCATTCCTATTTTTCTTCCTTATTCCATTAAGTTGGAAAGTGTATCATAATTCACGAGCCTAATATTCTTCCTTGTTCCATAAAAGACTTTGAAATCGAAATGCATATTACAATTCCCCACTAAAACTGTTTACAATCTTCGCCAAGCATATTCTAACTGTACTTTGCATTTATAACTACTGTTTGAAATGTGAATCATAATACATTAGTGTGCCGTGCTTATCTTTCTTGTTCCGTAAAACACTTTTCAGAATTGAAATCTGTATTAAAATTGCCCTACTTAAACTATTTAACATTTTTCGTGAGGCATATTCTGACTACACTTCGCCTTTGTAAGTACTGTTTTAAGTATATCATAATCCATGAATATTCCGTATTTGTCTTTCTTGTTCCATAAAACACTTTTTTGGAATATAAATCTATAATAAAATCATCTACTAAAACTGTTTTACAATCTTTGTCAGGCATATACTATCTATACTTCTCCTTTATAATAAACTGTAGCGTATGCCAGTTTCTCTTCAAGTATGGAAGATATCACCAAGCTAGATTTTGTTTTGAAGACTTATTTTCTTTCGCCAAAATTGGCAATACATCATCAAAAATTCAAATCTTGGCGTCTTTCAACATTTTATTCTATCCCTCCGGCGCTATCTGGTAACCCTTTTGAAAAATGCAACTAAAATGTGTCGATGCTAATCGGTCCACAAAAATATGTCCACAAATTGTCCCGCAAAAATACACTGCTCAAAACAATTAAAGGAAATTCACGTTGGGTGGATCTTGCGGATGGGCAATTGTTTAGATGATCAATATATACAATTGGCAGACGTGGTTGTATATGAGAAAAAAAAGCACGCATGTTTAGCAGAAAATAATGCAATTTATTGAGCTTTTGGGTACAAAAGGAAAAAAAAAAACATAATTTGTGCAGTGAGAAAAAACGAATAAAAAAAGGTTTTTCCTTGAAAGAAAATATTTTTAATAGGGGGTATGATTACCCTGGACTGTTGTCGTCCTAGTTGTCGTCCATTAGCATGAAATTACGCCTAATTGCTGCAACGTAAGCGACTAAAAAAGGTCTGAGAATCTAGACGACCGGTTAGAGCTTCATTCCAAATGATGTGGAGATCGGTGCGCCACCAATAGAGATACTAGCATAGACCATCACTCTAAATATCTAGCGAGATATCACGGCTTGAAAAAGTAAACAGAGAAGCGAAGACGATTCATTCCTTGATTCTTTGAAAAAATCACGGAACATAATCTCTCGCGTAGATCGATTAGATGACGTCATAGAGATGCCACACTCCTTTTGCGTGACAAGCAATGCAAGGACAGCTTTATTTAATATTTAAGTTCTATTTAACGGAAAAATTTTGGGAAAATTTATTCAGAATGTGTAAAATTTTGTTTGCACGACATTTAAACAACTATTTGTAAGAATTCTTTTTTAGAAATTGGCAACTTTCTGAGATCAGACCATAAACATACATTGTTATTGTTTTTGGAAGTCACGTTCTTTTTTTTCCATTGCTCTCACCGAAGTGTTTTTAAATGTTAACGGCGTGCTATTTGTGAAATCGTATTTTAAAGGGTTTGAGTGTTTTAGATTATTTATTTTGTTTTTGTTATAAGCATTTATTTTGAATTCGTTTACCCTTATGGATTTTGATTTCAACGTTGTTGGATCGTAACTTTAATTTCGATTATTTTGGGACATTGTGATAAGCGTTTGTTTAATTTTGAATTCGTTTAACCGGGATGATTTTGATTTCAAAGTTCTTGTACCGTAACTTTTATTTAGATTGCTTTGGAACATTTGTTTTGTTTTTGTCGTAAATCTATAAGCGTTTGTTTAATTTTGAATTCATTGTTGTGGGAATTTTTTTTAACTTCTTAAAGAATTGCCATTGGCTCTCTTCAGTTGAAAAACCGCAGTGTTTTTAAACGTTAAAGGTGTTTAAATGTAGTAGTTTTGTGAAAACATACTTTAATGAATTTCGATTTCAAAGTTGTTGGATTGTATCTTTTATTTAGGTTAATTTGTGTAGTTTATTTAATTTTGTCGTCAATATATAATTACTAGCCGGTAAGCCGTCCAGCATCGCTGGCCCGTGAAAATTCGCTTAAAAAAATTGCCGACCCGTAAGGTAGACTTCGTGCCTCTGTTAACTGTGTCAGTCAGTCTAACGACTACGTGTCTATGATTTTATTTTTTAAAAATTGGAGTCGTGTTTCAACAACTCAACTCTGAACTTTAGAATTTCTTTCTGTTGAATCCAGCATCTGAAGACACAGCAGAACAGAAAGAAGAGCATATTGAATTAAAAAAATATATACCATTACGGACAACTATTGAGCTTTCATTCAGCTGGTCGCCGAAGGCGAGCAGCCGTAGGTTGCACATTTCTTTTTCGAAGTGGCCCTTTGGAGGGCCAGGTGGTCGCCGAAGGCGGGTAGCCCGTAGGTTGCATTTTTTGGTCGCGAAGAGGCCGTCGGCAGATCAGCTGGTCACCGGATCCGGCTGATCACCGATACTTGTACAAGCGGCCCATACGTGGCATAGGCGGGACGTGAAGCGCTCGGGCCAGCTGTTTGCCGAAGGCTGACGACCCGTAGGTTGCAAATTTCGGTCGCGAAGAGGCCCGTATGACGTAGGTTGGAGATTTTGGCCGTGAAGCGGCCATCGACGGCCAAAACTGGTCGCCGAAGGCGGCTAGTTAAAGAGTAAAATGTTAAGGGTATGCATCTTGAAAAAAGGGAAATATTGACCCTTCTTAGTGCTTGGTCAGAAAGAGTCATTTATAATACTCTCAGGGATTCAACACGAGGGGTTTTCGGAAAGTAAAGATACAAAGCACGCAGATAATATCCATAACTTTTCCGTGGACGGAACGAATATCATTATAAATATCCACTTGAAGCTCACCTTTTGCATGAAGAAAAGGTATCACAGCAAACAATCCACATTTGGCAGGATTCTGAATTGCGCAAACATTATAAAAATGTGCTGCCCAAACAAGATTTGGCGTGAAAATAGCGAATAACCTGAAGAAGAAATCTAAAGGTTCAAGCTTACAGTCAGTGTTGCCAACGGTCTGGCTCACAGATAGTTTTCCCTTTCTGTTATCGTTGAAGTATCTTTACTCTTCGAAATTCTTTCATATATATTCGACTTTAGATTTTGTTCGAAACTGACTTTGGCTGTTAACTTTGGCGTGAAAAACATATATAATTCTCCAATGCCTTTAAAATACCATTACAGGAAAAAAAACGCTTGTTACAGAAGGGCAATTTCTTAGTCAAGCCTTTGAAACGATTGAAGAGAACATGTTACAACACATAAGACACTAAAATTAATTTTTTCTAAGAACTGTCCTCGGCGATTAATATCTGAGAGTTATTTTTAATATCCCTGTAAAAGAACTGTAAATACTGCGTTCACCGTTTCAATGCATACTGCAAAGGAATTTTGTTAGCATTTACAGATTTCGTTTTGTTTGAAATAAATATACACATCTGAAACTTCCTTTAACCCTTTAACGCGCAGTGTTCCCGCTCTGGGAACACCAAACTGTGACGTTTTGACTATTGCCAGTCACAAAGAATAGATTTGATTTCTATAAAAATAGTTGCGGGTGACATAGCTCCGCGAGAATCCTTTACTTTTTTAGCACGTCCATTCCCGTAAAAAATGGTCACGATTATTTTTAACAGCACTGACATCTGCTGAAAAATGGAAGAATGCGAGAACAGCTGGATAGATTACCCAATGCTGAAAAAAGGGCAGCCGTTGCCATCGCTCGACTTAACTACTAGCAAGATGCCGCACAGCCATCTGCGTCAAAAAAGGGTCTCTAGGTCTGTGGCACGCGATGAACGTTTCGATCGTCCGCCATCTTGCAATTAGTTAAGTCGAGGGATGGAAATGGCTGCCCTTTTTTCAACATTGGGAAAGGGTTGCGTCTCAAAGGGTTAAGTAATTAGAAAATGACTAAGCAACATTGCTTTAACTACAGTGGAACCTCGATCTATCGTTCCCGCATTCGTTGTTTTCCCGTATCTATCGTTTTATTTCTGCGGTCCCTGCACAAGCTGTATTTAAATAACGTTAACAAAACCCGCATGTATCGTTCGTCAAAAAATCGCTTTCCCGCGTTCATCGTTGTAAAATATTTCTCCTGACCGAAATGAATTGAAGGTCAAGTGGATCTGTATGGCGTACTAACTTAATTTCTTCCGGGTATGACTTCTTGAGCTGATGATGATGTATCAGGTTGTAACGGAAGTTTTCCGCCAGAATTGCATGGGTCAGCTCATGCGGTACCGAGCGATTGACCTTATATATTAAGTATATGGGATGCTTAGCGCGACTAATGGACATGGCACTAAAGTCTAATAGATATGAGTTCGGGCTCATTTTTTGAAGCCCGAGCCCGAAGACTTTTAATCCGAGCCCGCCCGAGCCCGAGCAATATTATTTAAGTCGGAGCCCGAGCCCGAAATTTTCGCTAAAGATAAATATAATTCAATAAAATTCAAAGAAGTAATTCTTTGATAGAATACTATAAATTTTGCCGTTTGTGCAAATTAAAGACAAATATAGTTGTAATTTTTTAATGCACTTTCTAATTCTTTATATCTATGTTTATGAAATAATGTCGGATCTCATGACTAACTAAGCAATATAAGCCGCCGATCTGAAATACCCAAAGAGCTCCACGCGTCTTCTAGGCACCCGTGCCGCTATTTTTTTATAAGTACTTTTATTTTCCATATGAATCACTTTTTAAAAATCTGTTTCAAGGAGTGTGTTCAATAAAATAGAAATTTTTCACGAGCCCGAAACCCGCCCTAGCCCGAACGCAATTGTGAATTACAGAGCCCGAGCCCGGTTCGGGCCCGGGCTCGGGCTCGGGCTCGGGCTTTCGGGCTCGGGCTGAGCCCGTCTCATCTCTAAAGTCTAACTCTTTTAGCTATCTCTCGAGTGGATGAATATTTTATCTCCTTCCACAAATTCTCGTTGGCGGGCCTCATCAGCATCAGTAAGCTGGCCAGAGCGCCCTGCTTCTTAAATGTCCTAGTCCTCGTTTTTGAACTTTTGGTACCAAATATTCACAGTGTCGTATGATACAACAGTAGTACGTTAAGCTGTACACATGATTCGGTGTCATACTGTAGCTGACTTTTTGCTACAGAACTGAGAGTAAATGATGGTTCAATCTGGTAGTGTGATAGTTCCATTTCAGACACCTTATACTTAACCATAACGATATTGTTTTACAGATTTCACAACACAGTGCTCTAAAACAAGTCTTTTTTTTTCAAATAACAAAAATCGTTTAACAAAATATTGGCAAAGACACCAGCGTGAACTGTTTGTGCAGACAATACTTGCAGTGGCGGAAAACTTTCGTTACAACGTAATAGATGAAGAGCGGTTGGATGTAGAAGAGCATATGTACGATGTGAAATTTAGTGATTGTATTTCCATTGATCAATACGCAGCGATGTGCGGTATCATAGGAGTGGAAGAAGTGTATGGTTATGCAAAAAAAAAAAAAAAAAAAAATGAAACTAATGGCAAAGAAGCGTAGAATAATATTTATGCCGAACGGACTGAGCCTACACTAATTCCAAGTTCATCCGACTCTATAAGGGTATTTGAAAGTGTATGAACCTTTATTTACAAACATGAAAACACAGAAAAAGACAAGCAAAATATTATAAATCTTTAAAATTTTCGTTTCATTATAAAAAAAAATTAAGAAAAAATGCAGCGTAAAATTACTGATTTTTTAAAAATAAATATAACTTAATTTTCTACAACTTCAATTTGTTTCTTTTACAGTAAATTAGTGTTTTTGCCATACTGTGTACATTGTGTGCATTCATAAACATTGCTTTCTTCGTACTTTGACTTTAACCCGCATTCGTCGTTTTCCCGCATGCATCGTTTTTTTCCACACACCCCTTGAAAAACGATAGATCGAGGCTCTACTGTACTATAATTCTCAGCGCGACAAATACCGAAGTAAACAAGCAATGCTTAGTGCAGAAAAGGATTCTCTGCCGTTCCGTACCTGAAAAGAGTTTAACATATGTTGAGAATCAGTCATGTCAAGTAGAACAAATGTGTTGGAAATTGTTGCATAATCTTTGCTTTCGGGTTGATATCATTCTTGTTAAAAGTCACCAAGCTTTTCTTACTTTAAGCTTCTTTAATAAATAAATACTGCCTGGCTCGCAAAATCTCGTTAAGCATTTAGAGTGCGTCTTCAATCACAAAATAAATCGAGGTTTAATTAACAGCAATCCTTTTTAAAAGATCTTGCTTGAATCCTGAATTTCATTCGTTTATTTAATGACCAGGTTTGTAATCCACAATGAGATAGATTTAACCGTGCTGTGTATTTAATAGGATTTAAACCGATCAAGCGTGCCCTCTGCCCCATCTAAAACAAGTGGGTTCTAGGGAAGAATTTAGGAGGTTGTGCGAATGAAAGAATTTACATAATCCTTTTTGGTTTTGTTTTTGATGTTTGGAAAAGGATGGATTACGGTATTCGAGGAAGAAAAGGGATTTGTTTCGTGAACAGAAAAATGCGCAAAATAAGGGACTAAGTGAATAGAAATATTAAAGAGAAGGAATTTCTGAAATATTAGGAATATGAGTAATTTAGGTTTTTTGGATTAATTTCTATCCGTGATTTTTCATACGCCAATAATTAGTAGAATTAGTAACAATTTACTACCAACAATAAATTACATAGTAAAATAGAAGTGTGAGCTTGAGCAATCCTATAAGTATTAAAGTAGTTAACTACAACGCTGCGTATTTTGATTTATAAGTATCTTAGTTGTATCAAGATGCAATAAACTGATTATGCTGCCATAAATCCCCATCAACGGACTAACTTCCCAGTGGTTCAGGAGTTGGACTCGTAACCGGAAGGTTGCGGGTTCGATACCGGCGTACCACCGACATAAAGACCGCGGTGTACGTGCACGTTAAGTCTGTGGTTCCGAAAGTTCTCTCCGCGGTCGCTAGCAGCTTCCGAGGGGTGCCAATATTCAGAAGTCCCCCACCTTCTGATGAGGTTCCAAATTGTGGAGGGAAATTCCGGGAAGGACGTATGTGTAGCTCTAAGCGACACATTCAGTGACGCGAAATGTCCTCTCCTGGTAAATAAATAAATATCTCTGTAGTATATAAGCAGCTTTAGCAAAACAAACAAAAGGTATGTGATCACAGCTTCCCTTTCTCTTTGGTAGAAAAATAATTAAATTTAATTTTTTGATGTCACACTGGAATTGTAAATAGTTTTAGATTTTGTATTGTACATTTTAATTTATAAAATTAGTGCTGAAAGGTGTAGCACTTGAAAAAAAAAGTTTTATTTTTTGAAAAGACGAAGCTTACATGATGAAGAAACTGCGATCTCTTAAAATTTCATTTCACAAAATAATTCACTGTTAATCATCAATTTATAAATTTCTGTAATTGGCAATGTTTACCATTTCCAAAAGAAAATATTTTTCTATAAAACTTTTTTTTGTTGTTGTTGTTGTTCATTCTGGAAAGAAACAAAGAATTATTTTTTTTTTCTTTTCATGAACATTTTTAAGAGTACTAATAAAACAAAAATACTAATGATTATTTGACGTACACCATCAATCTCTCAGACTAAAATTCCAAACACTGAACTTCAATCTTTTACGGCAATACACTCATCATGCGAACTAAAATAGATACATATCTTTAACTATTACCGAGGAAGTAACCGAAGAGGTATTTCTGCCTCTTCGTTTCTGAAACAGTTGGAATAGACAGGTTAAAGGTGGGCTCAAGGGGCGGGGTATTAAATAGCTATTTTCCTTACATTAGTTACTGTCTCAGTGGCGGATCCATGGGGAGGGAGAGATGGGGCTATCGCACCTCTTTTAAGCGCACTTAAACTCCTACTAAATACATACTTAACCCTTTGAGGCGCAACTCTTTCCCAATGCTAAAAAAAGGGCAGCCGTTGCCATCGCTCGACTTAACTACCAGCAAGATGGCAGACAATCGAAACGTTCATCGCGTACCACAGATCTAGAGACCCTTTTTTGACGCAGCTGGCTGTGCCAATCTTTCCATTTTTCAGCAGATGTCAGTGCTGTTAAAAATAATCGCGACAATTTTTTTACGGGAAATGACGTGCTAAAAAGTAAAGGATTCTCGTGGAGCTATGCCACCCGCAACTATTTTTATAGAAATCAAATCTATTCTTCGTGACTGGCAACAGTCAAAACGCCAGAGTTTGGTGTTCCCAGAGCGGGAACACTGCGCGTTAAAGGGTTAACCTGTTCGCTATCTCCGATAGAGAAAGATACAACGGAGGATACTCTTCTTCTTAAACCCATGTTGTTTTCCAAAATGATTCTTTGAATGCTATGCTGGAGCCCAGCGCTTGCACAATCGAAAGGTTTCGGCTGAGTATTCAAAGAGCCAGACTGGAAACAACGTCGTTCAAAGAAAGAGAGTCAGTCCCCCCCCCCCCCCGCGCCCTCTAATGATGAGAACGAATAGGTTAAACATGGGTTCAAGATTTAAAATGAACAGGTAAAAGAAAAAAAACGACTCGTCTCTGATTATATGCTTCATTCTACTTATCGCCTCTCATTGAAATTTTCCTAGATCTGCCACTGCTGCTTCTTAGCTAATTGTGTAGTGAAAAAGTCTTATTTTCCTCCCTTTTTCTAATACGTTCAGAGGTTTAACTAACATAACTCTTTTAAAATAACTTGAACCTAGAGTTGCGCTCGTTTACTTAATGAACAAACTCACTATGCCAGTGATTTTGCAGCATCCTTCTTTTAAGATCTTTCAGCCGATTAAAGTTTGGCCTCAGCTCATCAAAAACAAGTGCCCCCAAGGTAAGAATAAAGATGCCGTGAAAATGGCAAAAATTTACATAATCCCTCTTTTGTTTATATGGATTTAGGAAGAAGATTACGATATCACGGAAAGAGAAGGGATTTTGTTTTCGAAAGAATTAGAAAAAAAGCCCTAATTTGTTGAACCAAATAAACATTGGTGTTGAGATATTGCGAAAAAAGGAAGAAATGTGGAGGAGAGGAAGCAATGATTAATTTTATTTTATTCAGTCGAATTCTGATTTACATTATCCTCCCCTTTTCTGTATAAGTACACTAAGAAACTACTTTAACCCTTTGAGGCGCAACCCTTTCGCAATGCTGAAAAAGGGCAGCCGTTGCCATCGCTCGACTTAACTACCAGCAAGATGGCAGACAATCGAAACGTTCATCGCGTACCACAGATCTAGAGACCCTTTTTTGACGCAGCTGGCTGTGCCAATCTTTCCATTTTTCAGCAGATGTCAGTGCTGTTAAAAATAATCGCGACAATTTTTTTACGGGAAATGACGTGCTAAAAAGTAAAGGATTCTCGTGGAGCCATGTCACCCGCAACTATTTTTGTAGAAATCAAATCTATTCTTCGTGACTGACAACAGTCAAAACGTCAGAGTTTGGTGTTCCCATAGCGGGAACACTGCGCGTTAAAGGGTTAAACAAAAATGGTCACGGATATTAAGGAATTTGAACGTAAACGTTTATTGTTAAAGTGAAAAAAAAAATTTTTCTTTCGTAATTTCTGTACGACCTCTTAAACCGACGACCATCCGACGTGATGTTTTCCCTTCTAGATTCATTGAAAAGTGGTTTAAGTTAACATATATATGTCTTCTGATCTCTGAAAATTTTTAGAATATAATTCTCAAACTTTATGCATTATAAGTTTGAATAAGTGTTTGGAGTGTATTTTGCTAAACGGATTTTTTTTTTTTTGTACGGGGGGTCATCTACAAATGGAAAATTGAAACGTTTGGAAAATTAAGGAGAAGATTTTTTTTAACGCAGTCTTTTTTCTATCTCATTTTGAACGTTTTTCCTAAATTTATATTGCCGAATTATGTCTCTCATGGTTAAATAAATTAAAGCGAGTTATCATCGTGTATATTCAATCTGTTGAAAACAAAGCTCTGTACAAGATTAATCATTTATATCTAAATAAATAAAATTTGGTGTTTTAATAATTGATTCATGCAAAGAATTATTTTTCCTTCAGATGTTATTTGACAGTAAATTTCATTTTCACAAGATCATGATACCGCAGTTTTAGAGAGAAGGTACTTTACTAGAAAAATAAACATGGAACAAAAAAACCATGGCATGACAAACTGTATTTTGCGGAACACCCCGGCTGTTCAACTCTATACGTTCAGTCTACATACTTTGGAATCTTTATTTTATTTATTTATTTTCAATCATTAAGTACAGAGATCCCTCCCCCCCCCTTCCCTCCCAGGCGAGGCATGACGAGGTCACTGCAAATTGCATGAATACGTAAGCATTTAATCAAATCAGATTTTTGTAAAATTCTAAAGAATTACCCAACGACAAGCAATTTTCTCATTATTTTGTTTTATTGCTGTTTTTTGAAAAGTTAGCAAATGCTCATTTAATAAAAGTCGGAAATATATTTATTACTGTAGGTATTTGGAATAATGCGGCTGACCAATGACTGAGTAGATAAGACAATAAATATTGGGTTGAAGTTCGCACTGTGCAAGTCCAGGGTTCTAGCTTCCCAAGCGACTGTTGGACTAAAGGTCCCGAGTTTCGGGTAGTTTTCTCCAGATGTAACGTGACTACGCACTAGAACCCATTAAAAATTTCTTCTATCCAGAGCATTTCCTTATGGCAGATAGTCCCCGATTATCTTTGCCTTAACCCTTTAACGCGCAGTGTTACCGCTCTTGGAACACCAAACTCTGACGTTTTGACTGTTGGCAGTCACGAAGAATAGATTTGATTTCTATAAAAACAGTTGCGGGTGACATAGCTCCACGAGAATCCTTTACTTTTTAGCACGTCCTTTCCCGTAAAAAAATTGCCCCGATTATTTTTAACATCATTGACATCTGCTGAAAAATGGAAGAATGAGAGAACAGCTGGATAGATTGCCCAATGCTGAAAAAGGGCAGCCGTTGCCTTCGCTCGATTTAACTACCAACGACAGCACGACTGCTGACGACAGCAGGCTGTGCCGGTACAGCCAGCTGTCGTCAGAAAAGGGTCTCTAGATCTGTGGCACGCGATTAACGTTTCGATCGTCCGCCATCTTGCTGGTAGTTAAGTAGAACGGCTGCCCTTTTTTCAGCATTGGGAAAGGGTTGCGCCTCAAAGGGTTAAACCTTCATTTCTTCAATTTAGTTTAGATGGACTTAATTCACTATGACTGTGACCCCCTCATGTGTTACTGGTCTCGGTCTATAGTCTTGATTCATTAGTACAGATAGCGTACCAGCCGGTCTCGAAAGGTTACAAGTTTTGAGTCATATACCAATCGGTTTATGGTGTATTTCATAGTTTCCTACTGCAAAATGCGTAAACACTTTTTAAGGTCTATGTGGTCTTGAAATTACTTTTACTCGAAGGCTGGAAAATAATTTCCATTTGTTTGACAATTGTTAAATTTCCTTCGATTTATTATTTTTGCCATGCATCGCATTTATGAAGAGTCAAACACAAATGCCTACGCAGTAGTATCAAAAGAGAAACATACAGAGCAAATATGGAGCAAAATCTAGAATAATCAAGGGCAAAATTGTGAAATTTGACATTTAAGATTGTTTGAAAAATATCAAAAGCAGTTCTCCATTCAGAAACCCTATCTCAGCTGCCAAACAATCAAAAAAGGTAGAACGCAAGAATTTGACTTTTAAAAAAGGGTTTTTAAATCATTCTTATCACTTGCGCACTTTTCAGATAATAAATCAGACTTTTTAAGCTTATCAGATTCGGTTTATTTTCTGTTTTATGACATGATTCGTGAACAGCGAAAGTTTGGTGACTGTAAATAGGAAAATCTGGAGTAAAAAGTAGCACTGCTCCGTTGTAACATTTCATATTTAATTCATGATACAGTCAAGTTGTGTCAGTATGGTGCAACCTGCTCTAATTATTTAACCCTCTGAGGCGAAACCCTTTCCCCATGCTGAAAAAAGGGCAGCCGTTGCCATCGCTCGACTTAACTATCAGCAAGATGGCGGACAATCGAAACGTTCATCGGGTGCCACAGATCTAGAGACCCTTTTTTGACGACAGCTGGCGTCAAAAAAGGGTCGGCAGTGCACGGGCACAGCCAGCTGCGTCAAAAAAGGGGTCTCTCGATCTGTGGCACGCGATGAACGTTTCGATCGTCCGCCATCTTGCTGGTAGTTAAGTCGAGCGATGGCAACGGCTGCCCTTTTTTCAGCATTCGGCAATCTATGCAGCTCTTCTCGCATTCTTCCATTTTTCAGCAGATGTCAGTGCTGTTAAATATACTCGTGACCATTTTTTTACGGGGAAATGACGTGCTAAAAAGTAAAGGATTCTCGTGGAGCTATGTCACCCGCAACTATTTTTATAGAAATCAGATCTATTCTTTGTGACTGGCAACAGCCAAAACATCAGAGTTTGGTGTTCCCACAGCAGGAAGACTGCGCGTTAAAGGGTTAAGGAAAGAAACTGTAAAGGAATTACTTTATCGTTATTTTTATCCATACTTTAACCTTTTTTAACTTAGTGTGAGAAGCCTTGAGTTTTTACTACTACACACTTCACTATAATCGAATCATAACTTAAAAAGCATCATAGTATCCACTGTAACAAGAGATCGGGGAAACGATTGCAACACTTGTATTACCTGTAAAAAATATTCGTATATGAAGTGTGTAAAATGTAAATGTAAATGTCAATATAAATACATAAGAAAAGACTTACAGGTTACAGCTGCCCCCTAAAACTGGCACAATTGATCCAAGATTGGAAGCAATTGTAAAACTTCATTTTATGCGCTGATGTGCATAAAATGAAATTCTTTTCACTCGCCAACTCTTATTTCAAAACTCTAATTTTCCATGCAAAAGCTTGCAAAGGCTTTGTGATGTCTAGCTCAAATTTGCATTGATTTATTTGCATTGAGTTTTATAATTATTGATTAAAAAATATGTGTGTGCAAAATTTTACAATTGATCACTATCCCCTCTATTGACTCGGGAAAAGAAATAAATAAAAACTAATAGGAATTTCGAAATTCAATTTACTAGCTTGGCGAAGCATTTCAAGAACTATCTTTCCCATATTCTGCTGATATCATTTTATAAAATGTTTCGCCACAATACCATCTTTATGAAGTTCACACCAACTAATGTTTCCGGATATCGCATTTTTCTCCCATTATAGATCATTTGCAGAGACATTCTTGCAAAAATTTGAGGACAGAATGTCCAAAAAAATATGCTCGCCTTTTCTTCGGAGGGAATGTGTTATCGGAAAGAAATGGCGCTGTTTTCTGCGCAGCTCGACAGAGGAACCCCTTTCCTTTTCTCGCAGCCCTATCAATCAAGTGGAAGTTATTCGCAGCTCTTACTATTTTTGTATGCAACAGTGCTGATTTTGCTTTCTTCTTCCTCTGAATGTTTACTGTGGTAAGTTCTTGCAGAAACTAATAACGCTAATGGATACTTTGAATTATTCATACTGATGTATTTTATGAAGGTAATTTTTCAGCTAAGTCTTCCTGTGTTGAAGAATAACACGCTGACTAATGCTACATTAAACAGAATTTGGTTTTCAAATTACAATTTCAGTGAGATGTGTGAAATAGTTTTGTTTTATACTCGAAAAAATTGGTGAATTGGTCAAATTCAATAACTTTTTATTAAACATAAGCTATTAACATAAACTATTAACATTAAAGCATTAAAAATGTTTTGCTTTCTTTCTAATGGCCAGGTCAGCAGCCTACTTGTGGCTTGACGCTGCGAGGACCGGATTTTATGATGGACTGTCATTTTATTATGGGAGCGGCTACTACGCAGACCAACGTTGCCCTCTATGAGTAGTCTCCTAATTCTGAACCAATCCCAGATGAGAGACCTAGCACCTGAAATCGGAACCCCGAGGGGTATCATTTGAACATCGGAGGTCATTGCAGCCACGAACAGAGTTTACGTGCACCAGCTCCCATTAGCGTACAAGGTTCCGCAACAGCCCAGCCGATAGAGGTTTTTAGCCTCCCAAGGACTGGCCAAGCCTGTACTGCTACGCTTTCGTGTTCTTATGGGAACAGAGTTTACCCACTCTTCTTTTTTTTTCTTCTTTCTGATTACTACAATAGATTTTTCTATCTTTTTTTACTTTACCTGCTTTTCTAGAACAACTGTGAACGTAGTCTTCCTGGCTGATATTACAGATTGATGTCTTGAAGAAGATATAGCCACAGTTTCTCTAAAATTATGGACAGCTTTATACTACTCCTTATGGTTGTTTAGGTGTTTAATACGTAGCTATTTAATCTAATGTGAAGCGATTTTTCAATACTAATCACGACCTACATTGCATTTCTTAGGCTTTGTCTTCCTGTGCTATGTTTTAAACAATTAACACATTTTTAACAAAGTTACTAAAGAAATACATTTGCATATCTTACACGCATTCAGACTACTTAAAGTGTGTTTCTACTTTTTTTTTTATTCATTTTAATATTGTTGTGTATTAAGCCTGCCTAGTAAAAAGTGACTTGGGCAGAGGACTTTCGATTCATTTTAAAACACTGCTTGCTTGAGTTCAAATTTTTTTAGTCTATTCTACCACTATGATTGTGGGCTTTTATGCTTCAAGTGCTATGCATAATGTTCTGTCTCATCGAGCAAGTTATATACATGATTGATAAAGCTACGCAAATTGCAGATATTCTGAGTAGAATTGAACTATGACAACTGTGAAACAATAAAATTTTATTTTATAGCTTCACGACAAATTTTATTTAATTTATTCTTTTCAAAGAGTTTTTTGCAAGTTAAAATTAATGTTTTACTTACCGGAAGTACAATGGAAATGTAAGAGAAAAAAATTCTTTTTCTCGCTCTTTTCATCTCTTTTTTGAGGCTTTGTTATTACTGTTGTTATTATTTAATATCTATATGCATATTTAGTGCTATATTCTCCCCCAACTAATTCTTATTTTTTATTTTTTCTCTGAGCAGGAGTTGAAAAGTTCCTACATTTCTAGCCTCTAACATAAATAATATGATTTTTTCGGTCTTGACTTAAACACATCTACGAAAATGTATAGTGCTGGACTACTGAATTTACAAGTTTTGTGTATAAATGAATTGGCTGTGTCTCTTTGTCAGAAACTCATCTTGGGCTTCAGTAGTTCAAAACTATGAGCATATTCGAACATTTAAATTTATTGTTCTATTCATTGAATTTCTGGTGGTGGACTGTATTTATTTATACCATAGACTATAAAGAAAATTTTTATGAATTGTACCTCGGTATATTTTTTTTTCTTTGTGGGTGTGCACTTACCAATTAGGCATTTACCACAACAGAAACCCGAAGTGTTTGTCATTCTATTATGGGAGCATCCAGTAAACGGCCAACGTTACCCTCATCAAAAGATGGGCAAGTTAACACCCAAGCCGGGAATCGAACCCGTAACTATGACAACCAACCGTTGTCATAGTTAGAATGGTTTGTCAGCCAGCTCGTCATTTGGACAACACTTTAGGAATTACTGCTCCAAAACAGTGCATTTGGAAGTTAAGTAAAGTAATGGTGCGATTAAATTCTGGTTTTTGTTAAATTTTAATCATTCAGTAAAATAAATCTTTACTCCCCAAAAGTGGAATCAGCATATCAGTAAAAAAACTAGTTTATTATTGTTTTTAGTGTACTCTAACCAGTGCTACTATTTATTTATTTATTTTGTTACCTTTTCGTTTTGCTGACATAATGATTTCCTGGATGAAATACAAAAATTACGACGTAAATAGACATCTCAGACGAGCAATCAAAGCCAGAAATAATTGATCCTGTTTATAGTAGCGCAATGAATAAATTTGCTATCTCTAGCTCATTTTCGTGCTTACGTAAGGTTTATCTTATAGTTGTACTTATCCCATGAATATGCTTAGTAAATAATTTGTTTCACTCAAAAGAATACAAACTTTTCCATCATCTGCACTATCCGAACTTTTATTGACAGTTAATATAATAGTAACCATTCATTGAGTGCAGAATATGAAAGTTTTTCTTTTTGTTGTTGTTCGGTTTGATTGATAGCTGCAAAGGCGAAAAATATTTCCATATATAAGGTACCAGAGTAAATGGTGAAATGTCTGCGAATATTTCTTTCCGATAATACGCCTTTATGTTAAGGGAAAATTTCTTTGAAATTCCTATTTGAGCTTGCGGAAAATGCAGAGCATAAATCACATTCGATAACTTCAAAGAAAAAAAAGTATCGTGTATTATGTAATGGTTTGATAATTTCCCATTCCTTTTCCCAGAGAAAATATTTTTTACTGTGTTATGGAAATATTTAATGTTATATTAGCTTTTATAAGGTTGATATTAGCTTGTTTTTTTTATTGTATCATTCAAGAAAAAATGCCTTTTTCTTATTAGCTAATTACGAGGTTTAATAGAGAAGAAGTGGCAACTTGATAGTAAAGAAAGGATGCATTTGAATTGTTAAAAGAACTTTTATTGTAAACATTATAAAATTAGTTAAGTGCAGGACATGTTTTTTCATTGATAGTACACTGATATGATTATATTTCGATCTATTTGGCTCGAGTTCCGTTCAAGAGCGGTTAAGTTGAATAGCCCTATTAAGGGGTTTTGCTCCCTTTAATAGCGGTGAAAATCAAAAAATGTGCTTTCATGTACATAATTTCATAAATAATTTATCTGCATGTAAGAAATTTTGCATATCAGTGCAATGGTCTTTCTGTTTATTAAGACATTTAAATTAATTAATAGATTAAAAGCAACTATTTTCTATTTGTGGTTCACTGCGTGTAGCCTAGCACACGTAAAAATCATTTTACGTGTGCCAGGCTACATCCAGACTCAATATTTTTCCTACATACACTCTGATAATGCATATTTTAAATGACCTATTTTTATACCCGACGTTATATAATTTTTTTTTAATTTCCAAACGGTTTAATTTTTTAGTTAGTGAAAAAAATAATTATTTATTATTTTTCTGTAAATAGTAAATAATGTAGATAGTATAGATGTAACATCTACTTAATGACAGATCATTTTAATTGCTTTATTATCAGAAAAATATCGAGTCTGTAAAATGATTTTTTTGTGTGTTAGTCTACTTTCAGTGAACCAATTATGAAAATTAGTTTCTTTTAGTCAGTGAATAAATTAGTTCTTCGTAATTAATTTAGAAAACTTTTGAAGACATTAATGTCAACTGAAAATGCTATTTTATTGATATACAAAATTTCTTACATGTAAATAAATTATTTTTGTAAATACAGGATCATATATATATAAAAGAAATATTTTCGTTTTTTAACCATTTTTAAAGGGTATAAGACCCTTTAAGATAAACCGCACGGAGAGCTAACTTCACAAATTCACAGAAAATTAGAAAAGGTCCATCAAACTGTTTTTTTTAACAATGATGGCCACTTGCTACGTAGACATCGGCCACTACAATGGCCAGAAATGTTGGCCTCTCCATTAGTGGGACACAGATTAATTGGATCGACTTCCCTTCTAACGAGCATCCTATAATTTTGAACTAATTGCATCTAAATTGTGCCCCTCCGGGGTATCGTTTTAACTTGAATAACAATGGAGCCACCACATTTTAAATGCACCAGCTCCTTTTAGCGCCCACGGTCCCATAGCTCGTCGAGATATGTTATCCCCCTTTACACGCTCATCAAGTTCGGCACTGCTTGACTTTCGCTGTGGAAAGCTGAATTTTCTCGGAGAACAGAATTCCTGTCGGGATTATTTTCTGTCAGTGCTTGACTCCACTCTAACATAGTACGCCTTAGTAGATACTACGATGCAGGCACCATCTATCGTCTTCATTTTAAATCATTTGTTGCTCCGTACACTTGATGATTGAAAAAGCACGAAAAAATACATGAATAACAAATAGTATCTCGCAAAAATAAGCTTTCACTTTATGAATAGGATGACTTTGATTAGAACACATTAAATTAAATAAGGTAAACATAGATTTTGAGTTTAAAACATTTTTCTAGTAAGGTCCTTAGTAGTCCTATGGAATTTTCACAGCATTAATTGAATGAAAGTCCTCGAACTGTAGATGAAGAACGCTATTTTAAATACAAATACGCGTTGGTTTTAAGAAAATCTTCTTTTTTTCTTATTTTACTTTTTTTATTGAATACAAATTTATAACACAATAAGAATAGTACATTCTAATTTCTGAGATACAAGTACTTCAGCATCGAAACGTGACGCCATCTTGTTTTTGGATAGACCGCCTCTCTGGTTTTAGGCGAATTCCTATTGATTGGTTCATCTCCGAAAACGCGGGTAGAAACAGAAAAGTTCAACATTTTCAGCTCCGTTTTCCGCCCTTGATTCTGCTGGACACAGTGGCGTAGCCAGAAAATTTTCATGTGGGGTTACAACTACTGAAACTCGTATACGTGTGTGTGATAAGGGAGTAAAGAATATACATTCCTCAGGGGGCGGAGAAGAGGTTGTGACCCAACTATCCCCCCCTTGGCTACGCCACTGGCTGGACATATAGAAACCAGAAGTTCGTCAATTTTCTGTTTCAGTTTTCTGCTTTCCGTCGCGTATTCCGCCCATGTGGATTCCAGGCTTAAGCTTCAACTAACTGAGCGATTGCAGGCGTTAGGTCTATTAAACTAGATAGAGTAATTGTGTTCGTGAAAGTAAAAATTTCAAAGTAGTTTTCTACTCGATTAAAAATTGTGATACTGATAAGCTTAGTAAATTGTGATACTGATAAGCTTAGTAAATTGTGATACTGATAAGCTTAGTAAAAATACTTTGTGTATGTGTTCTTTGATTTAAAAAAAAAATTATTCTTTAAAAAACTCGTTTTCATAATAAACCTAAAAATTTTTAATTTCTTCATGCAAACATTTAACTTTTCAAAGATTAGGGAGTTTAATTCACTTCCACCAGTAGAAGAATCTAAATCTAGTAATTTGACGCCTAGAAAGCTAGATATATTCTGGCCGTACAACGATGTTGAAATATTAGACACTTGCCCTTGAAATGTTGTTTCAAAACACTGAAATTCGCAAACATTCAAAATTTTCAAGTAAAAAACTGTTTTTTTAAGAGCAATTAACATAAACGAAATCATAGGCTCATCAAAGGAACAGTGTCTCACAGATAATGCACTATACGCCATTTTCATTTCCCACTTATCTGTGCTCCGTTAACAGATTTGAGTAATTCCCTTTATGTCGTGCTTCGTAAGATTTGACAAATTGTGTTCAGTTTTACTTTAATATACTTCATTACATTTATTCAATTCATCATATCGGAGCTCTTCCGATCTCTAATAGCGTTTTCTTTCATCACTTGTTCGTCCTGTCGTTTGTTTCCTTTTCCCCGATTCGTATTAAGCCACTATCCAATTAATTTCAGTCTCCCTGGGGACACATGTTATCGAGTCATCCAGTGATGCGTATAAAGTTCAGATATCATCAGTTTGTTCTTGAAATAAGATGATGTCAGCTTGGTAACGCTCAGCAATCTCGAGAGTCTTCGGAAAATAGAATCCTAGTACTAGAATAATTTCCTTTTGTACAGATCTTCTTTAGAAAATAATATGACTTTTATGAAAATTAATTAGTTCACAAGGTCTCCCTTTTGTCTTGAATCAGTTTGCAGTTCAAAGATTTCTTAAGAGTTATAATATGTGTCCTTGAAACTATGCATAAACTATTTTAATTTTACTGCGATTGCTTCACCTTTCTTTTAAAAATTTCTGACTGTATATAACTTTTTTTTCCAATTGACATTGATTTAGGCAATTCTAATTCGGTACTCGTTCATCGCTCTTTGGAAAAAGATAATTTTCTAAAATAAAGTGCAGGAAATACTTAGAGATAATTGGGGGAAATATTTAGTCTTTACAAACTTGTTGTTGTTGTTGTTGTTATTGGAACATGTATTCGGATTTGTGTGCTTGCTCACGAGGAACCGCTTATAAATCCACGTCAAAGAAAGGACAAACACAAGGGGGGGTCAAATGCCTTGGGGGAGGACTTTTCTGGGTATCTAGCGCGTATTCACGTTACATCTGGAGAAAACCGCCCAAAACTCCAGACCGCTAGACCGACGGCCCCGCGAGAGGACAGAACCCTGTTCCTCCACTTGAGCCATCTCCCAATGTCAGTGGGTTTAACCACTGTGCTACACATTGGTTTTTCAAACTTTCAAGCGACTAAAAGTACTACTCCATGCAAAGACGAATTTCGTGTTTCTTACCCGCAAATTTCAATGATCCGTTATTTTTGTAGGTAGATACATCTCTCAATAAACTCATACACAGCTGGCCATCTAAAATGTAACACCAATAGGGACCAGAGAGATATCATCAGTTTGTTTACCCCAAATAAACAAAGAGTAGAACAATAGAATGTGTTACAAAATAGAATGTGTTATCCAGTGGCGGCTCGTGGGATACAGCAAGTACAGCCGGGCTGCACTCGAAATTATCAGCACATACTTTAAAATAATTTATTCTACTAATTTTCCTAAATTCAGATTAGAATTGTGGAATTCCTACGGTAAATTAAAAAAATCTCCGAAAAAAAAAAACAAAAAAAAACGTATTGTGGCCGGATCGCTCATTCAGAAAAAAAGCACTTTAATCTTCCCTCAATTCAATTGGGAAAATCTTTGGTTCAGCCCAGAGCGCTGAAAAGAAAATTGGCAGCACCGTTGCCATGACAACGACTACGTCAGCAGCCTCTCCAGCATAGGGAGTATGCAGCTGATACAGCCGATGGAAGATTTTCTAACGGCGGCTGAACTTGAGAACTCGACTAACTGATTCGCTCGGACGAGAAGTGAGGGAGGGGGTAAAGAGAACATATGTTTGGCAAACTCTGGACTTTATATTGCTGAATTTATCAAGAAGGTAAGCCTGAGTAGACGCTTATGAATGGACAATTACCCATCAAAGCAGTATTGTTTTTAAGTAAGCAAGAACTGGCATTTAGAGGACATGGCGAGCGAGAAAATTCTTTAAACATGGAAAATTTTAAAGAGCTTTTAAAATTATTGATATCTGAATTAAAACAACGCCTTTTTATGGGGACATCACTGACCGATTCGCATGTTTAAAAGAAAGGAGGATTGATTTCACTTATAAAAAATAAGTAATTTTTCTTTTTTTCTTTTCTTCTCAAGTTATCGTTACAAAAGAAAATTCTAAGGAAACTTCGAATCAGACGCGGATTAATGCAATTTTGAGGATAAGATCGGCTGGTTGAAATTTATGTCCATTTTATGGAAGTAAAATAGGATCTCTGACATTTTTTATGTAATTTCTTTTTTTTTTTCGTCGGTGAGGGCTTAATCCGCCAGCTTTCGAATTCAGTAACAAAGATTTTCCAATCCTCTCCGGTGGAAAGGGGGGGGGGGCTCATATGCTTCCGGCTGCACTAACATTTTTGACCACGGGCCGCCACTGGTGTTATCCCCCATTCTTCACATTCTTCAAAGATCAAATGATTCAAAATACAGCCTTTTGTGAAATGAAAAAGATGAAATTAGTAATGAGTGTTGCAGCCATTATTGGCTATAACCGCTGCTACATGGATTAGCACGGCATTGAATCAAAGGGGCTTTGATGTATTGTTGGTTTATAGCAGTCCATGCTGCTTGCACATATTGTCAATGTTGATTTGTTGTAGCAACATGGGGTGTAACCCGTGCAAAGTCGTTCTACCACCATCGGAGAGACTTTTTCGATAGGCTATAGATCGAAAGAACAAGGTGGCCAAGGCAGCAAAGAAGTCTGAAGGGTGGCGAAGAAGTCTTGAACGTTGCGTGCCACATGTGGTCGCACATTAACCTGTTGGAATATCTCCGCTGGCAAACTCTGAAGGTACGAGAGAACAACGGTACAGACAGTTCAGAGATATTGCACTGGTTGGTCAGTGTTCAGGCAATGTGTACTAGGGGAGTGCGGGAGTGGTATCCAACGCCACTCCAAACCAGAATACCAGGTGCAAAACCAGTATGGAGATACACGAGGCAAGAGTTCAACAGTCTCTTACCACGGTGTCTCCAGACTCATCCAGACATCCGACCATCGTGGTGTTGCAGGAAGAAGCGGAGTTCGTCAGTAAAAATAATTTGATTCCATTCGGCTCTCCATGTTCGTCGTTCATCATACCACTGCTGGCACATATGCCTGTGATACTGAATCAACGGTAAAAGCAACAATGGGCGTCTTGCGGACACGGAAGATAACTCAACGACTTTTAACTGTTTTTTTTTTTTTTTTTTTTTTTTTGTAATTAATGTTTTCTCAGTAGTCATTTTCGAACAGCGTTTACTTCTGCCGTAAGAGGGAGCATTACGAGCCTGATATTTCTAATGTTAGATCAGTGGCAAGCTTAACTTTGAATACTTTGTTCCCATTTAGACGTTGTTCAATATTTTCCATTTATTTATTTTTTACTAAGTATTTTATACTTTAAAAATAGTGTAAAGAAAAAAAAAGTTATTTTCTTCAAAATAACAAAAAATCTTCATGAAACTCGAATTAGTAAAACCTTGAAAGTAATTAATAAAACATGTAAAATAATGAAACTTTTTAAACAGCTAAAATAATTGCTTGAAATTGTTTAAAATATGCAAACATTCATTTTATATGCTCTATAATCTTTTTTTTTTTTAACACTACAATCTACAATCTAAGCCGTCGCTTATCAACCGCATTCTCCAGTAGCTTTAAGTCATTTTTCATCAAGAATCACCCACTTTCTTACTGCCCATAAGAATCCTGGACAGTCTAATACACAACACAGAAAATGTTTGCAACTCTTTAATTTTCGTTCGAGAGGGAGCTCTGCACATTTTACTAATTTTTTCTATTTAACACTTTTAAAATGTTTTTTGCAACATGAGCAATAGTCTATGTCCTATCTGTATAACAGACACTATGAATAGAGAACGCTTGCTCGTATGCCCGGCCGTGACCCGACACTACAACTTAAAGGTGATGTTTGCCTGCTCTATTTTATCGCCACGGATCTCATGTCCTGAACAGTTGAATGATCTTCCTCTAGACTTTTAAATTGCTTTTTAGAGATTTTGTTTTACTTGTAATTTTATAGATGTTCTGATGTTTGACTATTGTCCGATTTTAATGGTGATTTTTTTAATTATCTGACTTTTAAATGTATTTGTAATTTGGTGTTCATGCGAGTGGCTAGATGTTTTTGGATTGAGTTCCTTTTAGCCTTATGCAACAATAACAATATTTGAAACACAAACTTTTTCTCATTTTATTTTTTTCATATTTATTATTCTTTTGCGTACATTGATTTTCATAGAAAATGTGTAATTCTTTCAGTTGGGGAATTGGGGAAAAGTTCATGCATGGTAAAATAAAGATATAGTGCAGGTTTTTTATTTTCGGTTGCAAAACTTTCAAATTAAAGCTTTTATAAGAGTTCTTTTTTTATTATTATTTCCTTCGATTGTGTTTACTGATAATAGGATTTCAAAGCGCATAATAAAGAAATTAATATAGTTTACTAACATCCATGTTTGTTTAAACAGGCATTTTTTTTTAATAAACGAGTATATATAATGGACCAGCCGAAAACAAAATTTGTTGGTCCGTAAGAAACCAGTAACGTTTTATTTCCATTTTTATCTTGCAAACTTTCCCCATTTATTTCCAATACATGACATTACAATACATGACATATAGTTTGATCAATTTAATATTTTTGTAATAGTTATTTACATTTTTTAATTCAGCTCTTAATGGAAATCAATATATATTGATCATTTTTTTTTCAATATCATATACGGACCAGTGATAAATGTTACGGACCAGGGAAGTTATTGAGTAACTAGTCCATTGGTCCAC
Source organism: Cheiracanthium punctorium (assembly GCA_038373885.1). Classification (NCBI taxonomy): domain Eukaryota; kingdom Metazoa; phylum Arthropoda; class Arachnida; order Araneae; family Cheiracanthiidae; genus Cheiracanthium; species Cheiracanthium punctorium. The sequence goes on along the minus strand of JAWZYV010020288.1, from coordinate 738,093 downwards.
TAACAAAATATTCTAATTTCTACTCCTGCCATAATCTTATAAAGTGGTGCGTTTATCTTCTTAATATGAGGCGGTTATTACAGATAAATAATTCTATAATAATGGATTAGTACAAATATATTTAAACGTTGAGTATATATACCGTATTTGCTTCTATCGCTTTGTATGTTCAGTTTAATTTTAAAAAAAATTTAAAAAAGGTAGAAAATTTGAAACACTTTCAGATTTTAAATAAGCACTAAAGTGCTATATATTATAAGCGTATCATAATCCATGCGTTTTCCCTATTTCTCTTCCTTATCCCATTAAGTTGGAAAGTGTATCATTATTAATGAGTGCGCCGTATTTTACTACCTTGCTCCATAAGACCCATGTTTGGAATCGAAATCTATCTTAAAATCGCCTACTAAAACTACTTTACAATCTTCTCCAAGCATATTCCAACTATACTTCACCGTTTTAAACATTGTTTCGAATGTACATCATAATCCATGAGTGTGCCGTGTTTGTCTTTCTTGAGTTGATTCCTATTTTAACGCTCCAACTCTGGCCAAGGTGGCGATCATTAAACATATGCAGTTACCATGACGATTTTTTGTATTTCTGTGGCAACCGTAATTTATAATTAAAATGGCGAAGGGGACAACATGTAAGTACAGCATTCCGCTATTTGTTTATTTATTTTGGGTTGCCAATTAATGTAGTTTTAAAATTAAGTTTCTTCAAATTCCTTCATTTGTTCACTTTAGTTTTCATCTAGTTCTTTTGGGAGCATTGAAACTTGTGCATAACTCCTAGAGAACCATGACTGCAAAACTTGCCAAAGTGTGGCGATTTTTTAGATTGGCGAGAGTGGGAGCCTTGAAGTAGGAATCAACTCTTTCTTGTACCATAAAACACTTCTTTAGAATCGAAATCTTTCTTAAAATTGCTTACTAAAACTGATTTACAACCTTTGCCAAGCATATTCCCACTATCCTCTACCATTTTAAATACTGTTTAGAATGTGAATCATAATCCATGAGTGTATCGTGTTTTCCTTCCTTGTTCCATAAAACACCTCTTCAGAATTGAAATCTATATTAAAATCGCCTACCAAAACTGTTTAACAATTTTCACCAGGCATAGTCAAACTATACTTCACCTTTATAAATGCCATTTGGAAAGTTTATCATAATCTGTGAGTGTACTGTATTTGCCTTCTCTGTTCTATTAAAAACTTCTTCGGAATTGAAATTTGTATTAAAATCGCCTACTAAACCTATTTTGCAATATTCGCTTGACGTTTTCCAACTACACTCGTAATATATTTATAATAAATTGGGGCGTTTTGGTATCAAATTTAGCAATCAATTAGCAATAATTACTAACCTTGTGCGACTTCCAACATTTTATTCATACACGACCCCCCCCCCCTCGTCCACGTTGCTTGGCAAACACATTTGAAAAGATCTTCACCATGACATTTCATATCTAAGAAACCTGTCGATAAGATCGCGTAGACAAAAATTCGTAGACAAAATTCTGGGATTGAGCGAAATAGCACCCTAGTCTTTTTTTTTTTTTTATGGACTATGTTCTAGAGGGTATTATTTTTAGATCAATGAAATAAGTACAAAAATAAATGAAAGAATTTTCTTATAAGGAAGAAATTCGTTTCTAAACTCAGGTATTTCTTACTTGTAAACTGAAGGTATTTCGGGGTATTTTAGTAATAAATAAAGTAAATACTATTTCAACTTATCTCTAAGTTGTGTAATTAAATTGAGGGCATTAGAAAAAAAGTATGTCCAATTTATTTTTAATTTGGGGGTGTTTTTTATTTTATTTAGAAACACTCATTTTTTCATAAAAAAATTATTGGATACACATGGTTTTTTTTGTTTGTTTCCTTTCCCATGTAACTCCTAAAATATGTACTGTAAAACAAATTTATAATCACATCTTTATAGGAAATTTACTGTGTTAATGTTATTTAAAATTAACATTCGTAAGTTATGGTTTTGATTTGGTAAATTTTAATACATTATTCTTATTCATGATCTAAAATAGCAGTTTCATAAAATTTTAGAGTATTGATATGCAAAATTAACTAAATTTGAAAAACGCGATCTCTTAATTACATTTGTAAAATGTTATCAGCAAAACTCATATGTTTTCAATGAAGACCAAGTTAACTTATTATGCATTTAACTTATTATCAAATTTTGACTAAAGCCATAGTGCAAAGCACTAAAAGGACTCAATGCCCGAAAATAGTATAAAGAAACAATTGTAATTGCATTTGTGGGTAGAGCACACTAACGCAAATCATAAAAAAATAACGAAAGTAAGATATTTGAAATGAAGAGGCTTAAAACTTTATCAGGCAGGGGTAAAATACTTACCACCTACGGTCTATTCAATACAGAAATCAACTGTCATTAGTGAATTTTCAGATTTTTGTTCAGTTCTATTGGATGTATATTTTTTCCATACGTCTAGATTCTGAATAATATTTGGCTTATGAACTTTTCTTTCATTCGCAATTTTAAGGAAAGCTCGAATAATTACTCGAAAATTCAGCATAAGAATCATCGCTTTTATTTATATATTTTTGCGTTTCATTCCGTGTACAAGCAGCAGGTAGTTTTCCGACTTTGATTTTGTGCATAATTAATGTATTCTCCTGCAAAATTTCTATGTTTGTTTAGTACTTGTTTCTTCAGTTTTCACGTAGGATATTACAGTAGAGGGAAAATATATGAATTAATTCTAAATAATGGGCCAGAAAAATTCCAAGTAATTTCGACTCTCTGCACATACCCTCGCCTTATAAAGGGTTAAACATAAATAGAAAACGTAACATCTTTTAAGTATAGATGAATTCCACCGAGAACTTTAATTTTTAAAAAATTAGGTCCTTGGTCGAAAAATATAAACCTCGATTAAGCATGATTAATGCAAACTCTATTCAAATAAAATTCCCTAAATAAAAATAGAGCTTAGAGATAAACAATTGATGACTAAAATTCTAATAAAACATAAACTAGTCTTCCCTTATGCATTTAATTCATATAATAGTTTATAATAAGGTATTTTATTCAATTATTTGCCCAGCAATTATTCAGGGAATTATTCCTCAATAAGAGACCACCTATATTTTGAAATGGGCGCCCCCTACCCGGCCTACTGTAAAAGTTAAAGGGGTAGAAAGGTGCGTCCGAATACACACTGGAAAAACAAAAAGTGGTTTCAACTTGGAGAGAAATTGTAGGCTTCAGAAAAATATGGTAACGCTAACATTGCCCTCATTAATGTTTGAATCTGTTTCTTCCTGAAGAATATAAATTTAGTGAGAAGGGTAATTCAACCATTTACATTGTGTGGGAGTTGTATTCATATTGATAAATAAAACTTTGCATGATAGCACACATAAAAAAGTTCTTGTCTATCTTGTGTGTGTTATTATACAAAGTTATTTTCTCATCTTTTAACACCAGTTTCTTGTGAGATTTTTGTTGTTGTTTTTAATGTTTTCATAGATAGAGGTTGTTTTTTTCCAATTTGTCAACATTTGAATGCAGGACCGCCGCAACAGACACGGTAACTGCAACTTGCGATCTATCTTTTCTCGTACAGAAATAGTGTTGCCAAATAAGTTGGCAAAGCGATAATTCATCTATGATACCCAGAGCCTCGTCTTGTGTGACAGCTATCAAGTTATCCCCAACACTCCTATATATTACACATCTTGTGAGTGGCGGTAGGGGAGGGGGAGTAGAAAATATTTCAGAGAGTTCAGGGAGATTGGATTGGGTATTTTAAAATAAAGATACTTAAAGGTTTAAAATGCATTCAAATAAACACATAGCATGATTTTGACGATGAGGTGCAACTGCATTTAACTCTGTAATAATCATTTCAATTAATTGGAGACATTATTTTCAAGACAATTATTAGCACTAGGGTGCTATTTCGTTCAGTCCCAGGTTTTAGTCGACATGATTTGAAATAAGGTTTTGTAGACAGGTTTTGTAGACATGAACTGCCACGGTGAAGATCTTTTCAAATGTGTTTGCCAGATAAATGCAGAGGTGTGTGTGTGTGGGGGGGGGGGGGGGGGAGCGATTAAAATCTTGAAAGTCGCGCAAGGTTTCCAATTTTTGATAATGGATCGCGAACACGGCACATTCATGGATTATGATGCACTTTCCAAATAGTATTTAAAACGGTGGAGTACAATTGGAATATGCTTGGCTGAAATTGTAAAACAGTTTTAGCAAGCGATTTCAAGATAGATTTCGATTCCAAAGATGTGTTTTATGGAACAAGGGAAAAAAATACGGCACATTCCTGAATAATGATACACTTTCCTTAATGGAATTTAGGGAAGTCGCACGGATTTTGATATGCTAGTGCGTATTTAAAATCTCAAAGTGTTTCAGATTTTCTTTTTTTATTATTAATTCAGTACATGTTTACTAAAACTATTTTTATTTCACGTGAATACATAACTAGAATGGATACAAAACTGTGGATATTTTATCTACTTAATATATCTGTCTTACAATAGAAAGTATTTCGTTAACTGTTTCAATTTAAACAAGATATTGATTTCCTTGGCACTTCAATTAATTTCCCTTCTTAAAAATATGCGTTGATTAATCCATTTTCCAATTTACCTCTGCAATCATTTACGAGTTTCCTCTCATTGGTCGAATTAATTAAGATGTGGCTATTAGCTCACGATTTAACACCTCTGGAATTCACTTCAAGCCTGACTAATTGCAATTGCTATGTCATCAATATTCAAGCAGAATTCAGGACGATTGTTCGTGCTGTAGATTAATTTCTGGGGAGAACACTCATCACTGGTTACTACGTGATGGGACCCCATGTGCAGTGATGCTCTTGGAATTGGCTGATGCGATGCAGAATTGTAACTATTCGCATGCAGACGTTTGTGGTTTCTTCAGAATCTGTACGAAAAACTGGTTCTCGATCGCAACTTGATATTCAGATTTGAATTTGAGCTGGAAATAAGTTCCGAAGGTGTGGAAAATCCTACCAAATTCTGCTTTTTAATCCTCTGAGCATGAAATTGCGTTCACATTAACACTAGTGTATATTGCTAAGTATATCCTTTCAAAAAAGTATTCGAACATAAGTTAAATTTCTTAATTCAATTTCATACTTCAAATATTGTTCTCCGTAAAAAATGCATCATGTCGTATGTAATAAAAACGTCTAAGGTTTCTTTCTAATTTTGTGTTTTTTTTTTCAAAAACAAATTAAATATTCACAAAAATAAAATAGAAAATTTGGATATTATTCGAATACTTCTTTGAGAAGGTGTACCTATCGCCAGACTTCGTGCCGATTACGCAGATGTGTAATCGATTACGATTACGATTAATTTTCAATTTCAGATCAAGATTACGATTACGTGGAAAATATTTTGTCAGGATTACGATTATATTACGATTACCATAAAAATCCAATTTTCCGATTACGATTATACTACGATTATGTAATCCATGAAAACTTTCGATTATGATTATATCTGAGTCCGATTACGATTAAATTACGATTACAAAACTTTCTTTTTTACACTTCTGGCGCTGACATAATGTGTAAAGTTTACAAAACAGAACAGAATTATGGGTCCGGCAGACCGGAGGCAAGAAATTATTATAATTGACAAGAAAATTTAAAATACGCTACGTAATATATTCAAGAGTAAAAATAGTGAAGTTTCTATAGATCGAGAAATCAACGGTATTTTCAACAAAGACGATGCATATCCCCTCCCCCCGTATTGCGCCTATGATAGTTAATATGAGTTCTGTGAGGAATCAAGCTTATAATATACGTTAAGTAGAAAAGGTATATGTAATTAGTCTCACTATATTTTAATTCCAAACTGATGATAGTTGACAACAATTCAAGTTTGAGGGCCTCACATTTTTTTGGGTGACAATATTTTACTGTATCAAATTTACTCATAATCAAGGAATTACTTCAACTTTGCTCACTTTATGTTGTTAATTTTTGTAGATTACTGATAAATGACTATAGCCGGTAAATTTGGGGGATTTTTTCTTCTGTTGTACAAACAAATAAATGAATTAGATTTGCAAAAACTATGTTTTTCATAAAAGTTGTAACTAAATAGTAAACATTTTACAGTGACACTTATCAACTTTAGAACCATACAATCTAACTCTTATCATTGTTAAAATCTTTCAAGTTTGTAACTATGATGATACTTCTCTAAAATATACGATACATACCCTTAAGGGCATTTAACTGGTACTCATTTTGAATTTCAGTTGCATGTACGGAAGAGGGTGAGAAGATCATAAAAGTGAAAAATCGAGCATTTTAGTTATATTCATAGGATATAATTAGTTAGATTAGAAATTAGGAAAGATATTAGTCGTCTTTGTTTTTTACTTTTTCTAAGAAATGATTTCTCTCCGATACTTTTCAATCATTAAGAAGTTTATTATAAAAGAAATATCAGAAAATTATTAAACATGTTAATTTGACAGTTATTAGCTATCTACACAGTATTTTCAATAAAAGTGAATTGTAAATATGTTTATCAGAATTATGAAAAAAAAAATTCTAAATAAATCATTGTATATATCACTTTAAATATTTTTATTTAGCTTAATGAAAACTAAATTTTCAAAATTAGCATCTTTCAGTAAGGCTCATGAAGGAGAATAAAACTTCTCCGCTACACAAATTATGTAATGTGATATGAAATCTGAAATCTCTTAATAACTAATTTTGAAAGTTTAGCAGGGATATATATCCCGATATCCCACTCCCTGGTTATTCTCCTGGAGTGATATATATTCCTGCAGGGATATATTCCTGCAGGGATATATATTCCTGCAGTGGCGTAGGAAAGGGAGGGGGGCTTTGGGGCTCGAGCCACCCCTATACCTTTGGAAGATGATAGAAAATAATCATATATATGTGTGTCTTTTTCAGTGTCCAGAATCGATGAGCCCCCCCCCCCCAAAAAAAAAGAAACAACCGAATTGCTACGCTACTGCGCCTCTGCGATGAAGAATCGGATTGAGGGGAGACCTAGCGTTGAATTTAAGCCGATAGAAGACCAATTTTGTATATATGGCGAACGCGCACATTAAATCTGAAGGGCCAGATATCATTAATCTGGGTTTGGTCATTCTGATTTAAATACTACTTAAACTACAAGGCAGTCTATTTATGTAGAATCATAAGTAGATGGCATTTGTATAATAGCAGACAATATATTAATTGTGTCACTATTTCAATACATAAACTTCTATTGTATTTTTATGGCAAAAAAAATTATAATCATCAAAATAATAAATAGGGATTATTTTCGAGGGATGGTGTGTGAATAAAAGGTCTGAAAATAAAAAATAAGAGCAATAATTAATATTTATTTAAATGAATCAAATAAAATGCATAAAATACTTAAGCATTTTAAATGATGCATGAATCAAAAATTAATTTTGAAATCTCCTTTCTCCTTGAGTCAAATAGTTACAGTTACCAGAAAAATATATTTGAAACTTATTCATTTTTTTAACCGAATTAAAAAATGTAATGATTTATAGTGTATACATTAAAATAATTTTTAGTTTTAAAAAATTCTACTCGCAGGTACAGGGTTACGTACTACATTTTATTTTAAAATTATCTTATATAAGGGGTGTATAGTTAAACAGTTTAACTACTAGTTATAAAATAAAAATTTAAATACAAAAATTATGAATACATGTTTTCCAGAGTGACCAATATATTTTTTTTAGAGGAAACCAAAAGCTTTCTAGGAAATCCCCCCCCCCTTATCGCCTATCGAATTACACTGAAATTGAATTATTGAATTACACGTGTGTCTTCCCTCATTTCTGGAAAACAATGTACTTTAAACCTCCTAATTCAAATGAATACCCCGTTCCACTTTCCACCCCCCTTTTCCGCGAAACAAAAGAAATTTATTTAAAGTATTTAATTAAATTATTACACAAATAACTTTTGAGGTGGCGTTTTTTTCCTACATTCAAAATTTTTCATACTCTGAATGACCCTCCTCCCCCTCCCAATAAAAGCACTTGTATGTGCGCCCCTTTATAAGCCCTTTCAAAATTTAGAAAGCCTACTTTGATTAACCTAATTTATTTATTTATTATTTATTTATTTTTTGACAGAGAAAAGAAATTACTACACATTGCACTTTTATTACAAAACAAATTTGTACCAAGTAATCACACACACACACTATAAAATTATTATGTGTATAACACTGCTACATAAATAACACTCTAAAACACAATAAACATAACACTTCGAAAGTTAAACAGTAAATTATGATAATTAAATTTTGACCAAAATTAAGATTCTAAACAAGTAAACAATGTATACCAAAAATAAATTTTATTTAATTAATGCAGCGCATTTTAGTCAGATCAATGAAACATGTATTAAACGGAATTGGAAAAGACCAGGGAATATTTTCGTGAATATTATCGTTTTCCCCTTAATATAGAAACCTTTTAAATGCAGTTTTTCAATTAATATATGTACTCATTTTATAATAATCTATACAACAAATAAATACTCAAGAAAAAATATCCAAAATTACCTCCATATGTGTATTCCGAAGTTGGAGTTCGTCTTTTTTGACACTGGCATCTGTACTAAGATAGTGCATTTATATTTTTTGAACTCCTTTCCTTTTTCATTTTTTTAAATTTTCTTGAAATTCAAAAAAAATCTTGAATTTTTTTCGTGTAGGCATTGCTGTTTTCTCTTCGCAGTCGCAAATTGAAATGAGATAAAGCAAAGATCTGCAATAGCAGAAAATACACCTCTTGTGTACCCCCCATAGAATTCCCACGTCCACCCCCAATTTCTGGGAGGTCTGTCCATTCTAGTCAGTCACCCACCACAGTCAGCATAAAAAAGAATGGTCATCCCGGGAAAAAAAAGGGAGCTCTGCTTCTCTTATCTTTGTCCCGTACGAACTACGATGGCAGAACAATGCCCTCCCCCCTCCCCTCTTCCCCTGAAAGGTTAAAAAATAGGAAACTTCCTGTCTTCAGGGCATGCAGATTTTTCGATGCTTTGCTTCTCCGAGAAAATCTTTTTTCCCAGCAAGCAGGACAAAAAATAAATCTGGGCGCCCGTAATCGTTTCATAATCGTCTTGTAATCTAAGCGATTACGACTACAGGCTCTAAGATTACGACTATCTGGCAAATGAAATTTCTAGATTACGATTAGACTACGATTACACGAAAATATAAACTTTCAGATTATGATTAGATTACGATTACATAAAAATTCAATTGTCGGATTACGATTAGACTACGATTACATGAGAAAATGTAATCGATTACAATCGATTACGATTACACGACTACGATTACACGAAGTCTGCCTATCGCTTCTGTCAACTCACAGGCATCATAATCAGCTTTTCAACTTAAAATTTTGTGACCAATATATTTACAGCTTCTTTAATTATAGTTACTTAAATCGAAATTTGTCGTCTTACATAGTGTCGAAAACTGCTGCATAGGGCATCATAAAGCAATAGGAACAGAAAACTCTGGGAAGAGAAATTGAATCTTCACCGTTACATCCGCGCAAAGATTGGAGTAAGCTGGTTAACCCTTTATCGCGCAGTGATCCCTCTCTGGGAACACCAAACTGTGACGTTTTGACTGTTGCCAGTCACGAAGAATCGATTTGATTTCTATAAAAATAGTTGCGGGTGATATAGCTCTACCAGAATCTTTTACTTTTTAGCACGTCCTTTCCCGTCAAAAAATTGTCACGATTATTTTTAACGGCACTGACATCTGCTGAAAAATGGAAGAATGAGAGAACAGCTGGATAGCTTACCCCATGCTGAAAAAAGGGCAGCCATTGCCATCGCTCGACTTAACTACCAGAAAGATGGCGGACGATCGAAACGTACGTTCATCGCGTGCCACAGATCTAGAGACCCTTTTTTTACGACAGTTGGCTGTGCTCAAAAAAGGGTCTCTAGATCTGTGGCACGCGATGAACGTTTCGATTGTCCGCCATCTTGCTAGTAGTTAAGTCGAGCGATGGCAACGGCTGCCCTTTTTTCAGCATTGGGAAAGGGTTGCGCCTCAAAGGGTTAAGGTCTGGATGCAGGAGGGGCGGTATATCTTATGATTTCTCCTGCCCTTTTCATACTCCACTATCTAAATTTAACGTAAAGTTTAAAGAATTTTACGCTTTTACTAAAATTATCCGAAGGTTAACAATATTTATTGAAGAAACTTTGATCCGCCTGTTGTATTGCAAATATCGACAACAGTTGTCAGTTTGTTGAGTAAAACTGTATGGAAGTACACTACATTTTTCGCATGTCTTTGCTAGGGAGATGCCTGTGAGGTCTTTTAGTAGAGAAATTCAAACTTAGTAATAAATTTATGCAAAGGTAAGCATACTTTGTTATTAATAGCAATCCCTATTTTCTCATTTTAAGTTGGAAAATGTGTGCAACTATTACTATGTAAAAAACACTCAAAATACTGGTGTTAAACGATAAAATAAATAAAAACTTTGTTAAAATAACACACATTATAAGTAACATTTTATATGTGTTTTTTTTCACAAAGTTTATATTTATTTTAACTATTACTATGCTAAATGCAAGGAGTAAAATAATATTCCAACTTTTAAAGACTAAAATTGCGAAGCTAAAAGAGTTACATTTCTTATAATTTACTGTTAAATAACTTTTTTAATTTATAAAAATAAACATGTTTGAAGTGAATACCCTGCGGGAGAAAAAAGGAACTTTTGCGGTTCAACACTCGGTTATTTATTTATTTTTTAATATATAAAGTGTGATATCATGGGCACGTTAAACATGAATGTTTTAAAAACATTTCAAGTTTTAAGCAACACTTTAAATAGAGTTATAAGAAGTTACAAATATCAGATTGCTAAATAGCGGAAGTTGTAACAGTTTTGATTTGTCCAAAAACGTTGTAACTTCTACAGCGTTGGGATTCTAGCTCTTCAAAGATGGACTATTATTTTATATACACCCTGTATTAAAATATATTTTTTAAATATAAATAAAATTCAACGTAATCATACCCAATTACTTGGAATACAGAGAGGAAAACATTTAAGAAAATCAAATACATCAAAATAGTCTTACTTAAAAAAAAATTGTACACAATTATGTTTTTTATGTTAATTAATTTTTAAGGTTAAAAAAGCTTAAGAAAAATTATTCTTTTGATGAAGTTAATTTGAATAATAAAATCCTAATTAGTTCTTATGTTAAAAGAATAGACGATAAATGAAAGAATTAATTAATATTCTTGTGCCTGAAAAAAGACAATAAACTTTTCGTGATCTACAAAAAATTTCTTTTTATGTCTGCTCACTTAATTAAAAAATGTACCAAAAATATCTACGTTAATATTATCTAAATAATTTTCACATAGAAAACAGAAAGAAAGATGTTTAAAGGAGTCAATTAATACCTTTAGGTTTTTAAAAAGAAGAAGAAAAAAAAAAAAACTTGTTAATGTTACTTAAGATGTCTTCTCATATACGTGTAAGTAATTTTAAAGTTTAAAAATATAAATAAAATCTTACGTTGGCCATACTTCATACTTTATTTATTTTGCATTAAAAAAAGGATTCATGAATTCAAAAGAGTTCAATCTAATTAATATTCCTACTTTTAAAATAAATGTTCTATGTAAGATGTGAAGTTTTCGTTTTTTAACATTTTCCAACAATGTTTGAAAGAATTTCGATTTCTGTCCATTTGTCTGTGGTTTGTCTGTCCGTTCGTGCTATAACTGCCTTATACATAATGAGATTACTATGAAATTTACATATGTGTGTGCTATGTACTTTATTAAAAATGGCTATGTGGCATTTATAGTTTTTTTACAGGAGCATCCAAAAGAATTCAAATGCATTACGTTACATAGACAGTCATCGTTTAAACCATATTTTAGAAACATTACAAATGAAACAAAATTGATATGTGTTGCTACAGATTACAATATACACAAGGTCCCCATCGAAAATAATGCAGGTAGCAGTTGTAGTTCTTTTACAGGGATATTCAAAATTATCGCAATACATTATGGTTTACGGCAGTTTGAAAACATTAATCCATTTCCAGCACACGAGCCGCCCAGGTGGTGTAGAGGCATTCTATCACGCCTTGTGTCCGGGATCGTATCCCGGCTTGGGCATGGATGTTAACTTGTCCGTCCCTTCATAGGGGGTAATGCTGGTCGCCGAATGGAGGCCCTCATTATAAAATGGCCTTAATACCTTGGGCAGTTTTTTTTTTATTTCCAATGCAGCAGGCGATTACAGACATTATCCTTACGCTACCTTGGGCAGTTGTAGTGGGCAATGCCTAATCGGCAATTGCCCACCCGTTGAAAAATTAAAATTCGAACACACGATAATTATTGATATGCTAAAAGTTATGCTAAAAGTATTTATATGCTAAAAGATAGCAATGACGTGGGTTATGTCCAAAATCTCGCCAAATTTGGCAACGATGTTTTGCCACATATCGGTACCTCGCCAAACTACTTGGCTCAAAGACAGTTGTGTTGAAAAGTGTTTCATACTCGATGGGCTTGGCATAATTCACTTTCTTTCTTTATATATATATGATTAATAGGTAAAACGCAAAGTATATTACTGCAAATATGACACACCGTATGAAAAAATAAACATTAGATAGAGAGGGTTAAAAAGTATTATAATAGAAAAGCAATGAACCATATATTATACAAAAATTAATGGAATAGAAATTATGACCTCTGGGACTCTCATCAGGGGCCATACCCAGAAGATTATAGTTAAAGACATATATTAAATAAATTATAAAAGTGAATTTATTTTATCTTTATGTAAAAAGTTCTTCATAATCATAAAAATTTAGTTCTGACATAGGAAAGTAAAAAAATTCTTGAGTCAAATCTAATATTCTTAAGTTTATAAAGACTAAAAGTTTTCTTATTTTATGTTTTAAAAAAATCCTTCCCTTCATAGGGGGTAATGCTGGTCTCCGAATGGGTGCCCCCATTATAAAATGGCCTTAATACCTTGGGCAGTTGGGCAATGCCTAATCGGCAATTGCCCACCCGTTGAAAATTAAAATTCAAACACACGGTAAGTATTGATATGCTAAATGTTATGCTAAAAGTATTGCTATGCTAAAAGTAGCAATAACGTAGGTTATGTCCAGAATCTCGCCTAATTTGGCAACGATGTTTTGCCACATATCGGTACCTCGCCAAACTACTTGGTTCAAAGACAGTTGTGTTGAAAAGTGTTTCATAATCGATGAGCTTGGCATAATTCACTTTCTTTAAATATATATATATATATATAATTAATAGGTAAAACACAAAGTATATTACTGCAAATATGACATATACCGCAGGAAAAAATATAACGTTAGATATAGAGGGCCAAACAGTATGATGATAGAAAAACAATGAACCATATATTGTACAAAAATTAATGGAATGGAAATTATGACCTCTGGGACTCTCATCAGGGGCCATACCCAGAAAATTATAGTTAAAGACATATATATATTAAATAAATTATAAATGTGAACTTATTTTATCTTTATGTAAAAAGTTCTTCATAATCATAAAAATTTAGTTCTCACATAGGAAAGTAAAAAAATTCTTGAGTCAAATCTAATATTCTGAAGTTTATAAAGGCCGAAAGTTTTCTTATTTTATGTTTAAAAAAAATCCTCATGTATGCGTAATTAATTCTGCAGTTAAAATATATTAACAAAAATATACATTAATCAAATACTGCTATTTTGTACATTAAAAACCAAAAAGTCCAAGTATGAAAAGAGCACTGATATTTTTACTTTATAAAAGAATATATTAGTTTTTATGTATTTAATAAAAAGCCTTTTTTCCTCATGTATGTAAAAACACTTTGCTTCTGACATTACAAAACAAACCGTAACAGTAGATAAGGTTTTATACGTTAGCTTCAAGGTGTTTACCACTGTTCCTTCCGCTTTGTCTCACACGACACCTAGCACCCAAAAATTCACAAAGCATCGTCTAGTTTTGGGTTACATAACAAAATAAAGGATGTTGGGGAAAACTATCGGAATTCAATTTGTGGAACAGAATTCTCTCGTCAATATTATTCTTTAGTTATCTTTGAAAGACAATTGAGAGAGTGTCTAATATTAAACGGGAAAAAAATGTTTGTTTGTTTATGTTATTTTTTAATATATTTTATATATTTTTTAAATATTTAAATAAATAAAATTCAGTTTTAAGCCCGTTTTTTTACCGACTTCAAAAAAAAGAGGAGGTACTCTGTTCCGGGCGTATATACAGAATGTCCCATAAATGTGATAGCAAGATTTAATTCTTTATCTATTAGAAATAGGAAGGCAGCGTAAATTAGAGAAACTGTTCTGAGAAAGGTAGGGAAAAAACATTTGAAAAAAAATCTTTTCAATTTTCAAAGAGGGATACTTTTTAAATTTCGATACGACCTCCTTACAAAAAATAAATTGCAGTTAGGAAAATGGGCCCCATACACTAATGACGTGGTGCACAAAATTACAGCTTATCATCATAAAACGTCTCACAGATATGAAGATGAATACATGTTGACTTAAAGCGCTTTTCAAGGGCTGTCGAAGGGAAAAATCAAGTTGGATGACAGCGTTCCAGGGGTCGAGCAGAAATTACGAATTCAAATTCACGCATAATCCCTGATCATCTTTTTATAAAGATATCTCTGAGACGATTTAAGATGAAAGACTGAAATTTTGCGCATCACATCGTTAATGTATGCCCCCCCCCCTTTTACTTAACGGGAATTTTTTTGTTAAGAGAATGTATGCAAATTTTAAAAGAAATATAACTTTTTGAAAATTAACAAGAGGAATATTTTCTTAACGTAGTCTTTTTTCCTAGCTTTTTTTAAACATATTTTTCAATTTTACATTGATACTTGTTTTTAATAGATAAGGAATTAAAATGTGTTACCACCTTTTGGGGGCACCCTATATATGCGGGTATGTATGATTGTAGAACGATTTTTTTTTCACCTGGACCAATTTTATTTTATTTAATAGAAAAATTATAGAATAGAGATGGTCCCATGTTAATTTGTCCTCTTCTGATAACATTATCATTTCGAAAATCGGAAAAAAACGTTTTTTAAACCATTCCCTAAAGTGTTGTCAGTAACTGCTTTTGTAGTAGTATGTCAAAAATCGCCACGGTTGGCTACTTTTGGCGATTTATCGCCTAGCGTCAAAACAGAAGTCCCCAAAACTGAACTCAGCTTGGCGATACTTTCTGTATTTGGAGAGAAATTGTTAAACATTACTATTTTACAATCGGAATAAATGCACAGTTTGGATATTTGCCACACGGCGAGATAAAATATTTTGTGGTGCTAAATGCATCAATCTGTCAAGTCTAGAATTAGGCATAATGAATGCATGGAGAACTACTTTAATGTAAACTTAATGGGAATGATTATCGAGAATGTTCTTGTGCAAATTGCCAAAGACTTAAAAGCCGACATTGGTGACAAATATTCAAATTGATCCGGAATAATTTTTCGTTAACATCACTTAAAACAAATTTTTAATCCTGCTTGTTTCTTTTTTAAAAATATTTCAGTGGTTAAAAAGGTTCCTGTGTGCCAGTGGATAAGGGGTGGGGATAGGGGGGGGGTCATAACCCCCCCCCCATGAAGAATTTTTTGCCATACAAAATGTATGTTCTTCACTGCCTTATCACACTATCACACACACGTATACTTATATGTGAGTTGCAATAGTCATAACTCCCTCCCCCATGAAATATTTCTGTCTACGCCATTGCTGTGTGCACAGCAAAACAACTCTTCAATCCAACTAAAAAACCTCAACCATTTTTCCAAAATGATTTATTAATTTCGAACTGTGAAAAAAATCAATTTATTTCCAACACACCTATTACATTAATGTTGGAAAGTGTCTTAAAACCAAGACGTTTGGTTGGATTTATCTATCTGATTAATTAACTACTACATTTTTAATTCGTGTAATGAGTTCAATTTTCGTAAGTTTGTGCTTATTATAATATTTGTACCGATTACTTAAACTGCTTAGTAATACATTAACTAAGTCTTTCGAGGGCATCTTTCGTTCGCTCGGTGTAAAATGAAAAACATTTTTACTAAGGACTATTACAAGCATTTCATTTACGAAAATGAGGAATCATAGTTTAGTAACAAACAAAAGGGACAACTTCATTAACCAGCTGAAAAATTGTTCTAAAGTTAAAGTGAACTTGGAGCTTAGTGAATTAGAAGCACAATGGGGAATGGACTGGAAGAAGCACAGAACTGACTTTAACAGATTTTTGAAGAGGAAGAAAATGAGGATTAATGGTTGTTTAATGTAACGTTTCTTAACTACTATTGCAGCAGTTTGAATTTATTTAGAATTAAAGCTCCATATATAGGATTATTAAATTGTTAAAATGGTTAACTAGCCCTCAGCCGTGCAGTCACTGTCATTACATTCTCCCGATATTCAGATTTCTTTTTTCGTTAACCTTTGTGGCGCAACCCTTTCCCAATGCTGAAAAAAGGGCGGCCGTAGCCATCACTCGACTTAACTACCAGCCAGATGGCGGACGATCGAAACGTTCATCGCGGGCCACAGATCAAGAGACCCTTTTTTCACGCAGCTAACTGTGCGGCAAAGCCAGCTGTCGTCGGAAAAAGGTCTCTAGATCTGTGGCACGCGATGAACGTTTCGATCGTCCGCCATCTGGCTGGTAGTTAAATCGAGCGAAGGCAACGGCTGCCCTTTTTCAGCATTGGGCAATCTATCCAGCTGTTCTCTCATTCTTCCATTTTTCAGCAGATGTCAATGATGTTAAAAATAATCGGGGCAATTTTTTTACGGGAAAGGACGTGCTAAAAAGTAAAGGATTCTCGTGGAGCTATGTCACCCGCAACTGTTTTTATAGAAATCAAATCTATTCTTCGTGACTGCCAACAGTCAAAACGTCAGAGTTTGGTGTTCCAAGAGCGGTAACACTGCGCGTTAAAGGGTTAAGGCAAAGATAATCGGGGACTATCTGCCATAAGGAAATGCTCTGGATAGAAGAAATTTTTAATGGGTTCTAGTGCGTAGTCACGTTACATCTGGAGAAAACTACCCGAAACTCGGGACCTTTAGTCCAACAGTTGCTTGGGAAGCTAGAACCCTGGACTTGCACAGTGCGAACTTCAACCCAATATTTATTGTCTTATCTACTCAGTCATTGGTCAGCCGCATTATTCCAAATACCTACAGTAATAAATATATTTCCGACTTTTATTAAATGAGCATTTGCTAACTTTTCAAAAAACAGCAATAAAACAAAATAATGAGAAAATTGCTTGTCGTTGGGTAATTCTTTAGAATTTTACAAAAATCTGATTTGATTAAATGCTTACGTATTCATGCAATTTGCAGTGACCTCGTCATGCCTCGCCTGGGAGGGAAGGGGGGGGGGAGGGATCTCTGTACTTAATGATTGAAAATAAATAAATAAAATAAAGATTCCAAAGTATGTAGACTGAACGTATAGAGTTGAACAGCCGGGGTGTTCCGCAAAATACAGTTTGTCATGCCATGGTTTTTTTGTTCCATGTTTATTTTTCTAGTAAAGTACCTTCTCTCTAAAACTGCGGTATCATGATCTTGTGAAAATGAAATTTACTGTCAAATAACATCTGAAGGAAAAATAATTCTTTGCATGAATCAATTATTAAAACACCAAATTTTATTTATTTAGATATAAATGATTAATCTTGTACAGAGCTTTGTTTTCAACAGATTGAATATACACGATGATAACTCGCTTTAATTTATTTAACCATGAGAGACATAATTCGGCAATATAAATTTAGGAAAAACGTTCAAAATGAGATAGAAAAAAGACTGCGTTAAAAAAAATCTTCTCCTTAATTTTCCAAACGTTTCAATTTTCCATTTGTAGATGACCCCCCGTACAAAAAAAAAAAAATCCGTTTAGCAAAATACACTCCAAACACTTATTCAAACTTATAATGCATAAAGTTTGAGAATTATATTCTAAAAATTTTCAGAGATCAGAAGACATATATATGTTAACTTAAACCACTTTTCAATGAATCTAGAAGGGAAAACATCACGTCGGATGGTCGTCGGTTTAAGAGGTCGTACAGAAATTACGAAAGAAAAATTTTTTTTTTCACTTTAACAATAAACGTTTACGTTCAAATTCCTTAATATCCGTGACCATTTTTGTTTAACCCTTTAACGCGCAGTGTTCCCGCTATGGGAACACCAAACTCTGACGTTTTGACTGTTGTCAGTCACGAAGAATAGATTTGATTTCTACAAAAATAGTTGCGGGTGACATGGCTCCACGAGAATCCTTTACTTTTTAGCACGTCATTTCCCGTAAAAAATTGTCACGACTATTTTTAACAGCACCGACATCTGCTGAAAAATGGAAGAATGCGACAACAGCTGCATAGATTGCCCAATGCTGAAATAAGGGCAGCCGTTGTCATCGCTCGACTTAACTACCAGCAAGATGGCGGACGATCGAAACGTTCATCACGTGCCACAGATCTAGAGACCCTGTGCGGCACAGCCAGCTGTCGTCAAAAAAGCGTCTCTCTATCTGTGGCACGCGATGAACGTTTCGATCGTCCGCCATCTTGCTGGTAGTTAAGTCGAGCGATGGCAACGGCTGCCCTTTTTCAGCATTGCGAAAGGGTTGCGCCTCAAAGGGTTAAAGTAGTTTCTTAGTGTACTTATACAGAAAAGGGGAGGATAATGTAAATCAGAATTCGACTGAATAAAATAAAATTAATCATTGCTTCCTCTCCTCCACATTTCTTCCTTTTTTCGCAATATCTCAACACCAATGTTTATTTGGTTCAACAAATTAGGGCTTTTTTTCTAATTCTTTCGAAAACAAAATCCCTTCTCTTTCCGTGATATCGTAATCTTCTTCCTAAATCCATATAAACAAAAGAGGGATTATGTAAATTTTTGCCATTTTCACGGCATCTTTATTCTTACCTTGGGGGCACTTGTTTTTGATGAGCTGAGGCCAAACTTTAATCGGCTGAAAGATCTTAAAAGAAGGATGCTGCAAAATCACTGGCATAGTGAGTTTGTTCATTAAGTAAACGAGCGCAACTCTAGGTTCAAGTTATTTTAAAAGAGTTATGTTAGTTAA
Source organism: Cheiracanthium punctorium (assembly GCA_038373885.1). Taxonomy (NCBI): domain Eukaryota; kingdom Metazoa; phylum Arthropoda; class Arachnida; order Araneae; family Cheiracanthiidae; genus Cheiracanthium; species Cheiracanthium punctorium. Next base: position 718,790 of record JAWZYV010020288.1, on the reverse strand, counting down.
ACCTCTGAACGTATTAGAAAAAGGGAGGAAAATAAGACTTTTTCACTACACAATTAGCTAAGAAACAGCAGTGGCAGATCTAGGAAAATTTCAATTGAGAGGCGATAAGTAGAATGAAGCATATAATCAGAGACGAGTCGTTTTTTTCTTTTACCTGTTCATTTTAAATCTTGAACCCATGTTTAACCTATTCGTTCTCATCATTAGAGGGCGGGGGGACTGACTCTCTTTCTTTGAACGACGTTGTTTCCAGTCTGGCTCTTTGAATACTCAGCCGAAACCTTTCGATTGTGCAAGCGCTGGGCTCCAGCATAGCATTCAAAGAATCATTTTGGAAAACAACATGGGTTTAAGAAGAAGAGTATCCTCCGTTGTATCTTTCTCTATCGGAGATAGCGAACAGGTTAACCCTTTAACGCGCAGTGTTCCCGCTCTGGGAACACCAAACTCTGGCGTTTTGACTGTTGCCAGTCACGAAGAATAGATTTGATTTCTATAAAAATAGTTGCGGGTGGCATAGCTCCACGAGAATCCTTTACTTTTTAGCACGTCATTTCCCGTAAAAAAATTGTCGCGATTATTTTTAACAGCACTGACATCTGCTGAAAAATGGAAAGATTGGCACAGCCAGCTGCGTCAAAAAAGGGTCTCTAGATCTGTGGTACGCGATGAACGTTTCGATTGTCTGCCATCTTGCTGGTAGTTAAGTCGAGCGATGGCAACGGCTGCCCTTTTTTTAGCATTGGGAAAGAGTTGCGCCTCAAAGGGTTAAGTATGTATTTAGTAGGAGTTTAAGTGCGCTTAAAAGAGGTGCGATAGCCCCATCTCTCCCTCCCCATGGATCCGCCACTGAGACAGTAACTAATGTAAGGAAAATAGCTATTTAATACCCCGCCCCTTGAGCCCACCTTTAACCTGTCTATTCCAACTGTTTCAGAAACGAAGAGGCAGAAATACCTCTTCGGTTACTTCCTCGGTAATAGTTAAAGATATGTATCTATTTTAGTTCGCATGATGAGTGTATTGCCGTAAAAGATTGAAGTTCAGTGTTTGGAATTTTAGTCTGAGAGATTGATGGTGTACGTCAAATAATCATTAGTATTTTTGTTTTATTAGTACTCTTAAAAATGTTCATGAAAAGAAAAAAAAAATAATTCTTTGTTTCTTTCCAGAATGAACAACAACAACAACAAAAAAAAGTTTTATAGAAAAATATTTTCTTTTGGAAATGGTAAACATTGCCAATTACAGAAATTTATAAATTGATGATTAACAGTGAATTATTTTGTGAAATGAAATTTTAAGAGATCGCAGTTTCTTCATCATGTAAGCTTCGTCTTTTCAAAAAATAAAACTTTTTTTTTCAAGTGCTACACCTTTCAGCACTAATTTTATAAATTAAAATGTACAATACAAAATCTAAAACTATTTACAATTCCAGTGTGACATCAAAAAATTAAATTTAATTATTTTTCTACCAAAGAGAAAGGGAAGCATTCATCATTTCATTTTATGCACATCAGTGCATAAAATGAAGTTTTACAATTGCTTCCAATCTTGGATCAATTGTACCAGTTTTAGGGGACAGCTGTAACCTGCAAGTCTTTTCTTATGTATTTATATTGACATTTACATTTACATTTTACACACTTCATATACGAATATTTTTTACAGGTAATACAAGTGTTACAATCGTTTCCCCGATCTCTTGTTACAGTTGATACTATGATGCTATTTAAGTTATCATTCGATTATAGTGAAGTGTGTAGTAGTAAAAACTCAAGGTTTCTCACACTAAGTTAAAAAAGGTAAAAGTATGGATAAAAATAACGATAAAGTGATTCCTTTACAGTTTCTTTCCTTAACCCTTTAACGCGCAGTCTTCCTGCTGTGGGAACACCAAACTCTGACGTTTTGGCTGTTGCCAGTCACGAACAATAGATCTGATTTCTAGAAAAATAGTTGCGGGTGACATAGCTTCACGAGAATCTTTTACTTTTTAGCACGTCATTTCCCCGTAAAAAATGGTCACGATTATTTTTAACAGCACTGACATCTGCTGAAGAATGCGAGAAGAGCTGCATAGATTGCCGAATGCTGAAAAAAGGGCAGCCGTTGCCATCGCTCGACTTAACTACCAGCAAGATGGCGGACGATCGAAACGTTCATCGCGTGCCACAGATCTAGAGACCCCTTTTTTGACGCAGATGGCTGTGCCCGTGCACTGCTGATCCTTTTTTGACGCCAGCTGTCGTCAAAAAAGGGTCTCTAGATCTGTGGCACCCGATGAACGTTTCGATTGTCCGCCATCTTGCTGATAGTTAAGTCGAGCGATGGCAACGGCTGCCCTTTTTTCAGCATGGGGAAAGGGTTTCGCCTCAGAGGGTTAAATAATTAGAGCAGGTTGCACCATACTGACACAACTTGACTGTATCATGAATTAAATATGAAATGTTACAACGGAGCAGTGCTACTTTTTACTCCAGATTTTCCTATTTACAGACACCAAACTTTCGCTGTTCACGAATCATGTCATAAAACAGAAAATAAACCGAATCTGATAAGCTTAAAAAGTCTGATTTATTATCTGAAAAGTGCGCAAGTGATAAGAATGATTTAAAAACCCTTTTTTAAAAGTCAAATTCTTGCGTTCTACCTTTTTTGATTGTTTGGCAGCTGAGATAGGGTTTCTGAATGGAGAACTGCTTTTGATATTTTTCAAACAATCTTAAATGTCAAATTTCACAATTTTGACCTTGATTATTCTAGATTTTGCTCGATATTTGCTCTGTATGTTTCTCTTTTGATACTACTGCGTAGGCATTTGCGTTTGACTCTTCATAAATGCGATGCATGGCAAAAACAATAAATCGAAGGAAATTTAACAATTGTCAAACAAATGGAAATTATTTTCCAGCCTTCGAGTAAAAGTAATTTCAAGACCACATAGACCTTAAAAAGTGTTTACGCATTTTGCAGTAGGAAACTATGAAATACACCATAAACCGATTGGTATATGACTCAAAACTTGTAACCTTTCGAGACCGGCTGGTACGCTATCTGTACTAATGAATCAAGACTATAGACCGAGACCAGTAACACATGAGGGGGTCACAGTCATAGTGAATTAAGTCCATCTAAACTAAATTGAAGAAATGAAGGTTTAACCCTTTGAGGCGCAACCCTTTCCCAATGCTGAAAAAAGGGCAGCCGTTCTACTTAACTACCAGCAAGATGGCGGACGATCGAAACGTTAATCGCGTGCCACAGATCTAGAGACCCTTTTCTGACGACAGCTGGCTGTACCGGCACAGCCTGCTGTCGTCAGCAGTCGTGCTGTCGTTGGTAGTTAAGTCGAGCGATGGCAACGGCTGCCCTTTTTTCAGCATTGGGGAATCTATTCCGCTGTTCTCGCATTCTTCCCTTTTTCAGCAGATGTCAGTGCTGTTAAAAATAATCGTGACTTTTTTTTACGGGAAATGACGTGCTAAAAAGTAAAGGATTCTCGTGAAGCTATGTCACCCGCAACTATTTTTATAGAAATTAAATCTATTCTTCGTGGCTGGCAACAGTCAAAACGTCAGAATTTGGTGTTCCCAGAGCGGGAACACTGCGCGTTAAAGGGTTAAAGTTGCACATTACAGTGTAGTGGCATTATACTGTCAAGTAATAAATGCCATCTGCGTGGGAGAGAAAACGTATTAATCACGTAATTCACTATGGCAGTGGATAGAACATATTTCTAGGTCACTTCAAGATGAACTATCTCCATTTTCAAAAAATACGGACTTGGTCCACTATGGTTGTGAGCCCCTCACATGTGTACCATTGTTTGCTTCCGCCTTTTCTTGGAATTGTCAGTGGAAAAAATCTATGCGAAATCACACCATACAGAAAGGTTCAAGGCTAAAGAACATTTTTGAACTTATTACGGACATTTTGAAAAGCTAGGGGTGATTTTCAATGAGTTAAAATGGTTGTTTACTGCCATCCTTACTAACAATTTTGCTCTAGCTATCATCGGCCGGCTACGTGGCCGGTGGTAATCCGAGCAAAGTTGGTAGTAGGGATATACCTTAGATTCACTCGACAGAACGATAGTGACTCCGAGAGAAGAGGAGTTCTGATTTTGATTTCCGCACATCACGGTTATTATCTAGAATAGGAATGTTATGCATTTTGATTACCTCGAATGGGAAAAGTTTTCGTAGGCTACAAACTTTAAAGTATAATCCTGATGGATCGGACGTAAATAAGAAAGCGAACATAAAATTGGCAGAATGCCTGGACATAAATATAAAAGTTTTAGTTCCCTGATGGTCTATACAATGTGTATAAATATGTGCAGAAAAAAACAGTCAGTCGTGGGACTGAACGTCAGACGTGAAAACTTATTGTCAAGCTTTTTAAAATTTATATTTGCAGTCACAGAGGTTTTCACACATTATTGTTTTTTTATTAACAAAAAATAAACATTTATCAACGTTTATTCACATTTTTATACATTTGAAATTCTTTGTAAGAAAATTTTAATTTTTTTAAGGCTGTAAGGGTATCGCACATGATATTATCACTGGTGCTCGATTTATGTGCACATTGAAAATTTAAAAAGAGAGAGTGAGTGCGCTCTCCGGCCGTATGAGGGAGTTGTCAGAGGTCGATTAAGAGAAACGTTCCCTCGGCCGCTTACATGACGTATAGTGTACTAAAGGTATTTGAGAAAAACTGACGGACACTTGAATACACAAAAAAGCTGCACTTTATTGTAGGTATCTTCACAAAACAGTTATTAAAGAAACAAGTTCAATTACGCACCGTACATTGCTTCATAAAAATAACACCAGGAATATATCTAATTGTTCCGGCCACACGGCATGCCGGAGTTCCATAAAGAAAACGAACACAACCTCCTCTGACGGAGAGCAATCGAGAAGTCCTGCTAATATCTTCCTACAAAACTGCCAGCTCTCTACAGGTTGGCAAGTAAAATATGAGCACTCATAAGCCGCTGCCCCACGTGACAACCACCGTCCGGTAGGCGTAAACAATATAAAAATTTGAAACAAACGGATTAAATGATTGATGCCAAGACAGAAGTGCCAGAATTTTGGCGGATGCCAATACATAGGGCTACAACCCCGTGAGAAAAGCGAAGGGGGGCGACAGGGAGGCTCCAAGAACTTACACAGCATATGCTAAAGCGAAATTAATTTGGAAGGGAAACCCCGAAAAATCCCAGACATAGCGTCGCGCAAAAGGAAAGAATATGTTATCGAGCCGAGAAACAGAGTGGAGAGAGATTAATACGGAATACGAAATTTTGATTTAGAAAGACGAAACATAGGAACATTATTTTAAGACGCGAAAAATATGTGAACTTCGTCACAGGCCGCAACGGGACACAGCCGGAAAATGCTTACGCTATACATCAGCAATGCACAATTTTCTTCACGTGCTGGATTTTATTCGATTTACTTAATAATTATGTACGTGGATTTATTGATTATCAATAATTATGTACTTATGTTGTAATGAACAGTCGTCCTATTTATTTGTAATGAATGATGGATTTTAATTCAAATTTAAATGCACTGCAGTATAACACTTATAATTCAAAAAATGTACAGTATATAATTATTAACACTCTCCACATTATCAAACTAACTTTATTGCACAATAACCATGTAGCTTTCCAAATTAAGAACAGTTTTTTAAAATAAAAAGTCGAAAATTATAGTCTGCACTTTTTTGCAAAAACATATAGATTGTACACAAATTGTACATAAAAAGTAGATATTTTTGAATATTTTGAAAGTATACACTTGTGCAAATTATATGCAGTTTTTATGTACACTAAAATAAAAATTTACGCAATTTGAAACGATTTTCAGAAAAATCTCAAAATCAAATGAAAAAGTTTTAAAAATTTGACGCCTTTAGCTTAAGTTGAGTGATCACCTATCATGTCGCCAAATTTCATTTCTTTCGCTTTAGTCGTTATTACGTGATGTGCGAACAAAAATTTACGCAGCTTGAAACAATTTTAGGAAAATCTCAAACTCTAATGAATTTTTTAAAAATTCGACGCCTTAGTTTAAGTTGAGTATCCACCTATCATGTCACCAATTATTTCATTCGATTCAGTCAGTTTTAAGTGATGTGAGAATAAAAAAAGCGTCACTGACAGAACGGACGGGACAAACATCCCCCCCCCCTTAGTCGCACTGGGGTACCAAATGCTTAAAATGAATAGCAATCGCAAAATTTTTTTAATACCAAGTAGTGCACAGGCAGAGTAATTTTATATATTTAGATACATAAACGTTTCCCATTCCGAAATTGAAACAACAATTACTTCAAACTCTAGTCATTTCATCCGGAGTTGAATCCGTCCGATGGTTAGAACGCACGCCTAGAGTCTACGGTTCGATACCAGTCGCGTAGGCTAGAAGGACGTAGATAAAAGAACTTGTAGTTCTTACGCATGATAACTGGTGGCAGCACTAAAATTCAAAGAAACGAGGAAACATTCTCAGCAGGCAGAAGACGAGCTATGACGTCGCAATCCACTTTTCCCCCAATCTACCTTTCCCCCATCTGAGTGTGACGGTCACATGAATTTATTGATTTTTCTTTATCCCAAAGTGCCCAACGCGCCTAAAGAAGTTTTCTCTTCAAAAAGTAGGGATGGATGAAAAAAAAAATATATATATGTCTGTCTCGTCTCGATAAACAGTTGCACACCTTTGTCTCTTCCCGCAAATTTCTATATAGTTATGACAAATAAGCGAGTTTCATCTCGAAAAACAGTTACAAACAAACTGTCTTGTCTCCCAAACAGGTTAATAGTGAACAATTCTTAATTTAAGGAATAGGCCATCTACTGAGAATCAGACTTTATCACTGAGTTTAAAACCTCAATTTCTGAAACCTAGAGCCCTCTGGAGGTTAAAAAATGCATAAATTGAAGAAAAATGTCTAAATTGGCACTAGATAGCACCATTTGATAAGAGTTTTTATTTTAAAAGGTTATAATAAATTATCTGCCAAAGTGTCAATTACTGGTGCACCTACCCTATACTTGTCTCGCACAATAACTGCAAACATTTGTCTGGTCGCGCACAACAGCAAACCTTTGCCTATTCTTAAAAATTTCTATTTAGTAATGTGAGAAATAAGCTTGTATCGTCTCGCATAGCAACTGCAAATCTCTGACTCGTCTCGTCACATCCTTTCCAAAAAAAATTGAGGGCTAACAAATTGAAGGGTTGAAGAAGACGATGGTTGAGCTAAAAAAAAGCTACATCTGTTTAAGTCGAACAACCATTACCCTAGTAGCACAATTAATCCAAATGACGTTTAAAACACGTTTTTTAACGTCGGAAAACGTGTTTCCAATGTAATTTGAACGTTTTTTGAACTAGCTGTGCTACTAGGGTAAGGTAACTGACAGAGGGATTTCCAACATTCAAGTTTTTTACACAGTGTGAGGTATAACTTTTCTCTGACTGGTATCTGGATGGGAGCCCCCATCCAGATGTCCTTGGTTTATTTCTTTTTATCTGCTTTTTACCTTTCTACATTTGCTTTTGTCGTTTTAGAACTCATGGATTTTAGCTTTACCTGTTTTATGCGCCACCTTTTTACTTGAAAACTTTAATTTACCACATATACACATAGTCTGGCGCAGTATGTCCTTTCTGGACCTTGTGCCATTAAACACCAACTAACCAACCAACCAACCAATCAACATTCAAGTAGATTAATACTAAGGAAGGGTGCCATGAGCTTAGCCAGGAATTAATCTAGGGTGGAGCAGAACCCTAGAATAACCCCGAATCCAACTGCTCACCCCCTACACACAGACTCATTTATTAACTACTTGCTTCATTTAAGGGGGCAGCTGCCCCCTCCTCTTAGTCATCCCCCCCCCATTGGCTATGCCCATTTTAGGTGTATCTTTCGATAACCAAGGCTCTGATTCATTGTTCTGTCGGTATAATAAATACCTCAAAAAATAAGAATTTCTGACCAAAATGAGGTTACGGGCACATTCATAGTATATTATACTTATTTTTTTTCAATAGGAATTTAAAATTCTTAAAAGAAACAGGGAACTTTTATTTCTGATCCAATTATACCGAAATAACTCTTTACGAAGATGTCGTACTGCAACTCTAAAACTTCTAGTCGCCAATAACTCCGAATCATTCCCAGCATTCTTCACGTCTAATATACATATTTTAAGGCTAGAAGAGAAGGAAACAAATATTCGTAAAAAGCGGAAAAACTCAGCAAGGAATGCAAAATCTGTTTATAATCTTGCCTGATGGATGGCAGTAAAACGGAAACTTCTTCGCGTCCGAACGTAAAGAAGCTTATAAAATATCGTGGATGTTTGGAACTGAAGTTTCTGTAAAGTGTCCCTAACAAATGACTGAACGTGAGAGAAGTACAAAACAGGGAACAACGGTTTGAATAATTCTAGAAACGTTATCTGAAAAGTAGATGCATGTTTGAAATGAAATATTTGTGTTTGTATCCATGCGCGAGCTATAAAAATATTGTTTAAAATGTTTCCAATTTGCATAAATGCTGCAGGAATAATTTGATTAAATATTGCTAAAAGGATCATTTATTAAAAAAATTGTGCTTCGTATTGTAACATTCTCATTAACTGAATGCTAATGTAAGTTAGTTACTGCAGGGAAACTGCTACTGCAAATGTGACGATATCAGAGACGGATTTGCAAGCCTACCGCCCAGAGGCTGAATCAAAACGCTGACTATTCCACCGCCTTCGAAAATTTGCCGCCATAGACTATAGTCTAGATAGCTTATTTAAATCTGCCACTGAATGAAATATTAAATAAAATTTTTGTTGAATTTTTTTCCTGGCTATTACATTGAAAGAGTCACCGTTGTCACCAAGTTACACTTTTGGAGATTTAAGCAAAATTGCTGACGATTGACACTTTTCATCATTTTACTCCTATGAGAGAAAAAACGTTTTTCCGAATGGCTAAAATTGAAAAATTGATAGTGTTGCAGAAACACTCTGCTTTATTTCTGGGTCCGTCGTTCTAAAGTCCAGTGTATGTAGAAAGTTCAAGTAAAAAGTCCACTTGTCAGGATTGAACACAAATTTTACTACTACTAGAACTTTCGAACAATTTACTGTGCAAAATTCACAAGTACGATCAGCCAGTAACTTGCTTATAACAGTCCGCTTAGTACAGAAGCTTTCACAAATGCTGTATTTCACACACAAAATAAAACACTTCCAAAAGCTAAAATTATGTGGAAATACTCGAGAAAATTCGTAAACAGTTCCTCAATGAAGAATTAACACACAACACATTCAAAAACAAGCTTCTCAAAACAGCAAAATATTGCTTCTATAAGCCCCAATGCAAAGCTTTTGTGCTCACTCACGGACGTCTGTTCTCTGCAGCAGACAGAAGCAAACTGACTCAGCTGTGGCAATGCGCTGTCCTTTTATAGTTTATGCCGAACACCAGAGAAGGTTCTAGAGAAAACAATCTACGGAATGATCTAGATCAAACTCTAATTTTGATCGCGTAATAGAAGAGTAATAGAGTAATATTAGGCTATTGCGTAATATTAATGCAGGAAAACAAATTTTACAGTCCCATACGGAATAATCGCGCCAAATGTCCGAAATGTCGCCAAGCTTTGCGCCAAAAATAAATCCCCATAAAAGAGGTCAACTAAGCCCTAGCACCAGTATTTATCAAGAATTCTAGAAAACCCTATGTTAACCAATGGGGAAACCCAAAACTCCGTATCTCCTGCTCTAGTTAACTGATTTTGATGCAACAAAATGCAAAACTTTATTATTTGACGCCTAGAATACGAATTTTAAGCTAGTTTAATACCCAGCCACACAATTCGTAACAATAGTAATCGTCCCGATTATTAATATTTTTAACTTTCTGGGAGCATTGACCTTCCTCACCCCCTTAAGGAAACAGCAGAAATGGATGCAAAAGGATGTTATAGATATCAATTTTAATTTTGTTTAATCAAACTCATGAATAGTGATATACTTTCCAACTTAATGGAATAAGGAAAGAAAACAGGGAAGACCAATGGATTATAATACGCTTTTAATAGATAGCGTTTTAGTGCTTTTTTAAAAACTGAAAGTGTTTCAGATTTTCTTACAATTTTTTTCCTTTCCGTTTTTTGATATAGGCCAATATATCCAGAAGCTCTTCAGAATTAATATAGGACGAATATAACTTATACCTTTTTTGTAGGTTTTTATCATTAAACATCAATCCCCATCTTATTTTTGTAACCAGGGGCAGCCCAACACAGTAAGCATCGCATCGGGGCGCCGGCTTCGAAGGGGCGTCATTTCGAACTTAAAAACTAAGTAGAGCATAAAAGTGGCGTCTTTTTTTATGTTAGCAGGGGGGTAACGTCTTGGGTATGGAATGGTAGCGTTTGAGAATTACAGCTAAGTTCCGTTTACAGGATAATAATTTATTTATTTACAATTTAAAACAATCTTGATTAAATATGCTGCTATATACAGGTAAATAAGATTTCGTTGGACATTATTAATAGAGGACTAGTTATACTATAAAGCTAAAATTAAAGTCATTTTATTCTGTTTTGTGCATTTATTATTATTATTATTATTTTAATTCTGTTATTCTTGGAACATATTCCATCATTATGTTATTTTTCAAATCTGTACCAAGACTGGAATTTGGGTAAAAAATTCATCACACGATTTGAAAAAGTGCGACAGAAATCAGGAAAGGTTGAATATAGGTGTTCAAAGAGTGCTGAACGATTATAACTTCAATTATTAAAAATAAAAATAAAAATAATTTACGTACGACCCCTTGAAAACCTGCAGCAGTTAAAACTGAGTTATTCCAGACAAAACTTGCCTTGTTGAGTTAAATTCTTAAATCGGAAAAACAAGAAGCGAAGTATATAAAACAAGATTACTCTCTTTATTTCCCTAAATCTTCTGTACAACCATTAAAATAATGTCATAAGAGAGAGGTGAAGACTTCCTGATGATGGGTAAACATTCACAAGAAAGATGTCCTTTATTGCACATTCACCTACTCAAAATATGGCGTCTTGCCAGAGAACTAAATAGAAAAGTTAAACTTCGACTTGATCGAAGAGAATGTCTTTTTTTTTTCCGAATAGTTTTTGGGATTTTATCTGAAACACTTGCTTGATATTGCTACTAACTGAAGCGTTTAGTTTGAAACAACAAACGAATATGCTCAAACAACTGAGCTCTGTCAAATGGATAAAATAAATTGCGGAATTGACTTTTTGTAGATAGCATACTTAAAATTATAATTTAAAAAATAAGTTGAATTTAAAAATTCTAACTGGTTATATTATGACACATTCATATTAGAGAACTAGAACTGTTTTGCTAAACGAGAATAATGAAATACCGCTAATTCGTGATCGATTTATTTACTACTGTGATGTTACGTAACGTCTGATGGTAATGGCTGGAGCAAAAGTTCTTTCATGCCAATTGGTATTTCGAGCTTTTAAGGTTGACAATTCTGTTAGTCTTATCCGAAATTTCCTTTTATCCACAATCCAGGAAGACTTGACATTTTTTTTTTTTTTTTTAATCGGAGAAGTCCATACACGATTGGCGATATTTTTTTTTTCTAGTGGACATTGCAATCCTGTTGGGAATTGCACAGCTATGAAGCTTGAGGTTTGGCTTAGTGTATATTAAGCCTGATCGTTTTAAAAAAGTATAGGCTATATAGAACTTCTGGATAGCTTTAAGAAACAAATGAATGATGTCAAACACCCCCCCCCCCCTTCCCTTCAAGAAAAGAAACCCATGCACAATCTATTTATCTTAACAGTAAACGTATTCATCTCATGTCAATTTCAGTAAGAATTCTTAAAATACAAAAATTGTTTTTTATGTTCTTTTAAGTTTTTACTGATTTTTTCTTTTGAGTAATATATTTGTTACATTTTGGAGCAAGAATTTTATAGGCAATATCCTTTTTCCTTCCATTGAAGACGGCTGCTCTCTCCCTTTTCACACCTTTACCCATCTTCGAGAACGACATTAAAAATGTCCTGAAATTGATTTTTATGTGTTCCTGAGTGTTATACTTAAAGAGAGAATTTTATGGATACCCGCTTCCTTTTTCTTTGAGATCATGCGGTAGTGGCGTAGTCAAAGGCGGGGGGGGTGTAGGGGGCTCACAACCCCCCATGAGGAATTTTTGCCATACAAAATGTACATTCTTAACTCACTTCTCACACACGCATATACATATATATGAGTTACACTAGCCGTAATCCCCCCCCCCCCCATGAACAATTTCTGGCTACGTCACTCTCATGCGGGCTATGCTAAAAGAACGTCGAAACCCTCTAATCTCCATGCCAAATTTTGCAAAATGCTGCCCAAAGAACGAATGTTCACGTTATAGCTCTCATCTAGCCCTTGTACTGAATAACTCACACGCCGATTTTCGTTTTGGCTAAGCGAAATGTTAAAATACGCAAAACGACATTGCTTTCTGGTGCGCCCAATACATGTTTTTATAAATACTATCTAACTTTCGGGCTCTCATCTCTGAAAGCTTTTATTTTTGAAATCAGCCAAATTTGGCCTCCTGGACTTTTCTTTTTTGGTGGCCAAAAACTGAGATTCTTGTAGCGCGTCAAATTAGCCCTTTTGAAATCATTGTTATGAAGAGTTTAAAGCAAAGGAAAAAAGTTTTCTGCAATAGTAAAATCAATTTTTCCTCAAATAATTTATTTTTGTTTAAATGTATGTACATAAAACATCATATTTATCAGTTTTAACCCTAAAATATATGATTTAAAAAAATACATAAAATAAAATTATAAATTCATTTAGGCTCACTCATGCCAGGGAAAATATTAAAAGGAATTTCAGCATGTTATTTTCGCAGAAAAATCATGAAAAATAATCAAATCAGAAATATTAGAATGTTCACTCCATGGCTCTCATAAAAAAATCTAAATCTACTTCACTTAGTGCTAATGCAACTATTTTTAAAATATTTTTTTATTCGTTTTCATTTAGCAATAAAAATTAGAAGCAATCAAAAATTCGGTCAAAAATTTGTTCAGAAACTGGATGAGCAGGCTAGGATTTCATGCTTGTTTTCTTAAAAAATAATGTTGCCATACAATTTTAAAAACTAAAGATTATTTCCATAATGATACTACTGGTAACTGTCTTTGTAATCTACAAAATTTTCCTTTTATTATGGAAAAATGAGAGTGTAACCCATTGGATACAGTATTATCTAAGATTAGTATTATCTAAGATACAGTATTATCTAATTTTAGTTTCGAATAATAAAAATAAATAAAAATTACGTAAAAATGTATGAACAGTAAGTATGATTAACCCATTTATGCCTAGTGTCCCTTTTTTGGGACGGCATTTTCGCTATTAGTCGAAAACGTTATTTATTTTTCCTAGCCTTTATTCATGATTACTGAGGCTCAACTCTACAAAATATTTTAACATGACCAAGTAGGATGTTGATATTTCGATTTTTATGCAGAATGATTTTAAAAGAAATCGTCCCTTGTTCAAGAATTTGACATCAGAAAATTATCTATTATTTCTGTTATCAGTAAAAATCGAAGAAAGTCGCAAAAATACCCAGGCACAAATGGGTTAAATAATAATACGAGTGTATGACATATGCACAAACTATGATTTTGAAATGTGTTTTCACGTTTGATTTGAGTAGAAACGCTCTTTCTAGAACTCACTATAAATGAGCCTTAACAGTCTTTTATGAATGCTACTGCACCAACATTTGTGTAGCTTATTTGTTTCCTTCCAGGAAGATTGTATTGAAGCCTTCCAGGAAACGGTGTCTCCATTTTTACTTCCTTGTACGTAGTATAAGGAAGTAATGTGATCCCGAAAAATTTTGGGGGCCAAATTTCGACATAAAAACCGATTTTGACTACCTCTAAATTGAATTTAAAAATTTTTTTCGATGCATCTCATCGTAGGCTAGCATGCACGATCATATTAACGCGTCTGCAACTCATTTTGACCAGTGGCGAGTCTACTGTGGCCAGTTTTTCCATGCCGTCTGTACGTACGTACGTACGTACGTACGTATGTATGTAACTCGCATATCTCAAAAACTATTGGCCGTAGAATGTTGAGATTTGATATTTAGGATTGTTGTATGATCTAGTTGTGCACCTCCCCTTTTGGTGGCAATCGAATGGATAGTTTATGTACAGGACCGCCCAAAAGATTCGAAATACATTACGCTCTATGGGCCGAAATTCATTAAACTCGCCTAACTCAAAAGCTATTAGGCGCAGAATGTCGAAACTTCATATTTTGGATAGTTGTAACATCTAGTTGTGCACCTCCCCTTTTGGTTCCATTCGACTGGATAGTTTATCTACAGGACTGCCCAAAACATTCGAAATACATTACACTCAATGGGCCGAAATTCATTAAACTCGCATATCTCAAAAACTGTTAGGCGTTGAATGTTGAAACTTTATATTTAGGATTGTTGTAACATCTAGTTGTGCACCTCCCCTTTCGGTTCCATTCGACTGAATAGTTTATCTACAGGACCGCCCAAAAGATTCGAAATACATTACGCTCTATGGGCCGAAATTCATCAAAGCGTTTTTTAGAGGTATTGGGCTATTTCAAACGACTCAGAAGTGATATATGCTGTAAAGAGTTAGAAAATGAATTTCTCTATTAAAAAAAGTGTCTTTATCATTTATAGTTCTGCTACAGGAACACTCAAAAGACTTCCAATACATTACGGTCAATAGCAATTTTAGGGGCATTCATCCATTTCAAGCACAATACCGTCCTACCACATAAGTTAGGTAATGGTCCGACCACGGTCACGTGCCTCCCTCAAGAACTATGCCAAAAGTCGCCAAGCTTGGCGACTTTTGGTGTACGTGTGTGCATATTTAACTCTCAAATCTCAAAAACTATTATGAAATTTCATATATAAGAATGTTGTAACATCTAGTTGTGCATCTCGATTTTTGGTTCCAATCTACTGGAGAGTTTATTTACAGGACCACCGAAAAGAATTTCAGTACCTTAATGTCTATGGACATCTTCATTATAATACAACTGTAGACAGTCATTGTTTGGTACATGCCCAAAATCTCGCCGTCTGTCCTCGACCTTGGCGAGTTTTGGCGAAATATCGCCAAATTTGGCGATAGTCAGTTATTTCGTCCATGCCCAAAGTATCGCCATTTGTCATCGTTCTTGGCGAGTTTTGGCGAAATATCGCCAAATTTGGCGATAATCTGTCGTTTGGTTTATGCTTAAAATCTCGCCAAATGTCGTCGACATTGACGAGTTTCGCCGAAATATCGCCAAATTTGGCGCCAAAAATTATTTCCTATTTTGTATAACTCTAAAACTTTAACCCGTAGATTTTTTAACTTTGTATTTAGAACTATTGTAATATCTAACTGTTTTCAATATCTTTTTTGACAGCAATCGACTGAGAATTTATTTACATGGTGAGCCAAATGACTTTGAATACATTGAGGTGTATAGATGCATTCAATTCATTGAAGGTCTGTGCTCACTGACTACTTTGGCTATCCCCAAAATCTCGCTGACTATCTCAAGTTTGTCGGCTTTTGGTGAAATATCGCCAAATAAAGTGTCAGAAGGAAATCTTTCAAATTGAACTCAGCTTGGCGATATCGAAATATTTGGCTAGAAATTGCTAAACCTTACTATTATTGATATTTTATCTCTTTCAAACAATTAAATTTAGAGGAAGTGCGTCGAAAATATTTTTGATCTAATGGACGTGCAAGGAAGTCATGTGTTGGACACATCAGATTTTTTTTTCAAGAGTTTTAGATGCTATGTGGCTTCTTTCCTCATAGTTATTTTTCTACTCATTTCTTGTATTGTTTGAGTTCGGCTGAAATCTATTTTGTAAGCCTTTAAATAATCTCAAATGCATCTAGAATGCAGTAATTTTGGAAGATACAATTTCTCAAGCATGCATATATTTTAAAATGCAAACTTACCCAATTTTGTCAGAATAGACTACACTTATTAGAGAAGTACTTTTACTATTTATCAATGTGGCCTTATTGTTTGATAGAAAAACAATTTTCTTACACATCGGCCACGGAGCTGGATATAGGACGACACTTTTTAATGATTAGCTACATAAGCACCCTCTAGTGACGTATAGCCAAGAATCATGATGCAATCTACGACTAACGCACGTATGCGCACTGCATAAACTTAATGATGAAAACTCACAGCGCTATCTTACAGGCAGATTTCGTTTAGCTCTTTTAGAATTTGTCGATGATCGTCCTATATCCAGTCCATGGCATCGGAGATCTGATAGATTTTTTATTTTTTACATTTTTTAGAGAAATAGGACAGAATCATATAGGAAGAGGGAATGGGGAGGCTAAACATCTCTCCGAGAGTTGTGGTAGCCCAATGTTTAAGGCGGTGGACTGGTAACGGGATTGTTGCAAACTCGATTATGACATATCGCTGAAGACCACCCTGAGCATGCGGTGTACGTGCACGTTATATTCGTGCTTCCTAAAATTCCCTGGGCGGTCGCTAGCAGTTCTCGAGAGTGGCCAATATTCAGAAGTCCCCCTTCTGCTGAGGATCCAAATGGTGGCCCGAAACGCCCGAAGGACGCATGTTGCACTAAATGGCACATTTTTTGACGTGAGCTGTTCTCTCCAAAAGAACATATCTCCTGCCCGAAATTTTAGCATTAGTGTGATTAAGTTAGTGTGAGTTTTGAGATCTTTTTTTATGTGTAGAAATTTTGTTTATTTATATGACTGTCATAAATGTGTGTTAAGGATTAATATAGTTTCAAATACACATTATCCATTGCTTTCCTACTATAATATTACCTACTGTTACCAGTGTACTCATGGATAAAAGTAGAACTAGATCTATAAAAATAATGATTCGGTGAATATACAACTTACTCACAAAAAGAGAAATCAAGATTTCTTTTTCTTTATTTTTGTTACTTACAAATTCAGTTTCTGTATTGAACTTTCTCTAAATATACTACCGGATACGCGTTCGAACCCTTTAAAAAGTCTTCCGCCCAAGTCACATCTCCCCGTAAGGACATGCCCTTAGTGTAGGCTTGCCATAACACTAAACAAATAAACAAAATGTACTATCGTGCTTATGGGCTGCACAAAAATCTGTCAACATTTGTAAGTGAAACGATGCACACACACACATACAAACATCAGAAATATATCGGGTTTTACGAATTAGTGAAACAATCTATAACATTTTTCAAGAGCATGCTACACTACCATTTCTTTTCCTGAAATATTGATGAGATCGATATTGTTTTATCTAAAACTAACTTTTCTCATTATTTTACTTTCGAGACAAAGCATGAAGAAAAAAAAATGATATTTTCTTTAAAAAGTTCTCACAGAAGGTTTTCTTTTTTTCAAAATAGATAACCGAATTACGATAGGGAAAAAAGAAGCAGAAGAATTCACAGAAAAGTACATTTCTCTTTCTTTTATTACGCATAACACTTGACTAGCATTTTTTTAATTTAACCCTTTAACGCGCAGTGTTCACGGTCTGGGAACACCCAACTCTGACGCTTTGACTGTTGCCAGTCCCTAAGAATAGATTTGATTTCTTTAAAAAATAGTTGCGGGTGACATAGCTCCACGAGAATCCTTTATTTTTTAGCACGTCATTTCCCGTAAAAAAATGGTCAAGATTATTTTTAACAGCTGTGACATCTGCTAAAAAATAGAAGAATGCGAGAACAGCTGGATGGATTGCCCAATGCTGAAAAAAGGGCAGCCGTTGCCATGGCTCGACTTAACTACCAGCAAGATGGCGGACGATCGAAACTTTCATCGCGTGCCACAGATCTAGAGACCTTTTTTTGAAGCAGCTGGCTGTGCGCGCACAGCTCTGTGGATCTGTGGCACGCAATGAACTTTTCGATCGTCCGCCATCTTTCTGGTAGTTAAGTCGAGCCATGGCAACTTCTGCCCTTTTTTCAGCATTGGGAAAGGGTTGCGCTTCAAAGGGTTAAAGCACTACTCAGGCTACACGCATTAGTTCTCTGACCTTTCACTGACGTTCAGAGAACATTATTGAACATTCTCTGTACGTTAAGAGAACCTGTGCACGGTCTGGGTATTTGTAGATATAATTATAAAATTTCATCATAAAATAACTTTTTAATCTTTAGTAAAAATTTATACATCCTATTCAACTCTCTAATAAAAATATCCGTGCTTTTTAACCCTTTAACGCGCAGTGTTCCCGCTCTGGGAACACCGTTTTGACTGTTGTCAGTCACGAAGAATAGATGATTTCTATTAAAATAATTGCGGGTGGCATAGCTCCCCGAGAATCCTTTACTTTTTAGCACGTCATTTCCCGAAAAAAAGGGTCACGATTATTTTTAACAGCACTGACATCTGCTGAAAAATGGAAGAATGCGAGAGCAGATGGATAGATTGCCCAATGCTGAAAAAAGGGCCGCCGTTGCCATCGCTCGACTTAACTACGAGCAAGATGGCGGACGATCGAAACGTTCATCGCGTGCCACAGATCTAGAGACCCCTTTTTTGACGACAGCTGGCTGTGCCCGCGCACAGCCAGCTGTCGTAAAAAAAGGGTCTCTAGATCTGTGGCACGCGATGAACGTTTCGATCGTCCGCCATCTTGCTGGTAGTTAAGTCGAGCGATTTCAAAGGCTGCCCTTTTTTCAGCATTGGTAAAGGGTTGCGCCTCAAAGGGTTCGTTAACTGTGGAAGGACATACCTTGCACTCACCTTTTCCTTCCACCTTCGGTAAAACCAAACCCTATTGGAATTTGTTCTTACATATACGCAATATATACATATTTATTATTTTCACACGTTAATTTTCGCGAGTTAAATATCCATAAGTTAACTTGTATTAATACATTACGCTACAACAGAAAGCTTGGATAAATAATATTGCCGTTTCGGAAAACCGTTATGAGTTGCATTTTATAAATTTACGCGCTATTATGTATAAGGTGTGTCTCATGAGATCGTTTACAAGCCTAACATGTTGGTCTGTTTGACCACGAGGAAGAAGACTTACGTATGAAATTGCGTCTGCGATTGGTGACAGACGGCAATATTTACAAGCATATTGTAGAGAGTGACGTGTCAATATTGTAGGGAAAAGGATACCATTGTGCAGGGGGGGGGGATAAGCAACGAAAAGCAACCCTACGTTAATAAATACCGTGATCAAGAACGCATTTAAGGGGGTTTGAGTAGGAAGTCTGCTCCCCCCCCCCAATTTTTTTTTTTGATTGTTACTAAAATGATAATTGTATAGTCTTTTAGTAGAAAATATTTCCTTTTTCACCGTTTGGACCTCCCCCCCCCCGCCCCCTCCTAAATGTTTTTCCGGATACGTGCCAATCCGTGGTAATTTCAACTGAAAAGACTACCTAAATTTTTTTTCCTGCAAGCAATTACAATTGATTATAAACGTTTCTGAAATTTTATTTTGATTGATTTATTGATTCGATTGCTCGATTGACTAACTGACTGATAGTGACAAAGAGAGACACAGATAGATAGACAGATAGATACACAGAGAGAGAGAGAGAGAGAGAGAGAGAGAGAGAGAGAGAGGACGTAGCAAAAGGGGTGGGCCATGGGGACTTGGGCACCCCCTGAAATCTGGGATTGTTGTTAATCCTTTGATGCGCAACCCTTTCCCAATGCTGAAACAGCCAGCTGCGACAAAAAAGGGGTCTCTAGATCTGTGTCACGCGATGAACGTTTCGATCGCCCGCCATCTTGCTGGTAGTTAAGTCGAGCGATGGCAACGGCTGCCCTTTTTTCAGCATTGGGCAATCTATCCAGCTGTTCTCGCGTTCTTCCATTTTTCAGCAGATGCCAGTGGTGTTAAAAATAATCGTGACCAATTTTTTTACGGGAAATGACGTGCTAAAAAGTAAAGAATTCTCGAGAAGCTATGTCACCCGCAAGTATTTTTGATATAAATCAAATGTATTCTTCGTGACTGGCAACAGTGAAAACGTCAGAGTTGGGTGTTCCCAGAGCGGGAACACTGCACGTTAAAGTGTTAATTAGATGTCAAAAAATTAAGCATTTTTGTGAGAAATTCCACCTTTACACCGTTTGGGCATCCCTCCGACATTTTTTTTCACGCTACTACCCTGGATCCTTCCCACCGAAGAACAAAGGTTGCACGAGCTTTATGAACTGAGGATGGAAGCCAAGTGCGAGCGAGAGTTGAGTGCGCCGACGCCTCCGAGACCCGGATACAACAACCTTATCTGTTCCGACAATTCTCCAACCAGGAAAAAACAAAGAACATACATCATTTTTCTTGTCGTTTCGTTTTTGTCAAAAGTAAGTTCTTCACCTTATTGTGGAAGAACACTTCAAAGTTCATCAAGGAGAAAGAAACTCTTGTTTTTTCCTCCTCGCTCGGTGATTTGTCTCGAGGGAAAAAAAATGAGAGAATGTTGGTTAATGACTAGCGGGGATTTCGATGGAGCCAACTCTTCGCAAAAAGTTACTGCGTCGTAAGTGGGCTTTGTAAATTTAATTAGTAACTTTTCAAAAATTTTCTTTTATGAAATTTTGCTGATCAAAATGCAGTTATAGACGGAAGTAAAGTCCAAAACAGAATACTACAATTCACGTTGTTTAAACAATCGTATATCGTAAGCTATTTTTTAATTTTTAAACTCGAAACGAGTATTCAGATCTTACCTTTCCTAATTAAAATTGCTTTGATCAAATTTTAACGTTTTAAAAAGCAAAAAGAGGTCTGTCTGTGGTGACAATGCATTGTAGCTCCCTAACTGATGAGCTAATTATAATGCGGTTATTTATTTAATTAGAAAACTGGTTTTTAACAGGAATGCTGCTTAGCCATAGTTCGAGAAAATTATTTTATCCACTTATTTAATATAATTAACCCCTGAAGTCTCTGTTTCACTGCAGTCTCATCGAATGAGCCCATATAATGAGATCTGCACTGTCACAAATCTGGTTTAATCGGGAAAGTCAGTTCATTGTAGTGATGTTTACATCATTGTTTAGGTTTTCCAATAAAGCTCAATGTGATTTGTAAATGTTTTGTTCAATGCAGTCATTTTAATTTTGCTATTCTGACAAATTATTTACGTTGAAAGCTTTATTTCTAAATGAAGAACACCATCTAAATTTGACAAAAATGGTCTTTAAAGTTTCGTAAACTTTAAAAGTAAAAATTAAAGATCTAACTTTAATTAGATTGAATTAGAGTGATTTTTCTTTACATTCCTGGAGCACAATCTTGAATACAGAAATATGCATCAAAGGCAAAAATATTATTTTTTTTACAGATTCCAGAACTTGATGCTTAATGCTTTCCAATTGATAATGTCAGTTATAGCTGAAGTCGCGGCTATTACAATACCAGTAGCTGATGAACCATATTTAAAAGGTTCAATCCTACTCATTCTTACTTAAAAGGGTTATATTTTGATTTTTGCACTTAAGAGTTTTAAAAGTCATAATAAATGACTTAAATTTAAGACTTAAATTTATGACTTAAATTTAAGAGAAATTAATCCTACTAATATTATAAATGTCAATGTTTCTATGTATGTTTGTTACTCTTTCACGCTGAAACGGTTTGACGGATTTGGATGTAATTTGGAATAAAGACAGTTAAAGTCCTGGATTAACAAACAGGCTACTTTTTATCGTGCGAAAAAAAAAAAAACAAAAAAAAAAACAACACTGTCTCTAAAATATACAAAAAACCCCCCACTATATTTTATATATAAAAAAAAAAAAGAATACAATGAGCTTTTTTTTTTACAAAGCCGCCGATAGATGGCGCAAACTTATAGAATACGCAGTTTATAATAAATAAAATCACCTGAATAAGTTTTTCTTTCTGACGTGGATTTATAAGAGAGGATTTATACTCAAGATATCACTCAATATCTTAAAAATATGAACTAGCAATGAAACATTTGCAAAATGTACATTGTGCTAAAATTCCGTTTTACAAACGATGTCTTGAAAACTGATTTTCTATCTTCTACAATATATTAAACGATTTGTGAAATTTTTTAAAGGATTGCTGATAGGGAACTTAGAAATCTTTAAATCATATCAATTTAATTAAAATTTATTTTCATCTTCTTTGAACATAATTTTTTCTTCTAATATTTGGACCGGACTTTCAGACGCTGCATCCAAGCATGATCTTAATATAAATTACCTGGTAATATTTTTTTCGGAATTCCAATCGCCATTTTATTTTATTTTTAAGACCATAATTGCGTTTTAAAAGCATTCCTTAAAAAAAAATCCTTGATAGTTTTAAAACGTAAAATACTCTGAATTTTTGGAATTACCAGCGATTCTATAATAAAAAGAAACTAGCTGGAACCCGTCGAATTCGACGGTCACTTTATTGACTGTAATATTCAAAAATAAATGGGAACGATCAAGAATGTCACCAAGGTCTTGAACAAAACTAACAGGAAAAATCAAAGAGCGACGCGGATGGAACATGACTTGTGACAGAAAGTAAACAAAAGGTTTCACGCCAGTTCTTAGCAACTGTTCAATGACGATGAAATGATTGAAATCTTTAAAATTTGTTTAAAAAAAAGAAGAGTAGATATTAAATGACGAATGAGCAAATACAGTTACAAATTCTAATTGAGCATTTCGTCGAAGACGATATTTTGGGTAAATTCATCGACCACGAAACGTCCAGGTGAATTCTCTTAAATGATCTTGACTGCCACAGCATTCTTTGATCTAACCATTGAAAGAGTGACATACAACATTCCATGAGAAAATACGGGCGCAGAAAGGTAAACGCCAAAAGTATGAAGCGAAAATAGTGGAAAATTCTGCAAGAGACAAAAAAATCTAATCCGCCAATGGCGATCGCGCGCTCCCTACTTTATTTGCCTTTTCTGAAGCTACCCTCGATGGTAAAGATCCGGTATCAGACAGAAAACGTAAAAATTAAAGAAATAAAAGATAAATCGCTAACTAAAGAAGGAGTTTATAACTGCCGTCAATGTCGTTAACAAACCACAATGTATTTGTATGGAGAAAAGTTTGAAAAAAATCTGAAACACTTTCATATTTTAAATACTCACTAAAGTGCTGCATATTAAAAGCGTATCATAATCCATGCGCCGTCCCTATTTTTCTTCCTTGTTTCATTAAATTGAAAAGTGTATCATTATTCATGGTCGTGCCGTATTTTTCTTCCTTGGTCCACAAAACACTTCTTTGGAATCTTAATCTATAGCTGCTAAAACTGTTTTACAATCTGCGCCAAGCATATTCCAACTATACTTCGCCCTTTTATATACTGTTCGGAATGAGCATTATAATCCATGAGTGAGAGTATTTGTCTTTCTCGTTGCATAAAACACATCTTTGGAATTAATATCTATTAAATTTGCCTACTAAAGCTATTTTACAACCATCGCCAGGCATGGTTCGGTTTTTAAGTTTTTTTTTTGGGGGGGGGCGCAAACTTGGCGATCAATTATCAAAAATCGCAAACCTTGTCAGACTTATCCCCCCCCCCCTTCAACGTTATGTGGAAAACACATTTAAAAAGATTTCCACCGTGACAGTTCATCTCAACAAAACCTGTCTACAAATCATATCGACAGAATCGAGTAGACAAAGTCTGGGCGTGAACGAAATAGCACCCTAGTGCTAATAAGCGATAAAGCGCTAAAATAAAGAAGGTTTTTTATGACAGCAAAATGTATTTAATAAACCACAATGTTATTTCTATGGCGAAAAAAATGCACATTTGAAGTTCCGCTACGCCTGATCCCTTCGACTTTAAAAAGTTTTCTCTTTAGATGACACATCTACGGACGGAGACCTTCTTTTAGACCTCTCAACCAAATTTTTACACATAGTTGTTCTTTCAATTTAGAGGATATCTGAAAGACATGTTTCAAATTAATATTTAGAAAAAATTAAGGAAATAAGCGATAAAGCGCCAAAATAAAGAAAGCTTTATGATTTCCAGATGTATTTAATAAACCACAATGTTATTTCTATGGCGAAAAATTGCACATTTCCCATGTTTGATCTGTTCGATTTTTTCACTTTTGATCACATATCTACAGGCTAAAGCCTTTTTTAGACACTTTAAAAATTCTCTTACACCTAGCCGTTCTCTAAATTAGTGGATACAGTAAAAACACGTTCCAGATTAACAGATAAGCGATAAAGCATCAAAATAAAGAAGGCGTTTTTAACTGTCAACAATGAGTTTTAATAAACCACAATGTTATTTCTATGGCGAAATATTACCAGTTTTGGCGAGTTATCGCCAAGTTTGTCATCAAAAAATAAGTCTCGAAGACTAAATTCAATTTGGCAATATCTGCTATACTTCGTGAAAATTTGGCCAAAGCCTTTTAATTTAGAATGCGATTAATTTTTATTAAGGTGAAGTAATTCGAAGTCGGTTTTCATTTATTTTTTTTTTAAATCGTTCTTATTCTAATCAGAATTTAGAACAACCCATTTATTATCACTACACACTGTTGCCACATTTGCCACACAACATTTACAAACGGATGCAATTTCTAACAAATATTTTTCCAAATAAATCAAACCTTGCGGAGCTAAGGCAATCGTCTGCGTTAATAAACCGCAATGTTATTTCTATGGCGAAAATTTGCACCTTTGCCGTTCCCCCACACCTAAACCGTTCGATTTTTTCTGATTTTCTCTTTTGATGGCACATCTAAGGGCCGAGACCTTTCTTCTGACACCTCAACGGAGTTTTTACACCCAGCCGTTTTCTCAATTCGATTGTCGAAAGAAAAACATGTTTCAAAATAATATATAGATGGTTTGTAAATTATTTCCTAAAGGATTTCTGAAAAGATACTCTAAGGAAAGGATAAAATGTTCTATGGAATTCTAGGCAAAATTGAGAAATAGTATGTATGGTTGCGTTATTTCTCTTTGAACAGAAAACAGAATACCATAAATGCCTGCAAAATTGTTTCCCAAAGTAAACAAATGGTAGCGTACATCCTTAGCCGTTATACCAGCATTTTATTGTTTCAGCACTACTAGAGACAATTTAACTATCACCAGATATTAACACTTTACGGTCCGGCGACACCACAGTGGTGTACTAGTATTTTCAATTTATTTGATCACTAGACCGGTTTCTGACGTTTTGCTAACAGATTTCAAGGCCAAAAAACAGAAGGCACGGAGGTCTACAAGGAGGGCAAAAGCAGTGCTGTGAAAATGGGCCAAGCTGAATTCACCAATTTTAGTGATATATAAGTCTTATGCTGCCATCTGGTGGTAAAAAGTGCAACTGATTCCACTGAATGCTGGTGATCTGTGGAGTTCTGTTATGTTATCGCTGTTATCGAAAATATGTTATCGCTGGCCCTTTGCGAGACCGCAGGGCTCCCATATGATTGTCCCCCTTCCCTCCATTTCGCGGGTGCAACTAACTTGTGGATTAAATTCATCCGCGGTGCAATTCACCCTTTTCTTGCTTTGCCCGGTGCAACTAACAGATCTGCATATAAAATACGTGCATTTCTCAAAAATACAAACGTTATTCTGAAAAAATTACGAGAGTGCCATATTAAAAATTATTCATAGTACGTAAAGGAAAATGAAAGTTGAAGTAAACAATACTTATGCCTTTCTCATTAAAGGAAACAAATTTTCATATAAAAAACCAATAAATTAAAATTAACCTACATATGCAACTTGGAAGATTTGAATGACATTTTAAATTACATTTCATTACATTTTACGTACAGTCGGATATGTATTTCATACTTTGCCAGTTTCTTCTTTGGCATTCTATAGAATGCTCAGGAAATGTGCAAAATACTAATCATTTCATACATTGCCGGCTAGTTTTCGGCATCCTATAGAGTGCCGGTTTTCATACTTTTTAGGTAACATATCTATCCTGATAACCTCAAAAACTCCCGACGACATTCGAAGTAATCTTAATTAATGGTGCCGGCGCCAAGCGAAGAAACTTTTACGAGACATGCGCACGGCAAAGTGTTAACAAGTCATTTGTAACTAAGAATTTTTGAGAATACATAAATTTTTTAATTTCATTGTTGCTACCAAAAAGAGGTAAATTTTATATTCTATTTCACTACATTATTTTTAAAAAATAATAACCTTTATTTTTACAAAATACTTAAATCATACATTTTATTTTATTTTTCCATTAATTATTATCATCACCTTTGTACATATTTTCCAGAAAAATAATTATTTTTACTACTGATGTGGAAAATTTATTCATCATCAGAGGTATTAGCTCAAATTACTAAGATAATGATAGCTTGACACTAACTAGCTGCCTTAGTGAATATAAATTTTCACGCTGTCTAAATGCTCACAACATGCTCAATCGCTGGAAAAGGATATTTCATATTGAAAAATAAACTAATAATTTAAAAATAAAAACTCATATTCTTTCATAGAAATCCTATGCTAAAGGCCTATTAGATCGTGCAATAGCGCCATCTATTGACTGAATCGGCGTTAGATGCGTTTTCGTGGAAGAAACACCATTGCCGATAGAACGCCTTCTGAATCTAAGTCCATGACAGTAGGTCAGAAACTAGTCTATTGCACGAAAACCTTTGCGGCCACCCAAACCCGGCGCCAAGGGAAGAAATTCTTACGAGACTTACGGACGGCAAAGTGTTAATGTCTAATTCGATTCTCCAATATGAAATCACAGTCTGAAGCTCGGCAGAAAAAGTTTCAGAGAAAATTTTCGAAGCTCCTATTAGAGTATCCATTGACTGTTCGACATTAATATGATAAGATTAGATTTTGTAGCTAAGGCAAAGTTACACAAGGGTTATCTGCCGAAAGAGGGACTGCCTTGGGTGAAAGAATTTTTAAAAGAGTTCTAACACGTATTAACGTTACATTTGGAGAAGAACATCCAAAACTCTAGACCGATAGATCAACAACTGCGCGGTAGGCCGGAATCTTCGACCATAATACTTCGGTCATCTACTATGAACAGAATCAAGATTATTAGAATACTTACACAACAGCAAAATCTGTCGTCTGAACTTGAAGGAACACAACTTATTAATTGTATGAGATATGTTTACTGTTATATCCGACTTTTCAACAGCTTTTAATAGTACTCCAGAAATAAAATTTTATTGATCCAACATAAGCTTGATTCGTCTTTTAGAATACATGGATTGCATAACATTTGATATTCGGGCTTTTGTTATTCAGCTATATGGACAGTTAGGTTGCAAAAAAAGAACAAAGCATTTTCATTGGGAAAAAGGACTTTTAAGTACAAGTAAAAAAAAAATCACGACTGATTTTTTTTCAGTATTATTTTTCAAATCTCTTAATAAAATGCATAAAAATAATCCAACATAATAAAGAAAAATGTGTATAAGTATTCAGATGTGATGTCTCATGTGTAGATTTTCCTTCTTTTACAGTTCTTAAATTTTCCTCACTTCTGAAGCGTTCATTCCCATGAGTTCATATTATTAACAAAGTACGCAGAATACGAAAGTACAATCTTGTTCTTAAAAAGCTATTATGCAATGCTTTTCTTAAAAAAAAAAAAAAAAAAAAAAAAAAAAAACGTACCGATATATTTATTCTTTGTTTCATGAAATTGGATGCTGAAAAAAACTTCTGGAATTTGATGATAATCGGTCAGAAAAATCTTTTGAACCTGACAAGAAAGAAAGGGGCATAAATGTTTTTTTTTTTTTTTAATACATTGCCTACCTATCTCCATAAACGTTTTAAACAATGTTGGTGGTACTGCCTGCTAAAATGTTTCAACTGATGATAAACTTCAAGGAACACTGTAAACACTCCGAAATATTTAACAGAAACGGACAAAAGCTGTTAGAAATGATTACAGAAAAAATATTTGAGAAATCAATAAGATTGCGGTTTTGTAACGCAGACTTTTATAATTTCCTACATAAAAAGGGAAGATTTTTTTTATTTCTATAAGATAAGATTATTGAGCCCTTCATTAAACTAGTGAATGCAAAAGAACTTCATTTACTTTATTTTTATGCATTCTCATAACTTTTTTTAGCACCGTATATGAGATCATAGGAAACATGGGAACTATGTACACATTTGTATATAATATTAGGATTTTGTATTGTTTTTAATACTTTAAAAAATGATCAACATATTGGTAAAATAAATTGTTAACACATAAACCCTCTTTTTTAAATCTATTTTTGTCTGCACGTAAATGCATTTTAATACACAATTTGTAAATTAATTACAACTATTTTTTCACGCTGAATTTATATAATGAAGTATATCTAACTAAAATATTCTGTTATCTATAAAACATTTTTTAAATGAAGGATGTCAGATATGAAGGGAGGGGGACTGTATTTCCTAAATCGATTTCATTGAGGTTTTTTGAAAACTAGTTTAATTGCAAGATTCTTAGTTACGCATGGTGGAAATCTGTTCAGCTCATTAGTATATATTAGATTAACTCCTTCTTCGACAAATGAAGATTGAAACATGACTCCCAAACGGATTGTTTTGTTGGACACTGGTTTAATCGTGAGATTATTAGCTATGATTGCATTTACTTATGAAATTACCCGAAATCTGTAGCACACCCAGAATTTGTCCTGAGGAGTGGTGGTGGTGGTGGTGGTGGGGGGGGGGGCGAGGTCATACTTCTTTTTTCATCCATTCTCAAATTTGTGAGCCAGTGTTTAACCAATTTGCGACGGTAAATATTCCTCTTCTGTTTTACCTCGCCACATTGTTTTTCGAATGTCCAGATGGCCATAGCCGAACATTCAAATCTGGGGCATCTGTGAAAAGATAAGAATGAATACGAGTTTAAGGTAAGGAGATTATAGGTCTCACAAACCTGTTATTGGATCCGTTCTATTTTTTTCGAAAAACACGCAGTTTGAAAGAAATATGTTAAATTTTTATTATTTACTACATGAATCATTTATTCTTAGAAACTACATTTTATGTGAAATTGATCAAGAAATTTGGTTTGGTACTCTTATCTGGCAGTGAACGTGTTTTTAAAGTCCGGTATGACCCGATATGGCAGCGTTTATATGTCCCAAGTTTTAAATACAAAGAGAAAATGCCTTATGACTGAAGTTGTATGAAAGTATTTTTTGAAAAAACTAATATTTTAACTGTTGATCTGAAATAATCGTGAAAGCGTAGACCAAAGTTTAATCGAAAACAGTTTTAGTCATTTGGAATCTTACTGAACCTGGATAAAACGTCAAAACCTAACATTAATAGACACTTTTGCAGTCGATTCTCCAACCTTTTAGATACCGAACTGAGATCAAGGCCTATTTTTTTTTTTGTTGCTGCACATTTTGTCTTTTAAAAGAGTCAGTTGCAGGATATTAGTCATTTGGGGGAAAATATTGCATACAATTTTCACCGTTTCCGATTGGAAGCAAGGGTCATTTCTGACGATATTTCTACATTGGTTTCAAAACTGAATATACTGATGAGTAGTTTAAATAATAAGTAAAATATTAAGCATTACTAAGAGATTTACTTTTAAATTTAAGATATAAATTGAGTTTAAGGGGGGGGGGATATGTACCAAGATAGCTCTGTATAAATTTATGAAAATTGCTATTGTCATGATTTTTTTGCCCAGTTTCCACTAATGAGAAATGCAACTACTATTAAAAAAAATCAAGTCATCTTAACTTTATCCGCTAATTTTTTCAAGTCAATATTGATAAAATTTTATTTTTGAATAAATCTTTAATTTGATGTTCCCAGTTGGGGACATCGGCATGTAAAAGTTTAACTGCCTAGGAAAGTCTACTAGGAAGTCTTCCTATTATCTACTTTTTGCTCCATTGTATCAAAATAAATGATAGTGTAATAGTAACATGTATTTCGGCCCCTGAGTGACACTGGAAAGCGAAAGTTTTTTTGAGCTGTTTGTTGTTGCTTTCTCGCTATCTAATAAGCATTATGAAAAATACATAAATGTGAAAAATTTTCACTTAGTGCATTTATAAACTCTGTTCATTCTTAATCACCCAGTTAAAAAAAACATTACAAAACAAATTTTGCCAAGTTTGAGTGAATTTTGTAAGTTTTTTGAGAATGTTGAAAAAAAAAAAATTAGAAATTAGAGGAATACTTTACAAACATGACCAGCCTAATCAACCATAATAAGTGCAAATTGTATTTTGTAGAAGAAAATACTTGTAATATCAAAAAGATTTAATCACAATTTTTAATTTTCTTGTAAATGTGTGCAATTTTTACAATGCCCACTGACCGATATCTGGAATTTGTAGTTCAATGGTTAGCAATAATGTTAATCCTGTGGACGAATAGCCTTTCCCTCGAGGGGAAATTTTAATTGTAGAGATTTTCCCCATTGCTTAGTCATTTCTATTCGACTTATTGTGATAAACATACATAGGTTCATTGAATTTGTTAAAGTTCTAGAAATAAAAAGTTTTATAGTTAAGAATCATTAAACTTAATATTACGGAAAAAATACAGGCACAAACTGAACTTTTATTTACATTTAAGATTACAAGTATGAAATGATTAAACTATAAGTGCGAGAAACCCTTAGTTATTGACTAAAAACAGCAACAACAATATCAAACATTAAAAATCTTAAATATTTAAAAAACATTTAAAGCATTATCATTTAAAAACAAGGTTTAAAATGTCTGGATCCGTTTTGTTAAGGATTTTGCATCAGTAATTTTCAGTGAGTGAAATTACAACATTAAGTACAGTTGAGGAAAGTTCCTTAATGTTTTTAAAATTGCATTTTAGTCTACGCTTTACTACTGAAGCATACAGAAAATTCTGAAGGTCCTGCAACCGCTTTTGCTCAATTTTCTCTTTAATACAGAATTACACTATCAAAATCTCTCCGTACATGATTAAAGTAATACCTATCCGGGATTTCAACCCAAGACAGTACAGCTTCTTCATAAGAGTCCAGTATTCGCATCAATTCTGTACGATTAGGATGCTGTTTAAATTTTTCTGCAGTAATCGCAGGGAACAAAGCCAAACATACCACTTTCGAGAATTCAGCTGTGTTAAAACATTTTGAGCCAACAAGATAAACAGAGGGATAGGATTCAATTTTATGATACAATTTTTCTTCTATACATGAATCAAGTTCTTTTTCTTCCATCATGTCCAATTCTCTAGTTTGGAAAGAAAACAGGACAAGACACCTCAAACTCTTCTTCTCAAGAGAATAGATTAGAGCTACTCTTCTCTTTGCCAGTAAAGCTGCGCTGACTATGAAAATTAAATTGCTTGGTTCTCTTATTTCATTCTTAGGAGGAGAAGGAGCTTGTATTGGTCTTTGCATGAACGTTTGAAGCATTGACTCAAACCTGATATCCGAGAAAAATCTTTTGTAAAGACTTGCGAGATATTTCATACAATTTGGCGATCTTGAAGCGCTTATTAGAGTACTTTCGGGGGATTCACATTTCACACTTCTTTTACTTTTATTTGGGGTTGAAGTATTATTTCTGTGTTTTCTCGACCGCAGATTACTGCTTTTGTCTTCGTACTGCATATCTACTTTTTTAAAAAGGCATATCAGTTCATACGTATCTTCTTCAATGTCTTCGTCAGAGCTACTGTCGACAAATACCATTGCAGTCTTTCTCTCGTGCGTAGAATCGGATGGACACACAAAAATATCTCCATTAGCCAATTGCTTGTAATTTCTACAGCTAATTTTCGCATCGATTACTGATTTTAGAGAGTCATCCAACGTTTTTCTGTTCGACGGAGGATCTATCTTTGCAAAGTACAAGTGTTCTCGCTTATGCATATTCCTCACACAGGCTATGTATTCTGGCGGAATAACAAAATTAAGACTTGCGTCACTTTTCGCCTCTTCTTCACTGTTCTCGGAATTCTGCAGCGAACTAGATTTTGAAGTTTTTGACTTGCCCGATCGCGAGCTTGGTCGATCCTTTGGTGAGTGCTTTGATTTTCGCGTTTCAATGCACATATCGGAGAATGATGAATCCAGTGCTTGACTTTCTACCTCCTGTGATGTCACAGGGGAGCACGATGCAGCATGAGAAATCGGAAGTACCTCGCGAAAATGTCCATCTCCACAGTATTCAAGTGCATTGTCACTCGACTTAGCCGATTCAAGTGGTGCATCATCATCAACGTCGTTCCTTTCAGAACATTCCATTGATTGGAAATTAAACAAGTAATTGTCTTCTATTTCGGAGAGAATCTTATCTATAGACTCTTCGCTTTCTTCTGTCGGTAAAGTTGGAGGTTTGTCTATTCCACATGCTAGAAGCAAATTTTCTAGAACATAATTAATCAGTGCTGGCTTTCCAATTTCAAGGAGTTCTTGCAAATCAACATCGCAGAACTGAGTTCGTCTCGGATTTTTGCTTGATGTAGCCTGACTTAGTTTATTTTTGACGGAGTCTTTAAGTTGTAACAGACATTTCAGTTCTCTGCTATCCAACGTTTCTACATCTCCTTCATACACAAAATGTAAGCGTAATTCTTTAACAGCATCAACAAGCGTCTCATCGTTTTCCTCTCCATAATGCAGTGTAACCAATTTATGCGGTCCTGCTATACTCGTAAGAAACGAAACCGTATCTTTAAGACTACGCCATCCTCCTTCTGATTCAAAATATTGCATATCCGGACAGTTTTCAATGCATACGCGTGCCAAATCGAAATATTTAAAGTCGTTTTTCTTACAGTTTCCGTAACAAAACATAGCCATTTTGAAGATCAGTGCTATTCTCTTTAAATAAGTGTAAAAGTAGCACTTATTTTTAGCTACCGGAATAAGCTCGCAGTACTCCTTAAAAAGTTCGGCGTCTTTCAAGCTATAACGCACGTGTGAAATAATCTTTTCAAAATCTGCTCTGAAAATTCTATCTATGAAAAGAATGGCTTCTATTATATCCGGAGTACAGTAAACGTAATTTCTGTCTGCTGCTTCGGATTCTTTTAATCCAGCACTAGTGAGCAAACACTCTATTACTTCAGTAGCAAAAACAGTGTGAGCTTCAGAAAATTCAGATTTTTCTTCCAACATCTTTTACAAAGTTTACCAGATAAGAACTATCTTAAAAACCGAGTAAAAATTGTTTAAAAGTAAAGTTGTTTAAAATATTTTTAATTAAAAAATTTAAAAAACCGTCCGTTTTAATTCTCTAACATTCTGGCTTCACTGTGATATTGTCAGATAGATTTGATATGATCTTGACATTCTTAAAGATGATGGACTATGGAGTTTACAGTTACACTCCAAGAAGCAGTTGTACTTTACATCCGAAGTTTAATCGAATTCTTTAAGGGCTGTATTCTGCCACGTTTGTTTAAGTGAACGTTCGGATTTGTGACGTAATTTGAAACGTTCACTCTCCAAAAAAAGTATTTGAGCAAGAGAGAAATTTTCTACGTTAGTTTCTTATATTAAAAATTATTTATCATAGAATATGAATTAGGCTAAGTATAAATATGACTTTCCATATTTCTATCAAATTGTGGGTTTTTCAAAAACTCAATTGTTATTCGCAAATCTAAAATAGGAAATTTCTCTCTTGCTCGAATACTTTTTTTGGAGGGTGTATGCTAGAATGTAAGCATTCGGAAATTAGAATCTGCACCTACGGCTGGGATGCAGACCTCTATAGATCGTCATTATGAATCAGTTTTGTGGACGATTCCAGTTTTTAAACCAATGATAACACTGGAATCGCTCAATAAACTGGTTTATAATGACGGCCAATATAGTCTGCATCCCAGACTATAGCCCTTACCGTACCTTGTAGATTTCTAACATCGCAGATTTTGTGGTATTTGAGAGGTTGGTCGATTGAGATCCTTAACCAGGAGGGTCGTTCACAGGTTGCGAATGAAGTCAATTTGATGTCACACATTCGAACGTGGCAGAATAGAACGCAAAGGTAATGCGACTATTGTATCAACCAGGCTTATGTACATAGCATTAAATATCCGTTCAAGTCGATATTCGCTCTGGGGAAGATGTTGCAATCGCCATTAAAAGGAACTCCCGAATTTTGACATGGCTAGAAAATTGCTTCGCTCTCCAGCAAGCATGCCTGCACAAATTTTACAGTAAATGTGTTATTTCTTATATTGTTTATTCGAATTTTACATAAATGTCATATTTCTTATATTTCTTCGTATGTTCATTCCCCTCTCTCTACAAGCACGAACACGTAAGTGCTAATTTCGAGTGTAACCCCAGCTCCGTACTTCAGTTAAGTGAAGAATTAATTAATTTTTCGAAAGACAAGTCACTCTTGAGAGAAACAAGAAATTTGACTATTGTATACTACGTCATTCGAAACGATCAACACTTTTTACGAAAAACAATGGTTTATACAGTCGTCCGTATAAATATGTAAGCCGAAGAAAAAAAAGAACCATCTTATTGTTTATAAATTATTGACGTATTGAATATTTAGAATAAAAATTCAGTAAAACAATTTGACTGAATGCTTATGAACGCACTTTTTAAGGTAGGTTGGTAAATCGTACATGAAATAAAGAAAAGAATTTTCCCAAATTCTTACATATTTATGCGGGCGACTGTATTTGTGGAAGAAACTAATTTAAGAAATTTAACTTACACTCGAATACGTTGGATTAACCGTTTGACTGCTATGCAACGATTTTGCGCTTTTGGAATGTACACCCTCCAAAAGAAGCATTCGAGCGAGAGAGAAATTTCCTACGTTGGTTTCGTATATTAAAAATTATTTATCATAGAATATGAGTTAGGCTATGCATAAATATGACATTCCATATTTCTATTAAGTTGTGCGTTTTTCAAAAACTCAATTATTTTTCGCAAATCTAAAATAAGAAATTTCTCTCTTGCTCGAATACTTTTATTGGAGGGTGTATGAGGATTTTGATGGATAGCAGTCAAACGGTTAAACTTGGAATCTTCCCTATTGCCGTTTTATCTTGAAAAATGTTTCCCCAACCTGAGCTATTAAAATACTATATGATGTTATTCAGAATTTATTTAAATTTCCTTGAAACAGCACGATCAGCTTTAAGTATCAGGAAAATGATTTTTTTTAATGGATTTTAGAATTACGAACGAATTAAATGATGGCTATTAAAGATAATTTCTTATATTAGTTAAGATGGTGTATGATGCAAATGATACCAAACTACAATTTCTATTACCGATTCATAACTGCTTCTTTAATTTTTCGCTTATTGTTATAATTTATAACTAGAAGTCAAATGCCGTTGTGGAGGCAATTACAACTTTCGCAAAATTTGTCTACACTCAATGGCCGCATTCGTAAACGCCAAACGAGTTGCACTCGTGCAACGAGTTTCCATCTAAGGTGTTCGTAAAGGAAACTGAGTGCACTCAGTTTAAAAACTCGAACGTTCGTATACAAAACTGAGTGCAATTAGTTTGAAACAAAGTAAACCGAGAGCGATTTAGGTTGATTGAGTTTGTTAGGAAGATTACTTGCTGCCCGTTGTTGCTGTTTACAAATGGCGTCTGTTGTTATGGAAAAGTATGTTGTTATGAAAAGTCGTGTTACGAAAACTCGTGCAACGAGTTTGTCGTATACGAATGCACCCAATATATTAAATCCACTTAAATAACTTCTTGCTAAATTTTTATTATATACCGAAACTGGAATTGCATTTTCTTCCAAAAATGAACGAAAACTTCTTGCATTCGAAACATTTCGCTTCGCTGGGAACACCCCTTCTTATATCAAGGTTCCATGCAGAGGAGATCATTTTATACGTGAAAAAAATTAAACTGTATAATCTTAAAAAACTATTTTAAACAAATTGGAATTGTAATTTTAAATTCAATCAGTTTCTTTTGACTTTTACGAACAACTTCATTTATTTAGTTTCGTCGTCTAGGAGATGTGTTTGTTTACAATTCGCGAATGCGTTAATTTTCTTGAGGAGATATTTTAGTAAATACTCAATATAAAATGAAAGGATTTTTAAAAGAAAGAGTGGCCTAAATTGAAGTTCACGAATCAAAATTTAGAAATTTCAACTTAAACTTCATTTTTTCAAAAGTATTTAGCAAGAGAAGTTCAAATTTTGCTAATAACGGCTTAAATAAACTCCAATCTCAACACTAAAATATGCATTTTTAAATTTACTAAAATGAAAAACACAAGAAAATGATTACCTTTGAAAAATCATGCACCTTTGTAGCAGTTTCTAACGTATGCATGAATTTCCTCCACGAAAAAATAATATTTGCAGCTTCAGAAAACGTAAAATACTTTTCTTAAGAAGATACTTTTCTATAACAACGGGCGCCATTTGAAAGTAGCAACAACGTGCAGCAAGGAATCTTCTCAACAAGCTCAATGAACCTAATCCGCACTCAGTTTACTTCGTTTAAAACTAACCGCACTCAGTTTTGTATACGAATGCTCCAGTTTTTATAATATAGTAAATATAGAACGCCCTCCAAATATAGAACGCCATCACAACCGAACTAAGTTGAGTTGAGTGACCACACAAAAACAGTCCTAACAGAAAGAAAAGAAATAATAAGGGCGATTTACTACCTTGAAAGTCAAAGACATTAGGGGATCTCATGTCCGTGGGGGTTTGCGTACCCATCACTGCCAGCCGCCTGCGAGCGGTGAGGTCTCAGGTTCGAATCCCGTTAACCCATGGATGTCATTTTCCTCCCTTCTTTTGTGTTTGTACTTCTCTTGTGTTCTATGTTATTAATAAATGTTATATGGAATTAATAAGTGTCAAACGGATATTCAGGGGTATAAGACCATCTTCGAGATTGCAGTCAGGAACCTCAAGAAAAAATTCTCAATTCAAACAAAACAAAGACATTACAGGCTTTATCTGTTTTAACAATAGATATAGGAATCTCTAGATTGAGCATAACGAGAGAAAACTTGTTGCCTCCAAACTGTAGCCATGATAGTAGCATGCGCATGCCCAGAACTTAAATTATAATGGATTTTCAATCATTTTAGAACGATATCTATTTTAAAAAGTACTCGCATCGAAATATTTTCCCTCGAAATTATTTATTTTTCTGAAGTAATGCAATGAATGTTCTATTTTACATCGACGGCAGCCATGATAGTGGCAGAAATGAGGTGTGTTTTTGGCAAAAAAAAAAAAAAAAAAAAAAAAAAAAAAAAAAAAGCACACGATTAGGAACATTTGAAGAGCAATCTAGGTATTCCTAAATCTATGGTTTTAACACTTTCCAATAAGGTTGAAAAGTGTTTATGATTTCAGATTGTCTGTCTGTCCGTCCGCATACATATTATTGAGGCTCTCAAAATAATTCTCTCCATTGAGAATAGTGTCTGTATTATTAATAGTTCTTGTACAGGAGCACTCAAAATAATTCCAATAGATTAGAGTCTGTGGCATTTGAGAGACACTAATACATTTCTAGCATAAGAGAATGAGTACAAAATTTTGATATTCTTCAGTTAAACGTTGTAAAAAAAATTTAAAGCTCTTTTACAGGGTCTCATAAAATTGCATTTACAGTGATAACATAACACTATCTTATCTCCAAAATGTCGCCAGTTTTAAGGAAAATATATCGCCAAATATGTCGCAAAAATAATTTTTGTGTTGGAAAGTGTTGTATAATCTACGCGTTTGGCATGATTTATCTCTTTTTTTTTCCATTTCTTTCTTTCTTTCTTTTTTTTTTTAAGTTTTATCACGTTTTTTTTAAGGAAGGGTTGGGTTTTCGGAATATTTTTAAAAAATTTGCAAATTAAATACAACTTAAAGCAACTAATTGATCTCAAAAATCAATTATAAATGAAAAAAATGGTTAAATTAATAGTAATAATTGATTACAACTGTCAATCATACCTTAAAAAAATGTATAAATCAATAGCAATAACAAGATCAATCATGGTTTGCTCTTAGATAAATTCATTACTAGTAATAATTTTCACAATGAAATTAAAGTGCTGTACCTACTAGTGCTGAATTAGAACTTATTGCTTTTCATGGTTAAAAAAAAATCCTCATTCATTTTAATCCAAATAACAGGCATAAAAATTTTCACTAGAAAAAGTATTTCTGAAGTTTTTTTTCTTGAGTTGTTAAGGTGGGCTGTTTATAAATTTTACAAGTGGTGTACTGATATTGAGAGATGTATTAGCTATGTAATTAAAATTGGAATAAAAAAAAACCTCTAAGTTTTTTCTTGTTTTTTTTTTTCAAGTGGACTTTTTGAAAAAGAACCGTGTTTTTTCGTGTTGTGCAAAATCATAACAGCCCTGCTTGCGTCGCCTGACTTTCTCACGCAAATGATTAAATTTTTTTTATTCTCGGAAATAGAGATGAAAATAGCGAAAAATCGCTTGAAAATAAGGGAACGTGTAAACTTTAGATTTATAATGGAACGCAGATTATTTTCTTTATTTTTATGCACAGTTTTGAAAAATTTCAAGTGGATTGTACAAACGGTGTAGATGTTAATACGCCTTTTATGCTTTAAGTTTTTAACAGTTTGAGGCGCAACCCTTTCCCAATGCTGAAAAAAGGGCAGCCGTTGCCATCGCTCGACTTAACTACCAGCAAGATGGCGGACGATCGAAACGTTCATCGCGTGCCATAGATCTAGAGACCCTTTTTTAAACGCAGCTGGCTCTGTCCGGCACAGCCAGCTGACGTCAAAAAAGTGTCTCTAGATCTGAAGAAAGAGGGCTGCTGAACATCGAGTTTGTTTGCAAAGTGACTGGATCAAGTTCTGTTTACTGACGAGTCTCTATTCAGTTTAGAGTTCGACAGAAGACATGTTTTGGTATTACGAGGAGAGTGAGCTCGAAATAAACCTATATTTGTTCGGGAAAAATTACATTACAGACGACGCGCGGGAATCAGCAGTCTGACGTACGGACCAGGATATCATTCCGGATGGCAATTTGACGGACCAAAGATATGCAGACGAGATTCTGAGACCTCATGCCGTGCTGCAGGCATTGGCGATTGCTTTTTTTTAAAATACACGATAGTACCATACTTTCTACAGGTCGTCTTGTGCAGAGCATTCTTGAAGCTGAAACAATACATTGCATGGAATGGTCAGAGTGCTCTCCTGACCTAAATCCGATCGAGTATGTTTGGGACACACTCGAATGAAGCGTTGCTTCAAGACCATGCCCTCCTTTTTACTATTCAAGAATTAAAGATCGCACTTCTTGAAGAGAGGTACAATATTCCCCGAAGTCTTATGCGATAACTCCATCGCATCCACACAGAACAGATGTGCGATTGTCCAAGAAGTTCGGTGAAACCGCACGCCACATTAAATCTTGTATAAGTTTTTGAGTGGGTGTAAGTACAAAAAAAAATTGAAGTTGTAGAGACCCCAATTCAGTATAGGAAAAATCTCGTATTTATTTTTTTTAAAAATTGTTCTTTAAAAGTAGCACTTTCTTA
This sequence comes from Cheiracanthium punctorium, assembly GCA_038373885.1. Classification (NCBI taxonomy): domain Eukaryota; kingdom Metazoa; phylum Arthropoda; class Arachnida; order Araneae; family Cheiracanthiidae; genus Cheiracanthium; species Cheiracanthium punctorium. The sequence goes on along the minus strand of JAWZYV010020288.1, from coordinate 679,163 downwards.
GGTTAATTCCTTGGATGTTTTAAGACAGTTAAATTAAAGTAAAAGATGCCAGTTTATTTTTCTCTTAAAATATGGATATAAAATAAAACGAGAATTTCACAAAGTTTTTTATCTTTTAGAACTTTTTTTGCGGCGAACACATGATCTTTTACATTATGTATTTACCTCTCAGATTTTGGCAACAAGCCTGGTCCTAATTAGAATCCAACTGTTTCAGCATCTGCCGGTCAATCATAAAATTCTCGTTTCTTCGAATGTCTAATATATTTTTGCAGCTCTGTTTGTGGAACGATTATCGTTCCTACAATTTCATATATTCTGCTTTTGAAAGCAGATTCATTTATGTAATTTTGTTTTAAATAGAAACTGTGATTTTTGTTGCATTTTTCAAAATAAAAAAGTTGGGCTTCTCAGTTGTTTTTCTTAGTGACGCATTTGTATTTATTTTCTTATCGAAAAGACCTAAATATAACAGACAAAGTTATGTATTACATGTAATCTGAAAGTTGTTTTAAAAATAAAGTTAATTTTTAGTGAGTGACCAGCTATCATGTCACAAAATTGAATTTTATTTATTTAGTTTCTTTAAAATTTTCGTAGTAAAATCTCAAACTAATCAATTTTTTGAAAAAAACCCCCCACATTTTTAGGTTTAGAACCATTTATGAATAAGATATGCCTGTTAAGTAACGAATGATGAATATTAAGAAGAAAGAAAAGAAAAGAGAGAGAGAGAGAGAGAGAGAGAGAGAGAGAGAGATTTTTATTAGTGTAACATTCCAGTTTATTTGGCTGAGTCATGTTTACGTGTTAGGTGAATAAAATTTTTCGTTGTTTTCTCTATATTTAAAACTTTTTTCAAAATAAAAAAAAAACTAAAGTCAAAGCTTACGTTAGGAAATGACAAATGCGTGATGCGCTTTTTTTCTTTATGGAATGGCAGACGATTTTTCTTGAAAAAATTGAAATAAAAATGAAAATCAGTAATAAATAAAAAAAGTGTGTGCGTGTAATCTTTACGCGCGTTTGAAGTAAAACTTATTTGACGTTTACGACACATATCACTGAAATGATTAAACTTTAACTTAAAATAAATATCATATTATAATTTAATTATATTTATTATGCATATACTTTACAAAGATTTTATATATGTTATATTCATGTTATTCATTGGAAACAGGTACTTGAATGTGATCATAATTTTTTATGTATGAAATTATAGGTTTGTGGTAACTATAATGTGAAACATAAATTTTCCTCTCTAATTTGCTAATTTTCTTGAAAATACAGCATTTATTATTGTACCGAAACGCTTTGTTGATTGAAGTCGAGAAGTATTCATAGTTAGATCAAATCTTTCTTTTAAAAAATCAACTAACGACTGAGATTCTTGAGAGCGAAAATTAACATTGAAATCTCCAGTAAGAATCATCAGTAATTCATGATAATTACTCAGAATCCAGGAAGTGTCCATGTAGTATTATTCTTTAACTGTTTTCTTATACTATTGTTCCGTCTGGAGGTTGGGTTTGAATGGGGGGAATGTCCATTGTCTAGTATTATACTTTAACTGTGTTCTTTAACTGATGTTTTCCTCTGCTAGTTAGTTTCGAATGCAGGTAGTGTAATTTTTTTTGTGTGTGTGTGTTTTTCTATCACAGTATTCATAAGCGTCGATTTCGTCTGCAGGTAGGTTTCGAATTATTATTCTGTATCCGTGTTTTTAAACTACAGGTTCTGTCTATTGCTTGGGATTGATTGCAACCAGGGTCCGTTTCTTTGTGCTTTTCCAAAACCATGTATATTATTCATCTAAAAATAAGAACTATCGAGAACCTCCTGTGAGGTTGGGATTACATGTAAAATACTATGTTGGATGTACCTTCAAAATCCTTATTGATATATAAAATAGATTGATGTCTCAAAGATACGGCTCTTGACCGTTTTTCTCGCCGTTTCTTTCTCTAACAGGTTCCGCGTACTTTTACAGGATCAAGTCGGTGAAAGCAGCTGAGCGCTCGAAAAGGTAGGTTTTTCTGTGGTTCTTTTTTTTCCAGGGTCAGCGTGGAGTATATGACACTTCCTTTACTGAGCGTTACTTTCGTCAGAAAAAAAAATCTGAGTTACACCCTAGTTGCGCCTAAAGAAGTTTTACTTCAACAAGATTCTGATGGGGAATATTTGGAGGAAAATTGCACTTCTTTTGCGTTTTGATAACATAATATTTGTATTTGCATTTCAAGCTTATATCTTAAGGTATGTGTGTCCATCTATAATTTTCTCAATTTTCTTTGCAAGCTTTTTATGGGATGCGCGAACAAATGAGTGTCAGTGGCAGACAGACAAAGGTTTTTTGAAAGTTGCTTTAGATTTCTTAACCCTTCAATGCATAGTGATACATATATATGCATAGTATTTTTCAGTGCCGGATTAGAGAAGAAGCCAAATTGGTTACGCCAGTTTCACATATAAAATACAGTTTTTAGTAATAAATGATTCATATCGAAAATAAAAAATGTGCAACACAATGTTTGAAAGAAGTAAGGCATACTTCTTTCAAACATTGTGTTTTTGGAAAAGTTATTAGTTATTCACAAAATTTTGAAGATTTTTTCAATTTACACTGCCGTTTATCTCTAATAGATAAAGAATTAGAGCGCGTTACCACCTTTCTGGGACACCCTGTATATGTATAGGTATGTATATGTATATACATATACATACCTGTATATGTATATACATATACCTGTATATGTATATACACCTTGTATATGTATATACATATATTTCTATACTATTAAACGCGGAATATAAGTTTGTTTGTTTGTCCGAAAATTTTACATTTTGAACGAAAACGGCTCTAACAATTTTTTAAAAATTCGTACCCGGATGTTTTTTGGGTCCAGGAAACAATTGCGCTAGGTCATGTGACTTAAAAAACACTCTGAACCGCTCAAAATGTAAAACTTTCGTTTTGGATGGTAGCGCCATCTATTGATCGTTTGGGAAATACAGTTGATGCGATCTTCGTAAAAGAACGCTCAAATAAGTTTGGGGCGGATTGAAAAATAGACGTCATCGATATATAATAGTAAAAATTAATTTCGCAAAGAAACAAAATAAACGGAACTTGATCTCCAGTACACAGACAAATAAACATTTTAATAACTATGTACAGGGTTGTCCAAATTAAACTTCTCCAACTCAGAGGCCTGTGCAGAAATTTTGAAAACAGACACTTCAGATCACGCGCTCGTGATTTATTAAACAAAATTATTAGTACAAGAAGTTGCCGATATGTGGCGCTGCAGATTAACAAGATGTTCTTCAGATGTTCTATATGTGTGTCGTGGTCGAATAGTGCATATCAACAGTACGAGAAACAGTTGGCACACCGACAACACCATGTTTTGATTGACTAGTGGCGTCCACGACCGCCAAAGCAACGTTGTGTACGCATGCAGAATCCACAACATGTCGTCATCTACCTGGTAAAATTCCTAGCTGTCCAGTTCTTTCGAACTTCTTCGTCATGTCTCGTAAAGCGCGTGGTGTCATTGATCCTTGTTTTAAGTTCTTAAGCTGACGAATGCTCTTATCGCAGCACAGAAGTTCTCGTCATCTTGGTAGAAAAGTTTCACTAACAGAACTTTTTCAAAGTCTCCATTGTGCATCAGCGAGCTGGAAACAACTGCCTGTGCAGCGCTTTTGGTGTTTTGGATCCGTTGCGCAGAAGCTTTATTTCTGCAAATCACGTTGTTGCAATATGCAAATTACTAGTGTTACAGCGCCACCTATCGGAAACTTCTTGCACTAATATTTTTTAAAAATAAATCTGAAGTGTCTGTTTCCAAAATTTCATTACATTTTGACCCATACAAAATCCTGCACAGGCCTCTGAGTTGGGGAAGTTTAATTTGGACAACCCTGTACTATACCTTTCAGCTACATGTTTTTTAGAATAAAATAGTAATTTTGTATTTAAAATTGTCATCCTGGCAGTTTTAAAGCGAAAGAAATAGAGAGAATCAATCCCGGTTGCCATTCAACAAGCACCTTAATGTAATAATTTAATTATTCTTAATTCATAGTTATTAACTAGCTGAAGTACCCGTCATCGACGGGTTAGTGAATGCAAATTTCCAAAAAGCAAGAACTTTCGTCAGCATTGTAGGAGTACACAGAATGAATGTAGTATGTTGCCAAAGTAAAGAAAGCGAAGTTATAATTTTTATGTATTGTTAAAATATTACAGGTTAGAGAGTAACTAAGTAATACCATTTGATTCGCTTTAGTCGTAATTATGGGATGCACGAATAAATATTTACACATACTGAAATAATTTTCGCAAAATCTCAAAATTTAATCAACATTTTGAAAAATTGGAAGCCTAGAATTTAAGTTGAGTGACAACCTATCATGTCACCCAAATTCGTTTCGTTCCCTGCAGTCTTTATTTCGTGATGCTGGAACAATTTTCAGCATTTTAAAACGAATTTCGCAAAATCTCAAAATGTAATCAAAATATTTTTAAAATTCAACGCCTATAAATTAAGATTAGCAACTACCTATCATATCACTAAATTTCGTATCATTCGTATTAGTCGTTATTACGTGAAGTTTGAAGAAATCACCATTGAACGTATTTTGAGAGAATTTTCACAAAATCTCAAAATCTAATAAAAATGTTTAAAAAATTGGACTCCTATAGTTTATGTTGAGCAACCATCTATCATGTGGCCAAATTTCATATCATTCGCTTTAGTCATTATTACTTAATGCGGGAACAAAGATTCACTCAGTTTTAAACGATTTTCGCAAAATCTCGAAATCTGATCAATTTTTTTTAATTAGATACTTATAGTTTAAGGTGAGTGACCACCTATCATTTCACCAAATATCATTTTTTCACCTTTGCAGTTATTACGTGATGTGCGAACACAAATTTACGCAGTTTGAAATGATTTTCGCAAAACCTCAAAATCTAGTCAAGATTTTTTTTAAATTCGACGCCTATGTTTTACGTTGAGTGAGCACCTATCATGACACCCAATTTCATATCATTCGCTTCAGTCGTTTTTACGTGATGCTCGAACACAAATGTACGCAGTTTGAAAGGATTTTCGCAAAATCTCAAAATCCAATCAAGATTTTTTGAAAATTCGACGCCTATTTTCTAAGTTGAGTGACCATCTCATGACACCCAATTTCATATCATTCGCTTTAGTCGCTTTTACGTGATGCCTGAACACAAATTTACGCAGTTTGAAAGGATTTTCGCAGAATCTCAAAATCTAATCAAGATTTCTTGAAAATTCGACGCCTATGTTCTAAGTTGAGTGACCATCTATCATGACACCCAATTTCATGTTCATTCGCTTTAGTCGTTTTTACGTGATGCTTGAACACAAATTTACGCAGTTTGAAAGGATTTTCGCAAAATCTGAAAATCCAATCAGGATTTTTTAAAAATTGGACGCCTATGTTTTAAGTTGAGTGACCACCTATCACGACACCCAATTTCATATCATTCGCTTCAGTCGTTTTTACGTGATGCTTGAACACAAATTTACGCAGTTTGAAAGGATTTTCGCAAAATCTGAAAATCCAATGAGGATTTTTTAAAAATTGGACGCCTATGTTTTAAGTTGAGTGACCACCTATCATGACACCCAATTTCATATCATTCGCTTCTGTCGTTTTTGCGTGATGCTTGAACACAAATTTACGCAGTTTGAAACGATTTTCGCAAAATCTGAAAATCAAATCAAGATTTTTTAAAAATTCGACGCCTATGTTTTAAGTTGAGTGACCACCTATCATGACACCAAATTTCATATCATTCGCTTCAGTCGTTTTTACGTGATGCTTAAACAAAAAAAGCGTCACGGACAGAGTGACAGACAGACAAACTTTTTTTTGAGGGTCGCATCGGATTCCCGGGTGCTTGAAACGGATAGAAATCGCAAAATTTTTGAATTCCAAGAAATGTACAGACAAAAGTCTAATTTTATTTATATAGATATAAAACTATTCGTAAATCTTCTGTCAAAAATTGCCTCCATTTATTACTTCACCCTTTTGTAACTAACGTTAAACTAATTGTGTTCCAGCGTAAATACTAAACCTATAGGTACTGTAAATATTTTTCAAAGATTTTATTGAACCATATGATGCGAATTTAAAAAATACGTGATCCGACAGCGATCTAAATCTTTGGTAATCATGAAGGTTATTGATACGTGTCAAGGCATTTACGTACCCATTATTTTACACTTAAGGAATTTTTAGATTCAGAGAATGGCTCGGTAGCCATGTACTATATATATATATGAAAAAAAAAGTATGATTGAAGATAACACAGTTGTAGTCTGCCGTCTCCGCACTTACGAAAGACTCAAGACACAATCGTGGTTTGACATTACTTTATTCCATTATCCCAGCGGTTGACACAGACATTTTCAGAAGTACCAAAATATGTGAATTAAGCTAAGAATCATACTTTTATTCATTGCAACACCTTAAAAATACTATGTCCCCTGACCTCTAAGGTGCACACTTCGATTGCCATTGGAGGCGATACGTCAAAGTACGTAACATGCAGCTTAGTTAATTGGTTCAGACTGTTTGGCGTTTGTACGGAAGATGAGGCGTGGGTGGGCGAATTCTAAATTTGCGCGTTTTACTAATGTTTATTTTCTATTTACACGCTTACCACAGCAATTGCTCGCCGGGAATCGCTATGATAGGAAAAAAGAACACTTTTTAAGAATTTACCTCGCGTAAAAAAAATGGCAAAATGGTTGTGATTTTAAAATGCCGATAATGAAAAGCTTTAGATTCTTTCTATCACTCATAATTTATTGATTGTAATTTCATTATATATATATATATATATATATATATATATATGTATATATAGTGTGTGTGTGTTCACAGGGTGTTCTTAAATTCGACTACCAAATTTAGAGAGGTGATAGGAAGCATCAAGAGACTGAAAACTTATCAAAATGTGATCACTCATGAAAATCGTGAAAAACACTTGGAAGTTGACGTCACGCTAAAACGATAAAAGCACAATACTAAATACAAAAATATTTATTTGATTAATTATTACAAGAGAGGGGAAGTGATGCACGCCGACGTCACTGCACAGTCTAAAATGAAACAAGAGCGATTGCCAGATTCGCACAAAAATAGCATTAATGCTTTCGATGTCTGCGCAGCAAGTGTGCTTTTTTCTTTAAGGCGTGACGTCAAAAGTTGCATGCATTTTGTGTGTACTTCTCACGCGTTTTGCGACCCCATGTTCTATGATAAGTTTTCATCAGCATAATGCCTCATATCATCCCTCTATGTTTGTCGGTCGAATTTATAAATATCCTGTATACATACATACAGCTCTTTTTAATTCTGGACAATCGACAAGCGAAAGTTTTATACTTAAAAAAATGTTTACACTGATAATTACAAAAGCAAACCCTCTTAACTGTACCAAAAGCTTTGGCAATCCATTTAAAATCTCAGGCGGCCATTAAAGCGAAATAAATTCAAGATAATATTACGGGCACTTTGAATAAACTTTTTTTTCTCTCCAGCAGATTGATAAAAAAAATCGTGAAGTTAAATATTTGAGAGATTTTTAAAGAGATTGAAAAGAAGGAAAGGGGGATCTATGTATCGACGAAGTCTGACAAATCCCTTTCAATCTTTTTGGAAACTTTTGAAAACCCATACCTCGAGGGAAAGAACACATCTTTATGATATTTTCAACTAATAAAAATACGCGAAATAGAGGAGAATATTCCGAGCTCTTTCCTTTCTCCATGTACGCTTGGGACAAGTGAGAATTTAAGAAAAGAATTTAGAAAAGCTTTTTAAATTTTACATTCATAAAACATATACATATCATAAAAAAATATTTTTACATATTCTATTCTCTTATTACTGCATGTTGGGGTTAATGCACGATATCATGATTAGAAAAGGGATTTTCCTCATATTAGCGTAGAAAATACTGCATAAGGAAGGTTAAAAATTAACTATCTCCTAATAATATTGAACATGTACTGTAATCTTAAAAATTTTGTATAATAATTGAACCTTTTAGTAGCATGTTAGATTTATTCAGTCGGTCTCTTTGAAGAGAGAAAAGATGGCTTCTTCCATACGAAAGCTTGCAATGTGAATCGGCCTATATACACTCTGAAAAATTTTCGTTCAACGTTCAGCTATTTGATGAAACGGCAAAAGCACCAAGAATTGGTTCATTTAATTTTCAAAACTACTGTAAATGAAATTTCATCCATGGTTCAACTTTTCACAATCATACGGCAATATCTTACGACCACGGACTTGGATAAAGGACGACCACCGACCAACGGTAGATGGACAAAATAGCGTCAACCTCTCAAGGAAAAATACTCGACCACTTTTTAACTATTAGCTACATAAGCGCCGTCTAGCGATGCATAATGACGAATCATGATGCAGTATACTATTAAAGGCTCGTTTCCACTTGTGTCGTTAATGCCCCGAAAGTCGTAACGCTAAAGTAGAATTCTGTTTCCACTAGCTTCAATTAACTCCTTTAAAAGAACCGTACGTTCCTCCAATGGCTATTAGCGATTTCGCGCATGCGTGTTTAAACTTTTATCTGCTTCCCGTTTTTCTTTTAAATATATCCCCATTTGTTATTTTTAAATACCGAAGAATTTCTTAAATTTGGAATTCCAATTTACGAAATTAGACCTTAAAATAACAATAAATCAGTATTCGAAAGAAAATGTTTTAGATTTTATTAAAAATGTTTAAAAGAATAGCATCTTTCTAATGAGCAATTTCTCAGTAAATGTATTTTATTTTTAATACATTTTTCTATTTAAAAAAAATTAAGTCTTTTTTTTTAAACTTTACCTGATAACAACGATTTTTTTTAATAATACTGCAGGATTTTTTATAATCTGGAAATTTGTGTTATGCAGAATCGGTAAGTCCCGTCGACTTTGAATTTGAAAAATTCTACTGCATTTATTTAAGGGACTTTTTTAGTTAGCACATATTATACTAATTTTAGGAGGCTTAAAAAAAAAAAAAAAAAAAAAAAAAAAACACCTAGGTGTCAGTATTTTAAAGCCTCTAATTTATGGGAATCATTAAGTTAATTGAGCTGTTTTGATAGATTTAAAAGGTAGCCACATTTTCGATAAATTTAAGTACTGCATGCTGTCTTTCACCAAATAAGTAATTAACAGAATATTGATATCTGCTTTTCGTGTGTTTTGTAAATTTAAGAAGTACATTATGTTATTAATTTAATTTCAGTTATCTCTAACATACACTAAAAGCATATAACTATTTCTGAAAAGGTTGTATTGTATTTTGTTATGATAAACCTACACGAGGAGTATTTCGTATTGCCTATCGAAAGGGGGAGTGCCTTGTGCGGGTGACTTTCTTGGTGCTTCTGAAGCGTATTTACGTTACATCGTGAGAAAAACCGTCCAAAACTCCGAATTTTTAGATAATCAGCCTTCCGGTAGATCAGAACCCAGGACTTTTATACTTCAGTTATCTACCATCTGCAGTATTTATCAACTCGCCTCGGGTGGGCACAACTTCTAGTTTTAGATGCCATCTCCGGCCTTTAAATGTCTAATACAAAAGATAGTGCACGAATAAATTTAGATTTATTAATCAAATTTCTATTTGAAAAGTATTGAACAGAATTTTTAATCTGGTATTTAAAGAAATACAAAATAAAAATGAGAAAAACCTATGATTTGGAAAAAATATTGGTCTTAAAATTAAAATTCAATAATTACATTAAATTTTATTTATACATGAAGAGTAAAAGAATTATCATTAAAACCAGTTAGTATGTAAAACTACTATTTTTTTTTTCCTTTGAATACTAAGTAGAAACTATTATTAATTAATTATGTGAGCTTTCTGAAGAGAAAAAAAAATATTGAAATATTAATTACATATATATTGAATTTTTCAAATGCAGTCAATAATATTAGAAGAATACAGACTTAATTTTAATTAGAAATAGATGTCAAAATGCTAGAGATCATCAGAATATCACATGAAATACTTTTAAAAAAAAGTTAGGAAGGAGCTTTACAAAAAATACTGAAATTAACTAGTTTTTAATTCAAAGTCATAACTATTTTTAATTATTAATTATCGCAAAATATACTATCGAAAAAATTAGTAAAGTATATAATAATGTGTTATTTTCTTTTTAAACTGAAATAAAACAAAAACGATAGTAAAAGCCCAACAGCTAGAATCGAACCCAGGACTCCCGGACAAGAGTCACGAGCGATGCCTCCTAGCAACGCTGGGTACAACCTGTCTTATGTTATTAGTTAAGCTGTACAAATCTTGTCACATATCTCCGTCACACTGAGAGCCAAAAGCAAAAAGAAATAGAAATATTATTAAAGGAGTGACTGATTAAAACATAAGGGATAAAAATACTCAAAGGGAAGGATGGCAGAATTATTTATTATGTGTGCATGAAATCATGGAGAGTGAAATTGAGCGCAAATCTTTTTTTTTTCCCTTAGATTTTTTAGGTCAATTGATTGCATGAATTTTGTCCAGAGCAGATTTATAACAATTTGGAATACTGTGCTGAAAATTGATGATTAATTGAACCAAAAAAAAAAAAATTAAGAGCCTACTTATCCTTAAAAAATATGTAACTCTCGTACTCTGACTTTCGCGACCGCGCCATATTGGAATCCTTTCCTTGAGAGAGCGTGGAACCAGCCAATGGGGTGACGAGATTCTTACGACTTTAGAGGTTGGAAATGAAACGTTTTTATTCCCGTAAAAACCTTCCGTAGCGGAGAAAACGACAGCTTGGGGTCGAGTTTTTAGCGGCGGTAAGCGATTTAGGGAAAATTACGACCTAGTCGAAACGCGCCTTAACGCATGCATGCACACAACATAAACTTAATAATTAAGACTCACAGCACCATCTTATAGGTTAAATTTCGTATAGCTCTTTTAGAATACGTCGATGATCATTCTATATCTAAGACCGTGTTTACAACTAATTGCAGGAAACAGTGCAACGATGACATCGATGGCCAAGCTCAGAAAGCTTTTCCATGAGCTTATGGGTAGAAACCTTTCGGTCAAGTGGCTAACGTACGGAGTGCTCCTGTGGAATCCCCGGGTTCGGTTTCCACTTGACACACACACATTTAGCAGATTGCTGAAAATGTAATCAGGGTCAGATTCTGTTGTTAGAAAATTTTTTCTCCATTATTTCCAAAATTAAGTTTTTGCCATTCAGAGGCTCAGTATTTTACTATCGTATTGTTTAAAGCTCTCGATTTTATGGTTCAACTTTTTTCATTTCATGGTTCAACATACTTACATATACGGTTCAAGATGAGCACCAAATGTTAGAACAAGGTTTTCAAATCTTAAATAGCTAACTTTTGTAGTCCCATCATTTTGGTAAATTATTGCATCAAATTTATAATATTGTAGATGGAGATGCAAACACCACTCATTCATTCCTATATTTTCAAAAAAGAGACGCTCCTCTCTCAGTCAACATCTAGCGATTTGAAGGAGAATTTTTATTTGGAAGAATAAATTAGAAATAGTTCACAAGAGAAGCCTGGACTCTTACATTGTTAAGTTATTAACTACTGCGAGTTCAAGAAGCCATCTTTTATAAATATAAATAAAATAAATCTGCGACTATACGGATGTAGTTCATTTGGGGATTTTGTCTCTGAAGATTGCTTTATTTTCAGATTTGTATGCGTAATCTCAATTACCAGTAAATAAACGCTCATCGAGTAAAGTGGACAACAATGGAAATTTTTAAATTTCGTAAAAATTTACACGTAGAAGAATTTAAAAAGTAAGTATTTCAGACTAGTCCTTCACACTCGTGTTTGGAACGCTTGGTCATCTGGCTCGAATGCATAATATATCCCTGCCAACAGAGAACTGGTCACGTGACTGAAAACAACTCGTTTGTGTCATTCCAGATTAATTCCTTTATAATTTAGATCTAGTAGATATTTAGGAAAATTAAATATTACGTTCTATATAAGGTTCACTACATTTATGAGAAATAACCCTCGTCACCTGATTGCTGTTGTTGTTCTCTTGTCAATGGGTAGACGATTGCACGATCTATGGAAATAGGTGCCATTGCCCCCAAGGGGGGTTGGACTTCTGCTAGTTGGTCTCGAATGTCGAACCGATTCCAGATGAGGGACTAACCACCACCTGAAATTGTCAACCAATTTTTAATGCGAAATAGCTTTATCTTTCTAATTGCACTGTAAAAATTAAAAATATAAATATAACAATGTTAATTATTAGAAAGCCAATGCGGATTTTAAAAGTCCGATTGCTGATAGAAATAAAAATATTTTAATAATAAAGAAAATTAATTATTTTTAGTCACATGAAAATATATGCTTTCTCTTAAACAGATCTTTCCCTTTTTTAAACACTTACAATAATTACAGTAAGAAAATAGCTTTGAAAGTCAATGTTATTTTAAAGTCAATTCTCTTTTATCAGTATAAAAAAGTCACCTAAAACAAACATATCTACTTATGCGAGCTTCCTGCCTTCATAATTTTGTAATAGGGCATCTGTAGGATAAAAAGTTACGTCTTCATAAACGGCTAAGACCGTCCCTTCACGAAAGCACACTCTAATTAAATACAGCGCACAAAACTAATCAGCATTTTATTCTAACTCATTCCTAACAAACTGATAAGGCCGATTCCAGAAGTTCATGGCAAATTGTTTGAGTTTTAGAATTCATTAACTTCGTCTTCGGCGAAATAGCACTCCAAGATGGTTTTATGATAACAAAAGAAAGGATAATATTTTCTTTTATCTCGAACTTATATGTGCGACTTGTCTGCCCGATTGGCTTAACGGTTTTCCTGTATGGATACCAGACGAATTGCTGAGTTAGTATATGTACTTCTAAAGAGATCCCGGAGATAAAATAACATTTTATGGGATTCCGTTTAATTTTTCCAAATATCAATTGTACGGCTGGCCTACGTAACGTAAATATTGGGTTTAGATAAGGACCTTTTGATTCGTTTTTCCCGAGAATTTAATTTGAGCATTAATTTGGTGAATGTGCGGCCTTCGCACGGAACCGAAATTTTAATTTCATAAAATTATTTGAAAAAAAATGGGTAACGTTTTTATTGTTACCTATATCGTAACCAACACATACGGAAAATGTATTTCTTTTTTAACGAACTATTGAATTCGAAAAGCGTTTTAAAGAAAAACAGTCAAATATGATTTTGTTTCTGTTGAGAAGTTTCATACACCGAAATTTAATTTGTATTGCTGCACAAACTTAATTTCTGAAGATAACATTACTTATTTGTAATAAATCTCCCAGTGTCGGCGACATTTGCGGGATTTAATTTTAAATATGACACATGCGGTACTTCAATGATGACCTGTCCCTTGCGGCATTTTTGGGAACGAGGAAGCCGGCAGTCTCACCAAAAGGGGTTCGAGACAACTTCAAGAGAGATCTTCGGCACTATCACTCTACTCTATAAAGCTATACGTCAAGCAAAAATAATGTATCAATATTATAAAGTGCAAATTCAGGATGGAATAAAATTAAAGCGTTGGAAGACAGAAGATCTTTCAGCCATACCCAGAAGTCCACGCAGGTAAGCTGTTAGCCAATTTCGTCTTCTGACTGGACACGACTGTCTGGCAGACCATCTCCAACGCATTGGAATATTCGAATCTTGGCTACACCCTCTGTAATACCCCACAGGTCCAACGAGTAAAATCCACCTCCGTTGGAGTGCATTACTTTAGAGGGAGTCTGAGAGAACGCTTTTTTGGCAAGTTAGAGAATTTTTAACCCTTTAACGCGCAGTGTTCCCGCTCTGGAAACACCAAACTCTGACGTTTTGACTGTTGCTCAAGAAGAATAGATTTGATTTCTATAAAAATAGTTGCAGGTGACAGAGCTCCACGAGAATCCTTTACTTTTTAGCACGTCATTTCCCGTCAAAAAATGGTCACGATTATTTTTAACCTGGCTGTAGCTGTGTCAAAAAAGGGGTCTTTAGATCTGTGGCACGCGATGAACGTTTCGATCGTCCGCCATCTTGCTGGTAGTTAAGTCGAGCGATGGCAACGGCTGCCCTTTTTACAGCATGGGGAAAGGGTTAAAGCAATCACTTCGGTCACTTCTTTTAGTTGTATTTTACTTACGATTTCTATTATTGTTTTCGTATCCCTTTTTATAAATGGTCCTGAATTGCCATTGGAAAAATAAATCTTTAATGTCAGATTACCGACTGAAGCCAAGTAGGCAACGGACGAGTAAAAAATTAAATTGAAATCAAGCAAGAGGTGTATAACTGCACATAATTCATCATGAATTTGAACAGTTAAAATATGAAGCCGCGTTGATAATTACTCTTAATTTTTAATTTACACTCACTGAAAACAGCTGGCAGACAAAAAGTCCCTTAAAGCTATGGCTCATCCCGGCGAAAGGGAGTTGTAAATAAATCTCAAAGGCTTTTATGGCTACGAAAAGTTTGATACGCATTTGTGTATGGAAACCCTAAAAACTGCCATAAGGCAATCTGAAAACGATACAATGTGAATTGCATCGAATGATTGAAAGTCTATGGTCAATCATTCTTTCCGTCATGCCCAAAGTTTTGTCAACTGTTTCCAAACTCGGACATTTTTAATGAAGTACTTCCAAATTTGGAGTCGAAAATGAGTTTCCGAACTGAACCCACCTTGATGATGTCACTTGTATTTGGCGAGAAATCGTCAAACCTGAGCCTAGTACCTCAATTCAGAATTAAACATAGTATCTCAATTTAAAATTAAGTAAGTTTGAGTGAATTACATCAAAAGTTTATTTAACTGACCGAGCGAAGCACTATCCAAGTGCCAAATAAATCAGCGTTTAAATGCTTCTATGTTTGTTCAGAAATAACTTTAGTATCGTTGAACTGAAATTTGGTAGCCCAGTAGTTGAGGAGAATAAAAATTTTAAGTACGAATATGGGAAAAATCAGTTGGGGGATTAAGGTTGTGTAAAAAAAGGAAATAGATCTTAGTTTAAATTTTTCGTACTGAAATAATATTTTTAGTATTTGAGCTCCTGCTAACTTTAGGTACAGGTTTTTGCGCACAAGTCGAAACATGAATCCCTTTTCAAGGGTTGCTAGATAGAAGCGAGTATTAAAATGTCAAAAGTCTCCAAGGCTAGCCATTTTTGGTAATTTATCGCCAAATTCAGCGCAAGTGCACAAGATACAAACTGAACCTAGTTTTATTATGTATTTTGTATGAACCCAGTTTTATTAGTCTACTTTATATGGCGGAAAAATTACTTTTTGGACCTTTTTTTTCAAGATGTTGAAAGGGTTAAAACGGTTATTCAAAGTGAACATTAAAATCTGTACAAAAGCTTATCATTAAATTTGATCAAAGATTTTTTTTAACAATCTTTACCGAAAATATCCTGTCAAAAAACAGTACTGGGAAAACCTTCAGTTAAAGGTTGCCAATACATTCATATTAAAAAAAAAACTATGAGGCGATTCCTGGTAGAAGATAGAAAAAAAAAATTCCCCAAGAAATAATGTGGTGTCTCCATTTTATTTGGTGTGAGATGCATATCGTGACCGACTGAGTTTTGCTCTTATTTGAAATTCGCAGCGAGAGCAAACTTTAAATATTTATCTTTGTTGTTTGTGTTTCGAACGCCGCGATAAAGTTTGCTCCCGCTGCAGTAGAAGCGAACGATAAAGATTACGGTTTATTCTTTTTTTCCCCCCATTTATCTGTAGTTCCCCAGTGATTCTCAATGTTCAATTTTATGCTTAAGAAAATCCCAGAAAAATTGAAATGTGTTTAAAATTTTTGTTTGTCTGTCTGTCCATCTGTTTTCTATGCTGTAACTGGAAGGCAGGGATTTGTGAGAAATTTATACATGTTATCTCTATAGACGATACCATGTAAGCTTTTAAAAAAGGTTGTGTGTGATGCATTAACAGTTTTTATACAAGGAGACCCAAATGTTTTCAAGGATTACAAAAGTTTAAGGCCTATAGACAGTCATTGTTTATAGTGCATTTGCGGAACCGGGCATCTTTTTCAGAGAAAACGAAATTAATATACAGGTTGATTCTATGATCAGAGGACGAAATTTGGAGGGTGGTGCTACTTACTAAAACTTGCATTTATTTTTTTATAGGAATGTATGGTTGGAAGTGATGTGTTAAGGAAGAAGCTCGAAAATGGAGGCATGAAAATAAAACCATTGTTTACTTAAATCATAATGTCAAAGTTCTTTGCTGCAACGCTTGCAACAAATGCTTGAAATTTCAGTCACCAGAAGTAATGCATGATTGGTAGCGTTGAAGGAGTGATTAGCGGACATCTTGAAAGATGCCCAGGTGTTCAGCCGTGCTGAATAGTCAAGCAGCGAGGCTCTTAATTGAGTCAACTGGTGTCTTAGATGGCCTTCAAATGCCCCTTTTAGAAGTAATTGATGAAGAGTAAATCTGGATATCGTGATGGCCACCGGACTGGTCCAACACGAACAATCCATCGTCCTCCCCAAGGCTGATACCTAGGTTATGGGTCTGTTGTCCCATTTTTGTGCCCGTGCCTCAACGCATAACTTCCGACCATAGATTCCTGTACAGAAAATGTAGGTTTCAGTAAGCTGCACTACACGCTTAAATCCAAAGAGTGAAAAAAACGATGGGTTGGAGAGCGAAAAATAAAATTCATGGATTCGATCCGTTTACACCGTAAAAGTGCTCTTTAAGTAGTCTTTTTTCTGAGAATTCCCCTCCTCGCTTCGTCTTTTTTCTGAGAATTCCCCTCCTTGCTTCCTGTTCTCCAACATACTGATAACGTTCGATTCACGCATATTTCGCTCAGCTCTTGTGATCGAAAAACGCTCCTAAAGGAGAAGCGCACTTTTGAAAACTGCGCCAAAAATCGCTCCGACTGATCGAATTTCGCTCGTTCAGTTTAAGCGTGTAGCTCTAAAATTTTGTCCCCTGATCCTGGAATCATTCTGTAGGTCACTTAAATTTATTACACAATGCTTTTAGTCAAAAATAAGTGTCACTAACAATAGCAGCTTTTTGAAAGGGACAAACAAAAAATTGTCTTATACATAGGTTTTGAAAGCAATAAATACTTAAGTAACTTATTTAACTTTATCAATTCACTCTCTATCGGTACAAAGACGTGACTGTAACGATTTCGCTTCTGTGTCCCTTGTTACTTCTCAACAGGGTTCCTTTCAGTGTCTGGGTGTAATCTCCCGGTTTTTGGCCCTGGGAAGGGGACTATGGGCACAGGAGGGGAATCGTTAACATAACGATAAGACGTGAACAGGTTAACCCTCCGTTTAGCAGTAGTGTAGACGTACAAAAAAGATTGGTCGTAAAGTGTTTTATGGTGGACATTCTAATTTTTATCCGTTTTCATTTTCTGGAGTTCTTCCTTATTTTGCACTTGAAGGAGGAATGCAGTAACCAGCAGTGCCTAGTCGATGATGTGGATGAAGATTTTTATTTTTCATTCAAAGTGCTTTAACTATTAAAGACACTTCGCAACAAGGTATTAATAATACCATGTTGCGAAGTGTCTATTCCCAGAGTTGAAAAACTGAAATAAAACAAGTAAGAATAGTCATGACGATCTCATTAGTTATAAAATACTTTTCAACACAATAAATATTGAAGGCATAGGGCAAAGAATTTCCCTTGAGGTTATTAAATGCCAATGAGGTGAAGCGCAGAGAAGGGAAATCTTGTGTTGTGATATTTACTAACACAGTTATGTTAGTAAATATAGTAGAGAGTTGGTTAAACATGGGTTCAAATGGAAGTGGAACTCCACAACCACCTCTCATGCGTACACATTCCCTGAATTTAATGCGGCGTGAAAACAAAACATTTTATTGCAACTCATTCTCACCTTTCCCAACGTTCAGAGGTCTAAAAGCAAACCTTACTCAACTGCAAATGAAAGAGGGAAAAGAGAATTTTTTGGCTTTTGACATTTCTTTAGATGGCTTTCAGCGAATTGCATTCATAAATATTTAGTCTAATGAGTCTCTGCATGCATTCAATGACCGTGGTGTCCAAATGCAACTCATGGTATACACGT
Source organism: Cheiracanthium punctorium (assembly GCA_038373885.1). Lineage (NCBI taxonomy): Eukaryota > Metazoa > Arthropoda > Arachnida > Araneae > Cheiracanthiidae > Cheiracanthium > Cheiracanthium punctorium. Next base: position 660,950 of record JAWZYV010020288.1, on the reverse strand, counting down.
GCTTTTAACTTATTGCCCCAGAATCGCGTGACAAGAACATCTGTCGTCTCTTGCGGTCTTTCTGAATTTTAATTTCTTGTGAGAATTAGGAGACATTGTTGCTCATTGCGTACTTTAGGTAATAATGCAAACAGAATAAAAGCTGCATGAGACAAGGGTATCATGTACAGTAACAGGTATACACAAATTAAATAAACACGAAACATACTAAAATGTTTTTTTTTATTAATTATATGCTTTTATAATTTCAGATTTGTTCGATTGCCATGCAGCAGTCCACTAAACTTCTAGGTCCCTTGGGAATCATTGTTGGAGTGGCAAAAGTAAATTTTCCGAAATTCATTAATATCTCGAAAACTTTCCACAAATTGGGCTTCCACAAAGTACATTATGTACCCTAAAATAAAATGGTTTTTTCATTTTAAGACTTTCAACCCTATACGTGGCAAGATTTTTTTTTTGAAATGCTGATTAATTGCAATTTACATGTGTTCTTAGGTGTTCACTGGTGACAGAAATGATAACAGAAAAACATAGATTTCTTAAATTAAGTTTTATTGAGCGTATAACATATGGCACACTGCCAGACTAATAACTATAGATTTTTGAAAAGTGCAACATATCAAATCATACACTGTGCCAAGAATTGGTTAACTAGGGATGTATGCGAGACGATTTTTTGAGAGGCGAGACAGAAATTTACAGCTTTTTTGTGAGAGAAAAACATTTACATGACCGATTTCAAGCCCGTCCAATGAACGTAATCGGAATGTTGTTTGAGCGACAAGGCTAAATTTTCAGAATTATTAAATACCTGGAAAACAATTAATTTTTCAACAAATTGGCCATCCCCCAAACGCGATTATAATGCAGGTAAAAAAAATTCTCCCACTTCTAGTATTTTATTTTTTTAAAGCTTTTAACTCTACTATGCATACTGTAGACAAATGGCTAATTTTGTAGTTTTTGTCTAAAATATGCATTTAAAATAAATATAAGACTATTATGGAAATAATGTTAAGTTTTTAAAAATCTATGGCAATATTATTTTTTGTGCAAAAGAGCTTGAATTCATAGCGTGTGCATCCACACATTTATGCCCGAATTTTTGATTGCTTCTAATTTTTATTGCTAAATGAAAATTAAAAAACTGTTGTTAAGACTAAATGAGGTAGAATTAGGCTATGTTGCTTTCTATGGCTCTATGAGAGCTGTTTGGTGAATATTCTAATTTTTATAATTTGAACTTGAATTTTTGGGGAAACTGTCAGCTGGAATATTTTTAAATATTTTTCCTGGCATAAGTAAACTTAAATGAAGTTACAGTTTTATTTTCAGTCCATTTAGAAAGAAAAATCATGCATTTTAGGGTTAATTGACTTTTGTTGTTTGAGATTTGTTGTTCGATCTTTATGTAGCAGCCTATTTGCAAACCTGAAAAGCTTATCCCAAACTTACACCATGACCTCAAATAAGAAAAGCTTATAAAAAATTCAACCGACTTCAAGAAATAACAATAAATATACTAAATAAAAGTTAAATAAGTGAATAGGATACTTCAGTGACAATCTTATAAACATGTTTTTTTTTTCGATTTTTTGAAAAATGGTAGGGTATGGGGAGGTAAAATGGGTATAAAAACAGGCTCTTTCTGTATTTATATGGGCTGTTTTTTTTCATTACTTACAGCGTTAAACATTCAACCTCTTTTGTGTTACTCTATGCAGTGCTCTTTGGTTTCAGGATTGACATTTACTTATTTGTAAAATTACTGAATTACTAATAAGTGGTAGAGTGATTTTACTACCAAGTAAACGTAAGTGTTAATTTAAATTTTATGGGGCATTTTGTTTTTTCTTACCAGCTAAATTATTTATGTAAGAATGAACATCTTCATTTTGACTTCCTTTCTTTTTTATTTGTTTAAAAATTTAATGTCTGATAATAAAGTTAACGTCTGTCATCCTTTTTAAGCTCAAAAATCGATTGAGCCGTTTACAGTGCTGGTATGAACCGGTTGGACTACATAATATATTTTTCTATCTAGTAAAAATTAAACGTTACGATAACCCGATTTCCGAGCGCAGTAATACAAGTTTCCAGCAGCAGCACTGTTAGGAAGGAAAAAGCAGTTTTACAGGCAATGTAAAATGCTCTTTGCGCGGTTATACGGACGATAGTATATGTGGAATGTATGATACCTCTCTAAATAATTGTAGAAATAAGTTATTCTGCAGATTATCAATTCAGGATTGCATAGATACTCAATAAGTATATGTATATAATACATTTTTATAACATTATTTTTGTATTATATTTGTATTATATATGCTACGTATTATATTTTTCTATCCAGTAAATTGAAAGTCACGATGACCTGATTTACGAAGGCACTAATGCAAGTTTCCAGCAGCAGCACTGTTAGGAAGGAAAAAGTGGTTTTACAGGCAATGTAAAATGCGGTTTGCCGGTTATACGGACGATAGTATATGTGGAATATATGATACCTCTCTAAATTGTAGAAATAGTAGGCCGGGCGAGTTTCTGAATCTCCTTGAAGCAACTGTTGAGTATGGCTGATTATGTATAAGAAACGTTTTCGGAATTTGGGCACGATTTTTCATGTCGTAGAAAACGACACATCTTGTTGCCTGGATATTGCTCGAACACTGCTAGATCCGGCTGTTCGATCATCTATGGAAGTTACAACTGCAGGAAGTTCTTCATTCCTTTCAGGTTTACGCCCTCGTCCTGGTAACACTTGTAAAGTTCCAGAATTTTCGAAATGCATAACAATTTTTCGAAAACTTGTGATAGTCACTTAGGACCTTCAATTTACGATATTCTTGAAGGGAAGCAAAAACATTGTCTCTTCGTTGGTAGTAAAGTTTTACCAGCAAACCACGATCACGTAAAGTGAGCCTAGCGAACTTTTAACAGCAAACCACGATCGTAAAAACGTAACGCATCCTAGATTCCGACACATTCTGTTCGTTTCCTTATATCCTCAAATCTGGTACTACATAACAATGCCGTTAGCGTTGGCTGACTAAAATTTGCATGAGGTTTTGCACTACTACCTCCTTTATCCGTGAAAATCTGCATATTCATTATAACACGTAACTGCGCGTAAGAGTCATTCCAAAAGGTTGGATAAAATGTAAATGCAAAGGTGAATGAATGTAAAATGTGGTGTCAGTATTAAAACGCTTGTACAATGTTGACTTTCTGTACTTCTATGCCTATTTAACTCTAAAAATGGACCTCACAGCGCCACTTTGACCCCTGGTGGTGAAAATCCGAACTTTTTTATTTATCAAAACCTCATGGTCTAAGCATTTATTGCCAATTTATTTCAGTTTAGCCCAACAGTTTTATTACAATCGAATTCTAAACACCTCTACTTTAATTATGGCCACACTGTAGAACGCCAGTTTGGTAAAAAAAGAGACATTTTCCAGTTTTAGACAAGTCGAATTTGATGGTCATTTACACGCGGCCTAGCAATCCGAGTTAAATTTGACTTTTTTTCTCATTTTCAAAGCACTGATTTCAGACTAAATTAAAGCATGGAGAGAGAAATTATCCAGCAAATCCATAATAATGCATTTTATATAAAGAGTGACACAGAAAGAGAGTACCACGCTTTAATCCTTTATCTATTACAGATAGATGGTCAATGTAAATTTAAAAAAAGGTTCAAAATTTGATAGGAAAAAAGACTATGCCAAGAAAAATTTATCTTGTAAATTTTCAAAACGTTACACTTTTTAAATTTGTATGAACAGAAAAAGTCCCAGCTAGTAACTGTACAGAAAAAGTCCCAGCTAGTAAAATGTGTCTCATACACTAATAATTTCATGTACGAAATTTCAACCATTCATCATATATCGTATAAGAAGTATGTTAATATATGCTGACTTAAACCACTTTTTAATGACTCTCGAAGGGAAAAAAAATCACGTCGGATGGTAACGTTTCAGGGGTCCTGAAGAAATTACGAAAGAAAATCATTTCTTGCTCTCTAGAATGGAAAGTTCCTATTCAAATTCATGCATAATCCCTGATCATTTTTCTTTAAGATATATCTCTGAGACGATTTATGATAAAATATTGAAATTTTGTACATCACATCATTTGTGTAAGGAACCCCTTTTACTAATTAGGAAATTTTTTTGTACGGGGCTGTATACAAATTTCAAAATTGCACGTTTTTGAACATGAACGAGAGGAATTGTTTCTTCACGTAATCTTTTTACCTAACCTAACATTTTTTCCGATTTACATTGCCCACTTATATCGGATACATCAAGAATGACAGCGTGTTACTACCCCTTTTTTAACTCCCTGTACATATTTGAAAGCCATTTATAGTGACGAATATTCTTTTGGATGTTAGGTATGATAATTAATTCTGGGAGATATTACCCAAGTACATTTATTTATTTACTTTTTAAATGGGGAGCACTAGCCGTTTATAGGCATTGGACACTACTAAAGCCGCAAGTGCTGATCAGTTTATTAGAAAGGCACCTGATAGGTGGATCAGCGTTGCCTCCTCCTATAAAGAGACTGTCGAAATGATACCCAAGCCCATGCGGGAATCGAACCCGGACCTGTGGTGTGATAGAATGGTTCTCCAACCACAGTACATATGGAAATATGTATTTGTTGTGGATATATATTTGTATATGCCACACACGGCATATACAAATATATATCTGATGGAATGTATAAACCAGGAACTTTGAACACTGGAAAGATGTTTAATTAATAATTAAGTCTGGAACTAAACTGCGACGACGAAAGCTTAAACTTTTTACCGTCTTACTATTTTTTAATGATGGCTTGCAGTCAAATCTGGCTGTTATTTTAACCCTTTCACGCGCGGTGTCCTCGCGTGAGGACACCAAACTCTGACGTTTTGACTGTTGCCAGTCACGAAGAATAGATTTGATTTCTATAAAAATAGTTGCGGGTGACATAGCTCCACGAGAATCCTTTACTTTTTAGCACGTCACTTCCCGTAAAAAAATTTTCACGATTATTTTAACAGCACTGACATCTGCCGAAAAATGGAAGAATGCGAGAACACCTGGATAGATTGCCCAATGCTGAAAAAAGGGCAGCCGTTGCCATCGTTCGACTTAACTACCAGCAAGATGGTGGACGATCGAAACGTTCATCGCGTGCCACAGATCTAGAGACCCTTTTCTGAAGCAGCTGGCTGTGCCGCACAGACGTTTCGATCGTCGCCATCTTCAGTTGTAAACGTTTCAATCGTCTGCCATCTTGCTGGTAGTTAAGTGGAGCGATGGTAACGGCTGCCCTTTTTTCAGCATTGGGAAAGGGTTGCGCCTCAAAGGGTTAAATAAATATCACGTTTTACCAATAAATTAAAAATGCCAGGTCATTTTGAAACACCCTCTGATGAAACGTACGAGCCAAAAGTAAACTCCATAGTTTTAAATTACAACACAGTGAATCCACATAAAAGACTTCATTTATTACACAGCCTTCGTGAAAACTCTACTTTACGTGGAATGAACCAAAATTTATGCGCACCATACCTTATAGCTTTGGATTTTCGGCAAATACCTCTGACAGAAAATAAAGTGCATTGGGTTTTGTTTCCCCTTGATTTTGTTTCTCCCATGGAAGGTCTATCTCGATCTAAATCCTTGCGCTTTGAACCGTTTTCTGTTTTGGAAAAAGCACAATTCTTCTCGCTTTTGTTCTGACATTTCCATTAATTTTCCACTTCAGCTGTTTTGAGAGATATTTTGAATTTTGTCTTTTCAAATCAATCGAAAAAAATAGATCATCGTATTCAGGTTTTCCTGAGCCTGCTATAAGAAACTCAGCACTTAATTGCGCAGAATGGATCTGAAACAAACAATCTGAACAAGATTTTTACTAATTTTATGACAGAATTAGCTGATGTACCCGTTCTTCGGAGAAGATCTCTTTTTAGCAACTAGCACAAATTAAGAAAAATGCTAGGCATATAGTTAGATTCCGTAATCTGTCGAAAGCCAATTGCTTTCTACAGATCTCTATTTTATCGGGCCGGAAATCGTCAAAATCTTTCAAAATATTGGGGGTAAAATTTCAGACTTTTACAGTATATTTTTTATTATTCTCAAAAAGCTCTAAAAGATAGTGATCTTTTTCATGAATGTAAATTTAAATTATAAACGATTGGAGAGTTAATTTTTTCCTCCAATTGCAGGCCCTTCCCATCTAGATATTGGCCAATCTTAAGACTTCAGAAGACGGCCAAAGTTACCCTCTGCGACGGTATGGACAACTTAACAACCAAGTTGAAGCCGTGAGTCGAAGTCGGCCTATTCTCTTAGTGAGCAGTGAGCTAACCACCATGCAATCAGCGATGCAGAAGAGTTTCCCTTTCAATACCAATTTCCTTTTTCTGGTAAAAAAATGAAATAAATGCTTTAATACATCAATTAAAATACAAATATCTGTGAAGGCTGAAAAAAATGAAAAATTACTTACCAGGGGAGGGGCAAGGGATGAGTGGGAGAAAAATGTTCTATTGGTATCTCTCAGTGGGAAGCATGCATCCCAGTGGTACTGAAATAATGACTGGAAATACAATGAAAAGCTACTGTACTGTTATCTGTTGGTGGAAAATTGCACTGGATTGTCAGTTATATCAAGGAATACCGGTGGGACATGCATTCCTATTAATACAAAGCATATTTATCCCATGGGTCATTTAAAAGTATCTGCGGGACATATATGTCCCTGTGGTTGCGAAAGGGTTAATCTTGATCAATTGACGCACACTGCAAAAATGACCTTCATGAAAAAGCTTTCCTATGAGACAGTGTTTTATAACCTATGAGTTTGGGCCGTAGAAGCCCAGTGGTTACGGTGTTGGACAGACAACCGGAAAGTTGTGGGTTCGTTTTCGATGCGCAACTGAATACCACCTTGTACATGCAGTGCACATACATGTTAGATCCATGATTCAAAATTTCCCTGACGGTCGCTTGCCGTTTCCGAGGGGTGCCAGTATTCAGAAGTTCCCTTCTTATAATGAGGATCAAATTGTGGCAGAAAATCCAGGAAGGACGCAAGAAGCTCTAAACGATACACTCGGTGACATGAGCTGTCCTCTCCCAGCAAACAATATATGTGCTTGACATGATTTATCTTTCTTGTTCATTTTATTTTAATTTTAACTCATCGGGATTTAAAACTTAAAGATATACCAAAAAAGCACTAAAATAATATTTTTCGCAATAATGGAAAATTCTCTCTGGTGTACTATTGTCTTCTGGATAAAAACATAGCCTCTCTGTTTTATATTTTACGAGTTGCATTGGCCAACAAATGATATGGCTGGCTTACGATCGAATAAAGAAAATCTTGACAAGTTGGCTTATCTAAGACTGAATTTGATATATTTTTCCACTAAATTTGATGCAAGCTGCAGAGAGGATTACGAGAATGACACTGGTCATCAATTCAACTGGATCGGAGAAAGAAAAAAAGCCCATAAAATGAAGGTTAATCTGACAAATTAAGTATAGATCCAAAAAAATGTTATTCATTTTTGAAACACAGTACCTGAACAATTAATTCGAACAAAGAAAAAAAAATAATTTTTTTTAAGCAGAAGACCTGTTTTAAATCATTATTTTTCAATTAGTATTGCCTTTCGTTTATTTTCGTACCTTGATCATTTTCCGTACCTCGATCATCTGTACCTTACATTTTCAAACTGGCAACACAAGCCAATCAGTTGTTAGGCGATGGTAATCCGACTTAGGTACAAACGTGCATTATAACTTAAAATTTGTGCTGGCTGTTTATTTTGAATTGAAGTGAATATTTTACCACAAGAGGTGAGGTTTTTATTTTAAATAATATTTCTAAGGTTATTTATCATTTTATTTATTAATGACTATGTCATTTTATCTCTCACCCCCTTTATTGAAAATTGTCCGAAAAATGTGTCCCGAAAAAGCGACATAATTTTACATATATTTAAATACTATTAGTTCGCAACAGCTTTTGTTACAATATTTAGTATGCTGTAGAATATGCATACATTGTATTTTTTACATATATTTAAATACTATTAGTTCACAACAATTTTAATCTATTGCTACAACATTTCATAAGCTGTAGAAAATGTATCACATGTATTTTTCTATAAATAGGTTACAATCATAAGAATTTCAACATAGGGATACCAGGCGAAATACATGAAAGATGAGAAATAAAATGACATAGTCAATTAATATCATTTTAATATGGCAATAATGAAACTAAAAAATTAGCACTGATTCGAGCCCCGTCAGGGGGGGGGGGTCTCGCCCTGACGAGACTCGAACAGCCGAGTTCTATTTCTTTAACATTCAACATTTTGAGCAATTTTTTCTAATCACTGAAAAAACTCGATCAGGCATACTCGAAATAAGAGTTTGAAGAGATTCTGGCTTTAGAGAAAACCAACTTCTTTCAATTTGGGGCTTTAGATCTTCAGCTGTTGCAAATTGACGCGCATTAGCATATACGTCTCTAGCTAATATTCCCCAAAGGTTCTCCACGGGGTTCAGGTCAGGACTTGGGGCTGGCCAGTCCTTAACAGCTACTTGATTTCGTCTAAACCGCTGCTTTGTGGAGTTTGAGACGTGAATGGAGCAATTGTCTTACTGATATATCCATTTGTCCCCCCTAGCAACATTCCCAAGGGGAGTAACTGTACTTCAAGAATTTTCTGGTAATCTTCGGAACACCGACGACCTTTTAAAAAAACAATATGGGTAGTTCAATTATAGGAAAAATGCTCCCCGTACCATGAGTGAAAACCCTCCTACTGTCTGCTGAAGAAAGTTTGCGGTTCTTTGCGAATATCGTGCCAGTAATATGCCCATCCATATGCAGTAATATGGTCATCGTGCCAGTAATATGCCCGTCGCGGCCATCTAAATTGAACTTCTTTTTATCACTGAAATGAACACTTAACCATTCATTTGTCCAGTTCATATGCAGAAATTGAACACGAGAGTCTTTATGCCTTTTTGTCAAGTTTGGTGAACGAAGCACTTTGCGATAAGCAAGTAATTTACTTACCTGCAGCCGTCGATGCACAGTGGATTTTGATGCTGGATTGGTCACTTCTCTAGAAATTGACCGTACAGACAGGTTCTGGGTTGAAGCTAACCTGAAGATCTCTCTGTCTTGCCGTTTAGTTGTTTTCTTTGGTTCCCCAGTGCGAGATTTTGTTTTCAAATTGTCACTTTTTGAAAGAATTCGATAAATACCAGCCCTACTGCGTCCAAGTTTTCTTACAATATCTACAACTTTAATTCTACGAGCATCCTAACGATAGATTAGGGCAATTTCAGTTTCGGAAAACTGCACGTTGCGAGGCATCTTAACAATCAGCTGAATAAAGAAAGACAGCTTGGCTTTTATCTCAAAAAGCTATAGAATGACCAGTACATGTCCTTGAAACATGCGAATTTGAAAATCAATACTTCAATCAACTTTTAACACCGGTTGTCAATACATTTTTGAGACAGCATTATTTCGTTTTTTTTTATTATATTGAATTTGTGACTGTTTGAAGTAATTTAAGGATTTCACTATTTCGGTTGCGTCAATACATATTTGCATAATTTCTTCAGTCTTTCTTACTTGTTTGGTTAACTCTTAAATCCACAAAAAACCGCTAGTCTATAAACTTTTGGAACTCGCTGTATTATTAGGATAAATGACGCATAAAAAAATTCTGGTAAAAAGTGAACAATGAAAAAGTAATTTGATTTTGTTCACTGTCTTGAAATATTAAGCCCATATTGTTCGGACATGGTTTTCCTTGAACAAAGGGCGCATAACAAAAGAACCCCAAATTTATAGAAACATTAAATACATACTTACAATATTATTAGACAACTTTTTCAAACGTGCCTACATCCTAGTAAATTGTAAAATAATGATTAATTAATGTTACAGTGTCTATCAGGAAGGCCATAGAAGCTACTGAAGGCACTGAAAATCGTGAAACAAGTAAAAAGTCATGAACGTCTAGAAAAAGTAAAAAATAGGCAGCTTCACATAAATTCTGAAATCCATTTTTTTCCCTTTTTTTCTTCTAGAAATCGCATATTCTTATGACTCTTCCCCATTCAGTTTTCTTTCTATTAGTTCATCCTTCAGAATTACAGCTTCTTCAGTTGTCATGAAAACAACATCTGGTTTCAATTAAGAATTGAATCCGCCAAGCTTGGGGATAGTTGGCGAGATTTTAGGCATAGCCCAAGTAGTGATTGACAATTGCATTTTTTTTTATGAATTGAAGATATCCATTGATCTCAATGTATTGAGAGACTTTTAAGTGACCCTGTAAATAAATTACCCGGTCCATTACAAAAAAAAGTCTGGCGTGACTCTACTCAATTTATCGAGCACTTGATATTTTCCAAGCATATAAATAAATTTTATTCAATTGAATCGGATCTAGTGTCCAGGCACTAGACACTTAAAATGATTTAAGTATATAGGTCGCAATGTATAAGAATACTTTTTTTTAGCCCTGTAAAACACTGTTATGCTTACACTCGCTAAAATTTATGGAGTTTGTAAGACAGTGACCTATAATATGTGTACCCAGTTTGATGTCAATCGAATGCATCATTTAGACACTAACTCACTTTAAATAATTTGCGTCCTTAGACCGTACTGCGAGCCTGTAAACAAACTATCAGCTCTACTCACACCAAAATCTGTGCAGGTCATGTGACCGTGACCTATAATATACATACCAAATTTGAGTTCAATCGAATGCCCCTATGGGCACTAGTGCACTTTCAGGAATTTCCGACCATAGGCCATAATGTAAAAGAACACTAATTTGTTGCCCCATCAAAAAACTGTAAGTCCTGTAAGTTCGATGTTTTTGAGAAATTGCAGTTAGGTACATACGCCGAGGAAAAACTAGCCAAAATGGACTTGGGTTGGTGAAAATGGATTGTACATGTGCATATTGTGGCTTCCTAAATAAAGAGATGGAGCCCTTTTACTCACACAAAACACTTTATTAGACGCACATAAAAACACATAAAAAATTTGAGCTGGAACTTAAACAGTCAGATGGCGGGTTCGGGCAAAATGTTTGGGCGTACTGGCCCGAAACAAGAGGAAAGTACCTCTGCACTGGTCACTGTCTTAAACCGATCTCTTCTCTCTCTTGAATTGCTCATCTCGACTCTGGTCTGGAATCTCAAGTGGATTTCGATCACGTGGGATTCTTGAAGTAAGTGTTTTCTTAAGTTATGAGATTCTAAAGTCGCTATAGTGTCAAATTCTGAAGAGACCTTTAAACACTCAGGGATTTATGCGTTCTATAACGCCAGAACTGTACATTATCGAAGATCTATAGCTTCTTATCGAAGACTTTACGATACCACGCAGATCAAAGGTTATCAGAGAGATTCAAGTAGTGAGGGGTAAGAAAAATGGAGGTCACAGATATATCTCTATAAGTTCTAATTATTCGTAATTATTTGGACAAAGTCACAATATATACTAACATACATAAATTCGCACGTTGAGACTTTACGCAAAAGCTCATCAAAATAGATTTAGAAATAGTCAAAATCAATTTTTTTCATCAAAATCTGTATTCCAAAATTCATTCGTCATGACTATACTTCCTTTTATTTGGTACAAGAAAGTAAAAAGTGGAAAGACACTATGCAAGATAAGATGACATCATACTACTATAGTACAGCATTCAATGCCCCGTGCTAAAGTTAGCCATGGTACTGTAATGGAATCCCAAACTCCTAAAAATCTAACTTATCACATCATAAGATAGCGAGGCATAATTTTGGGCATCAGAGAACATGGTCTTCTGCTGTCACATGATTTGATAGAGAAAAGAATAGAAATCTGAGTGATAGATGGATGTAATAGAATGCTTCCGACCATCTAGATTTTCAAAATTGAATTTCATAAAGCGGCATATTACGTTTAATAACGAATCAAGAGAGTTGGTATTTATTATCAGTTAAGTATTAAATTGACATGAAGTCATAAAATATGCTTTTTAAAAGAGAATAGTTCTGGGCTTTCCGTTATATTTGAAAAGTTCTTCAACGTTAAAGATTTTGAACTTCGATATGTTCTGATTTATAAATTCTGAAAAAATACATGGAGTTAAAATGAATTAACAAAAATTACTGTTATTTACCGAAACATGTTGAAAAATGCATGTTTGGTATTTAAATTTCTTTCACATGGTTAAATTCCAGTACATTAGCATTAGAGAGTATTTCAACGCATTCTAAATCAAACAAAAGTAGTTTATTAATATTAACAGTACTACGATCTCAATACATTGTGATGTAAACAAAATTTCTGGTATTTCTTTTATTTATATTTGAATATGCATAAAGGTGTACCCAAAACAATTCCGATATGTTATGAACTTTCAGTCGAAGTTTGTTATAAGTGCATTTTAAAAACGATGCATAAATAACATTTTAAAAAAATGATGACTTTTTAATTTTTTAAAAATTCTTCTCCTTTAAATAATTTTTTATCATAATTTCTTTTAATTAATGAAAAATATGTATTTATGATTTTGGTATAACGATCTCAATCTGTCTTTTTGCATTCTGTAAGTGTAATTGCAGAATTACAAAGTTTAAAAATAATTGTTACAACCGATTCCTTAAAAACTAGAGTGATTGGTAAAAATGCTCTTAACTGTTTTAAAAAAAGCATGAAAAATTTCTTAGATTCTATATCTGCAGCAACTGAATGAAGCACATTAAATATTCACTGGGCAATAATGTAAGTAAAAATAAAACATTTGTATTAGAAAGTGTTTTATAATCGATACATATGACATAATGTCGCAGTTTTGATTAATTTCATTTTATTTCAGAAGTAGTGCAGTTCACTATTCAAAAGTTGATTAGAACTAATTTTCTGCAAGTACAAGAGTACTTGAAGTACAAGATTTCGTCTAATTTCTAACTAAATCTTGTTTTAGACATTTTGAGATTAAGAAAAGTATTCAAAATTAGTTTCGATGAATTTAGTTTAATAAAAACTTGAAAAATTTAAGTTTTTATTAGCGTCACTGATTTTCTATAAAACGGATTATTTCGGGAGAATTTCGAGAAATTGCTCTATGGAGATCCAACTGCATTTTAAAAATAAAATCAACAAAACTGTATATTTCAAAAATTTTGAAGAGCCTCGATATTTAATACTCAATTGAAAGGACTGTGGGCACTGTTTTAATACTACTCCATGATGCTCTGTTATCCAAATTCACTAGAACCAAAACGGATCTCTTGATAATTCTAGTATTTTTCTTTCTTACAAACTGCTACAAAGAATGTGAACATGAAGGTTGTTTTGGATAATTTTACCAGTTCTTATTTGGAGAAAAGAATATGCTTCATTTACACCGTCGCATGAGTGCAAAAGAACGAATCTCTGCTCAATATTTCAAGGATTATTGAGTTAAAGAAGATTCTAATTGAGAATACATAATATTTTGGAACACAAGGTCAATGTTACTCAACCACCTGATTTGATTGAGAATATAAATAAACGTGAAGCAATAACGGAAGAAAGATATTTTTAGAAGACCGAAATTTTTAAAAATAACCTTTTTGATGACTATCTCTTTGATGTCTATTTCATTTTAAAGAGTGTACAGAACGAGATTGCATGACTGAGAGAGATTTGTTAAAGAGTACATGCCAGATGGGTAATACCACTAAAATAATGTTATTTATTTATTTCTTTATCGATTGATTCATTGATCGATGGTCTAATTTAAACATTTATTTGCTTTATTCTTTAGAAAGCTGTTCAGCATTATATTTGCGAATCGTGATTTTTGAGTACAGTAGACCCCTATAACGCAGGTTCATATAAGATGGATTCGCTTAACTATTCGAAAAAATTGATGCATTTTTCCTATAACACTTTAAAAGACTCATACAACATGGTAAAATAATGAGATAGATGTGCCTGTATTATTTGTCAACACTGTTGATACTGTACATGTTTTTGTGACTACAACAAGGATTCATGTAACATGGAACGTATCTCTCGTGTTATAGAGGAGGCCTACTGCAATTTATTCGTAAGGATTTCGGAGCAGAGTTTAACAGATTTTAAATACAGTAGACTTCCCTATAACACTAGTTCATACAAAACGGATTCGTGTAACACGGTGAAAAAAATGCGATTGTGTTCGTATAGCATGTTAACCCTTTAACGCGCAGTGTTACCCTTTTTTGACGCAGCTGGCTGTGCCCCAGCACAGCCAGCTGTTGTCAAAAAAGGGTCTCTAGATCTGTGGCATGCGACGAACGTTTGATCGTCCGCCATCTTTCTGGTAGTTAAGTCGAGCGATGGCAACGACTGCCCTTTTTTCAGCATTGGGAAAGGGTTGTGCCTCAAAGGATTGAAAGAGGCTCATAAAGCACAACGGAAAAAAACACTCAAAAGACTGTGTTAAACGATAAAGTAAATAAAAAACTTTGTAAAAAACACACATAAGATGTTATACGTAAGATTTTTCTCCGAAACGTACGTATCATCTTACCTATAACACCTTATGTGTGTTTTTTACAAAGTTTTTTATTTACTTTATCATAAAGCACAGTAAAGTGAGACATATGTTCTGATTTTATCCGGCTTTAGCTCCAGTATTTAATATAACTTTTGAATAGCAACACTACACGTTATTGTGTTTCTAATATAAGGTGTAAAGTGGTTGGATCACGTGATTTAAACTCCAGGTGGAGTATAGTTCAGGTCTCGTACAACGCGGATTCATACAGCACAGAACGTATCTACAGTGGAATCTACTGTAAACATATATTTTTTTAAAAAGTTTTATCTCTCACTCTCTCATTTTTAAACAGTTTTCGAGTGTAGCATATTTGCTTAAAGTGTCTTAATTTTATGGGATGATTCAAAATTTACGAATGACTGAAGATAAAAATATGTTTGCTTGATGTGATAAGATTTGTATTTAGCATTACGTAGCGATGTTAACAGGTTCTAATCTTTTTCAGTATAGTGCATCACATACTTCTTCTTTAAACATTAAACTGGTTTTCTAAAATTTGCTCGCTCTTAAATGTTTTAGCACATTTGAATACCAAATCCAAATTTAAAAGCTGTATCACAGAAAACATTACACGAGAGAGATTAAAAAAGAAATATGTTATGTACTCTTAATTTAATGATCTTTTACTCGTCTTTAATTATTTTCTACACATTATCATAACCACATAAAAGTGATACGTCTTCAAAAATACTTCATAATCGATATTTGTAACATGATTTACAGTCCTCGTTTTAAATCTCGCAGTCAATTTCATAGAGAAACATTATTTTAAGGCGAAAATTCCACTCACGTCACCGAATTCAAGATGACAAAGTAAAGACAAATTTATTCACGTATTTCTTTTTTTATCTTTCTTTTTAAAAAATGTTCCAGAAACATGAAAGTAAGGGAATTTTCTTTAATATGTTCATTTAATGAAGCGCAAATAACACGTAATTAAGTTTCATTGCCATACGATAACAAATTCATATTAAATCTCAATCATTACATCAAGGAAAAAACTTTCGCTCTTGAGCACATAGATATTTGGAACACTTGCCTTCGATGTGTATTAGATCGCATGATCAGAGTGAGAGTAATAAGTAAACGTGATTTACGGACGGAAGCGCGAGAGAATGTTCTGGAGCAGAGAGGTTTCCAAATTGCCTGGTCGATGAAGGCATGCCAGATTTCATTCAAAATAGTCTATGGGACGACATTGCAGGAATAAAACAGACAGGTGGAAATAAAAAGGAAGTTTGCTTTGGGTCGATGCTATTGATTTAGTCATGTTTTGCCTGCATACTTTGGAATGCTGCAGAGCATTACAGCTGTTTAACCGTTTGAGGCGAAACCCTTTCCCAATGCTGAAAAAAGGGCCGCCGTTGCCCTTTTTCAGCATTGGGCAACCTATCCAGCTGTTCTCGCATTCTTCCATTTTTCGGCAGATGTCAGTGCTGTTAAAAATAATCATGACAATTTTTTTTTTACGGGAAATGACGTGCTAAAAAGTAAAGGATTCTCGTGAAGCTATGTCACCCGCAACTGTATTTATAGAAATCAAATCTATTCTTCGTGACTGGCAACAGTTAAAACGTCAGAGTTTGGTGTTCCCAGAGCGGGAACACTGCTCTTTAAAGGGTTAACCCTCAAATGCCCTGAGTTTCAAATTTTATTGACTGTCGGATTTGAGAGCAAGCCATACTTCTTATCTCAATTTCACATATAGTGCAATTTTTAATAATAAATGATTCATGCCTTGATTAATGAAAATTTCTCATATTACTTTCAAACTGCACATTTTTTAAAAAAAATAATTAGTTATTCACAAAACTGACGTAGGAAATTTAGCTTACACTCGTGGATCGGCAGCAAACGTGTTTAAAATCCAGGCTTTTATGGGTTAATGTATTTTTAAATAATGTGACCTTAAGGAATGTAGCAAAAAATTTGCAATGCTTCTTGAAATATTAGCTATAAATTACATAGAACTGAAATGTAAACAAAATCTGTTCGTTTGTAAGCTCAGAATCGATACGACTAATGTTGGTCAATCATTAGATCATTAGTCCTATGCTTGCTGGTAATGAGCCATATTAATCAACCCCAATCCAACAGGAATATTCAGAGGATTTGTGGGAAATTAAAATTTCTTTTCCGTCTGGGGACTGACTAATTCTTAATAGAACATCGTAGGAGTGAAATTGTATAAACTATATTGAAGATTTGTTTAATAAATGAGCAATAAAATTCGAACTCGATGGGTATCAGTATCTGATTTCATAAAACGAAGTAAAGAATATTTCCTAAGCCAAAAAGTGTACAATATTTATTGTTATTGTTATTATTATTATTATTATTAATTATTTTTATTATTAGTAATAGTATCACGTAGTTTTCAAATGCCACGCTTAAATATAGGAAAAGTGCTTAACTCACGCTTACTAAACTTATGATGTAAAAATTATAACGGAAGATGAAGAAAAACGCTTGGATATTCGTTTTTAATATATATTTGAAACTAAAGAAAAATAGCCCAAAATGCAGTGATTTTTTTGTATTTTTACAGAAAATATTCACAGCGTAGATGAATAACACATAGCAAAAATCTGTGATTCGTTCCTCAGTTGGAATGCATAGAATTTAAGTGAGCCGTAACTGGACTGTAAACCAGAATTCAAGTGAATGCATAGAATTCAAGTATCATAATATATATATACATATTAAAATTAATATCTCATAATATTTATCACAATATCATATTATATACTGAATATTTATCAACTCGTAATTAGTTATAAAATGACCGTTTCTAATGGCAACATTTTCGAAGCAGCATTTTTATAAGTCGATTCTTTAATGCATAGTGCTTCATGTATTTGTTTTTTAAATGTTGAATTAGCTTAGTAAAATTTATCCCTTTTTAGGTATTACAGTATATATAGTACGTTCTAATATAGACATAGTTCTCTTTACGGTGATGGTCGGCACTAAAACTTTCCCAGATTAATGATGTTTAACCACTGCTCGTTATGTATCGACGATTTTCTTACGGAATATTTTCGTTTCTTTGTTTTTGAAGTAAAACTTCTTTAGGCGCAACTAGGGAGTAACTCAGATTTTTTTTCTGACTGAAGTAACGCTCAATAAAGGAAGTGACGTATATGTCATATACTCCAGGCTGACCCTGGAAAAAAAGAACCACAGAAAAACCTACCTTTTCGACCGCTCTTACTGTTTTCACCGACTTCATCCTGTAAAAGTACGCGGAAACTGTAAAGGAAAGAAACGGCGAGAAACACAGTCAAGTGCCGTATCTTTGAGACATCAATCTTTATTTTACATATCAATAAGCGTTGTGAAGATACATGCAACGCAATATTTTACTAATCCCAACCTCTGACGAGGTTTTCGATAATCCTATTTTTAGATGAATAATATACATGGTTTTGGAAAGGCACAAAGAAACGGACCCTGGCTGCAATCAATCCCAAACAATAGACAGAACCTGCAGTTTAAAAACACGGATACAGAATAATAATTCGAAACCTACCAGCAGACGAAATCAACGCTTAAGAACAAACACTGTGATAATAAAACACAAAAAAAAAGTTTACACTACCTGCATTCGAATTCAACAAATCGAGGAAAACATCAGTTAAAGACCACAGTTAAAGTATAATACTAGACTATTAACATTCCCCCCATTCAAACCCAACCTCCAGACGGAACAATGGTATAAGAAAACAGTTAAGGAATAATACTAAAAGATGAACACTTCCTGGATTCTAAGTAATTATCATGAATTACCGATGATTCTTACTGGAGATTTTAATGTTAATTTTCGCTCTCAAGAATCTCAGCCGTTAGTTGATTTTTTTAACGAAAAATTTGATCTAACTATGAATACTTCTCGACTTCAATCAGCAACGTGTTTCGGTACAACGATAGATGCTGTATTTTCAATAAAATTAGCAAATTTAGAGAGTAAAATTTATGTTTCCCATTATAGTTACCACAAACCTATATTTTCATACATAAAAATTTACGATGACATTCAAGTACCTATTTCCAATAATGATATGAATATAACATTTATATAATCTTTGTAAAGTACATGAACAATAAATATAATTAAATTATAATATGATATTTATTTTAAGTTAAAGTTTAATCATTTCAGTGATATGTGTCGTAAACGTCAAAGAAGTTTTACTTCAATCGCGCGTAAAGATTACACGCACACACTTTTTTTTATTGCCACGATATCATTAAAGAGAGTTTTCACCATGCAAAATATTTGCAAACCTAATTCAAGATTGATTCACTGACAACATTAACACTTCCAAAAGAAGCGAGCTGCACGGGGTGTGCTTATCCCAACCATGCTCACGCACTTGCCTGGAAAAACACTTTTCTGCATGGATTTAAAATGAGTAAAATGTTGACATTTTTATTTCACTACCTAAATTATATTAGCTATTCTAGAACATTTATAAGCACAACTCGTAAAGCATTAGTTGTGCTCGTTTATGAATATTTTTTAACACTATTAATAATTACAGTTTTATTACCAGTAATCAGACTTGAAATTCGGATTACCCGTTATACGAAGCATGAAGATGTTTCATGAACGACCTTTCAATGCCTGTAAAATTGCTTTTGCTGTCTGAAGCGTTATAATGCAGTGAAATGCAGACCTTTTTTTTCCACTACCTAAATCATATTAGCTATTCTAGAACATTTATAAACAGAACTATTTAGAGCATTATTCAACCATTTATTTGTTTATAAATATTTTATTTTAACCCTATTAATAATTACTTTACTATCTGTAATAAGACTTAAATTCGGATTATCCGATTATCCTTTATAAGAAGCATGACACTGTTTCATAAACGACCTTTCAATGCCAGTAAAACTGATTTCGCTGTCTGAAGCGTTATAATGCAGTGATATATATATATATATATATCACTGCATATATATATATATACACTGCTGATATATATATATATATATATATATATATATATATATTTTTTTTTTTTTTCACTACCTAAATCATATTAGCTATTCTAGAACATTTATAAACAGAACAATATAGAGCGTTATTAAACCACTTATTCGCTTATAAATATTTTATTTAATCCTATTAATAATTACAATTTTACTACCGGTAATCAGACTTGAAATTCGGATTATCCTTTATAAGAAGCATGAAACTGTTTCATTGCCTGTAAAACAGCTTTTGTTCTCTGAAGCGTTATAATGAAGTGAAATGTAGACTTTTTTTTTCAACACCTAAACCATATTAGCTATTCTAGAACATTTATAAAAGGAACATTGTAGAATATTATTAAAACATTTATTAGTTTATAAATATTTTATTTTAACCCTATTAATAATTACAATTTTATTACCGGTAATCAGACTTGAAATTCGGATTATCCTCTATAAGAAGTATGAAACTGTTTCATAAACGACCTTTCAATGCCTGTAAAATTGCTCTTCCTGTCTGAAGCGTTATAATGCAGTGGAATGTGAAGAGTGACTGTTTTCAAATAAATGATTTTTAAGTTTGTTGGTAAAGACAAAAATTTTGTGGTTTGTACATTATTTACATTAGCTTTAGACTTACATATCTATAAGGATAAACTTAAAAGGTAGAACAAATAACGAATTCCCGTTTGTGTTAGTAAACACAAAAATACAGTTTATATCATTCGTAAAATGATATGAACATATTTTTCAGTGCATTAAAATAGTACTTATACAGAAAACGTATTTTTACATACAAGGAAAAGTTAGATATCATGAAACACATTCAATGTGAGTGTTAATAGATATCATATTATATTGTACATAATAAAATTATTGTCATTCTCTGGAGCTAAAAACAGATATCTAAACACATTTACATGTCGCTAAAGCTAAAAAAGAAGTCGAAATATTGAGTAAAAGTAATATCATAAGAAAAACAGCAGTGACTAGATATATTTCACTGCCTTATATTTTTTACATTGAAAAATCAGTCTTAGAATTAAGAAAAATTCATGAAGTATCTCCAGTTCCAATTTGCTTAATCAAAATTCAAAAGACAGTCTAAAACGCAAGGTAGTGGCAATTTAACAAATGACCTTAAAATGCTAGGTAATATGATTTGAATTTGAAAGAAAAACGTTCACATTTCACTGCATTTTAACTCGTTATTCATAAAAAGTAGTTTTAAAGGCATGTGTTTGAACTCTGAAGGGTTGAGAAAACATATTAGGGGTGACTAAACCATTTTAGGAAATAGCAAAAGAAGTATAGAAACAACCTTTAATACTAACATTAACGTTTGTGTATACAGGATTAAAAAAGTTCGGGAAACTGCGAACAAATTGGTAACAGTCACTAAAACCTAACCAAGTTGCAAAATTAATAGTTCATTGACAAGCTGTTTTCACTGTTACATTCTAATTTGTTGGTAGAAAATATCAATTTTGTTGAGAAATGTAAATCTATAAAAAGCTTTGTAACTGTACTTACAGCAAAAATGAGACTCTTTGTGAAATTAACCGTAAACATTTCAGATTAATACTAATTGTAACTCATTATTATGGATTGTGTGACTGAAGAAATGTTATAGCAATTTTTTTTCTTACTAGAGAAAGCGTATGAAAAAAAAGTTCGTGCCCCCATGAGAGTCGAGCCACCAACTTATTAGTTACAGTACGATTACGTTAAAGTTCGCGAGAAATTTTGATACACGAAGAACTGATAAAAAAATATTCATTCAAGTGCTGATATTTATTATTTTTTCTGGAAACCCCAAAGATAGTTTTAAGACAACTTTAAAGTGCATAAGCAGTCTTCTGATGGTAAAAGAATGAATTTGTAGAGAAACAGATGAGTAAGTAATTGAGACAGTAAAAATACAAGAGCATTCAGTTTAGAAAGCTCTAGTACTCTAGAAATGACAATTGTACCATAACCATTACACAGTGAAATATGATTCCTGTCACGGATGTAAATTCGGGGGGGAATAGGGGGTTTGGACCCCCTCCCCTCCTTAGTCTATTTAAAAATGCTAATTTTGGCAAAAAATCTACCTGCTAACTATATTTTAATGAGTAATAAAAATGTTGCTATAAAGATTAAAATTTGCAATGTAACTGTAATTTTTTACAACTTATTGAAAGTAAAATTTACAGTCGATCAAATCCTACACTAAGAATGGATCTCACATAGCTCGACCCTGTCACGTTGACACAACGTGCATATTTTTTAATGAAAAATTATTAATACAAATCTTAATTAATATTGTCTAAATTTAAACTAATAATCTATTCTAAGTTTAATTTAAAAGTTTTTAACAATAACTGTTTTTTAAAGCTTTCAATTTTCCTCTTAGCCTTCTCAATTACAGCGCATTAACGTACTTCAAAAGCATTTCGCTCTTATCAGCTGCCTAAATAAAAAAATAAAATAACAGTTGACGCCAGTTTTTCTCCTACTAAAAGAATAATAATCATAACACCCTTCGCTCGCATATTTCGCTGCTCCGCTGAAACAGATGTGTTTTTCTTGCGGTTTTGCCCTGCTGCGCAAGGAGCATATTGCGGAGTATCGTAAAACACCTGCTAAGATTGTTCGAGAAAGATCGAGCTCCCTTTTCTATAGAAATATGTTTAACGGGTTTTCTTTTAGCAGTTAGCAGTTGTTTTCGGTGGGGCAAGCCACTCACTTTACGTGAGGAGGCCTTGCCCACCGACGCGTTGCACGGATTCGCATCTATGCCGATCACTTTTGGTGACGGAGGCTTTCGACCACAGAGATGCCAGGCCGCTTTAGCATCAACGCAGTAATTTTTTTATAAGATGCTTCCCCAAGCTCCAATGTAATGAATGTGCTCGTGTATAATATATTTTTAACAGCGTAGTTAAACCGGAATTATTGTAAAAGTGTAATATTTTTAGTAATAGTATGTAATTGCTTTGTGACATCGACTGAAATCTAATAAAATACATGCAGCATCTCCATCGTGTGTTCTGGGCTTCCTCAAGAGTATGATCTTCATAATGCTTTTTTTCTTAGTGTTTCTAAGTTTTCAGTGCTTCCGTCCGGTAAAATATGAAATCGACAAGCGCTAGGAAGATGTGTGTTTTTCCACAACGTGATTATGGAGGTCATGGATTATTAGGGTGCATATTTCTCTTGTGAACCCACGTTCGTACATTTGTTACCTAATCTGATTTCCCGGCGTTCTTATGAAATCGGATTTATTTCTCTCTCATTCGAAGTGAAATAATTACGATGTCGATTTAACAAATATCTTTTTAACTGCGCTGCATTCACAGGTAAATCTTAATTCCCTCTACGGAGCTCGATGCCTTTTTTTTTTTAATTCAACAACGCAATGTTGGCTCTCTTCAAATTGCTCCAGAATATGTAACGACAATTTAATACCAACCTACCTTCGTCTCTTTACGATCATCGGCCTACTTCTCCAGTATATAATTGGTGCAGAGAAATGCGAGCGAAGGGTGTTATGATTATTATTCTTTTAGTAGGAGAAAAACTGGCGTCAACTGTTATTTTATTTTTTTTATTTAGGCAGCTGATAAGAGCGAAATGCTTTAGAATTACGTTAATGCTCTGTAATTGAGAAGGCTAAGAGGAAAATTGAAAGCTTTAAAAAACAGTTATTGTTAAAAACTTTTAAATTAAACTTAGAATAGATTATTAGTTTAAATTTAGACAATATTAATTAGGATTTGTATTAATAATTTTTCATTAAAAAATATGCACGTTGTGTCAACGTGACAGACCCCTCCTACGTGAAAGCTATAGCTACTTCCGTGATTCATGTAAAATAATAATATTAATTAGTAGGGTTGGAAAAAATTGTTTGATCAGTGTGTATGGCATGATTTATTAGTTTCTCACAAATGTTCATGCACAATTTAGTATTATAACAACGAAATACCCAGTGGTGAAACTCATATTATTAATATTATTATTAATATTAATTAGAAAAATCCATGGACACGAGGTTTCTTTGTTCAATTTAACGATTTAATGGGACTCTGTAATCGCACCAAATTAAAAGAAAGAATCGTTTAGGGAGTATTAAATCTCAATCATTCTACCGCAGAAAAAAAAAAAAATTCTCCAAAGAGCGCATAATATTGTGGAGGTAGGGTCTGGGTAGGATCTTTATTTGATCCCGTGATTAGATAGAGAGGAATAAGCGAACGTGATGCAGCAGCGAGAAAGAGAGAATGTTTTTGAAGGCCCAGGATTTCTAAATTGCCTTTTTGATAAGGACGTGCTAGATTTTCTATTTAAAATAGAGTGCAGGCCGAGAGTGCGTGACTGACAGAGATTGCTGGGAAGAAAGGCAGTTGAGAATATTTATATATATATATATATTCCTTGCACTAAGTATTGAAGTTGCTTTCTGATCGATGCCATTGATTTAAGCGTTGGTTTGGGCGTATACTTTGGAAAGCTGCACAAAGCTGCATATGTGCACTGTAATTTCTGAATATATATATATGTATGAAGTTATTAGAAGAAAGATTTTTTATGACATGTTTGTTGTGTAGCTGTAGCATTGTATTTATTAAAAATTTATTTTGTTTATTTGATAAAATTTACAAATTACACTCTCTAAAAAAGTATTCGAAGATATGTCAAATTTCTAAGGTTTGCATCATATTTAAAAGTTTTTTCTACGTAAAATTGAATCATATCATATGCAACAAGAATTTGTTATATTTCATTCTAATTTAGTGTTTACCTCAAAAATAAGTAGTTCTTGAACAAAACTAAAATAGGAAATTGGGCTATTACTCGATTACTTTTTTGAGTGGGTCTTGTTAAGCTAGATTTATGAGTGATTTTAAAAAATCGGGACAAAACTAGTGCTTCCTGGTTTTCTAGAGTTTGCTTAGCTAAATTTTCAAGTTTTACAAGTTTCTCATGAAGCTGAAGATAGAATGCTTTATAAAACATGTAATTTATTGGATTCATAATTTTGTTTTGCATTTTGGAGCCGTAAAAGGTATTTTTGTCATTAGGTCATTGTAATTATTTCTGTACAATAAGTATCATTTCTGTCACATCAGGCTAGCAGAAAATGAAAGAGTAGAGAATGAGAAAGGCAAAAAAGTTCTTTATTAGACAACAAATATAACATTTTGGATCCAAAGAAGTAAAAAAAAATAATTACGTTAAAACGCTCGACAGAAGTGATGTAAAATCACCATTCTTATTTTGTTCCGTGGTGTTCGTGAGAATCACAGTTATGTAGCTACGACAAAAGTTAGTATTCAAGTTTTATTTACAATTAAAACTTAAGTAAAGAAAACGTTATTTCGGTAAACATATGTGATTTTTCAGTAACATTTTAAATAAAACAAAACAGAATTAAAAAATAACAAGATAAAAAAATGGACTAATGAAA
Organism: Cheiracanthium punctorium; assembly: GCA_038373885.1. Lineage (NCBI taxonomy): Eukaryota > Metazoa > Arthropoda > Arachnida > Araneae > Cheiracanthiidae > Cheiracanthium > Cheiracanthium punctorium. The sequence continues at coordinate 635,871 of JAWZYV010020288.1, read as the reverse complement.
TTACTACTCAGTTACTATCGAACATTTATGAAGAATTTTTTTACATATTTTAGAAAGATTCAAAGAATTTAATGCGCATGGAGTTTTTTTTTTGGTTAATGTCATTAATTAGCATACTTAAATTATTTTTTAATTAACCAAAGTCTGGATTTAATTTTGATTTAGTATTTATTACAAGCAAGCAACACTATAACAATACGCAAAATTGTATATCGAATGGCTAATAAATACAGAAAAAGTTTTCTACTCGTAAAGTTTCACATTAGTTTTTGAAACTGATTCTCTTTAGTGTACATCGTTGCTTTAACCCTTTGAGGCGCAACCCTTTCCCAATGTTGAAAAAAGGGCAGCCGTTGCCATCGCTCGACTTAACGTTTCGATCGTCCGCCATCTTGCTGGTAGTTAAGTCGAGCGATTGCAACGGCTGCCCTTTTTTCAGCATTGGGCAATCTATCCAGCTGTTCTCGGATTCTTCCATTTTTCAGCAGATGTCAGTGCTGTTAAAAATAATCGTGACCATTTTTTTACGGGAAATGACGCGCTTAAAAAGTAAACGATTCTCGTGGAGCTATGTCACCCGCAACTATTTTTATAGAAATAAAATCTGTTCTTCGTGACTGGCAACACTCAAAACGTCAGAGTTTGGTGTTCCCAGAGCGTGAACACTGCGCGTTAAAGGGTTAACCTCCCTACCTTTCTTCCATCCGAAGTGTTATAAAAATTACCTGAACTCAATAGCACGTGCAGAATTTATCAAAGATAACAAGATAAAAAATAACCGTTCATAGTTTTCCCTATCTCATGATAAACTGAAATTAAACCTGTTTGCTGAACCCACCGTTACAAAAGCGTTAAACCCACCGTTACAAAGGCACAGTGATGAAGATTCTCTACAGTGTCCGTAGCGCTGTTTCCAGTTTAAGTCTTTGAATGCTCAGTTGTTATACACCTTCAAAGCGTCTTTTAAACTTCCCTTGAATTAAACATTAAGTTGAAACCACGCTACATATTTGTACTATCCACTCTTTAACGAGCTGTGGCTGTGCCGTAAAACCACCAAATTTCTGCTCTTAAATAGGGTTAAATGGCCCGAAAGCTGAGAAAATACGGCAGTAGCCATCACTATATTTAACTTCCATCAACATGGTGGTCTATCGAATGGGCAATCGAGTGCCAAAAAAAAAAAAAGAACTTTTTTTTACACAGATGGCTGTTATTGGTAATTAAATAGAGCGATGGCAACGTCTGCACTTTTCCAGCGTTGGGCAGTATATGCAATTGCTCTTCTACATGGATGTGAAAATGGTTGCGGCTCAAGGCTACGGTATTAAGGTAACGATATTAAGTTTAATTTACCTCCTCTGCCACTCAAATCCTTAACAGTAATAATAATAATAATAATAATAACAAAATTATTCAGTTTTTACTCTCATGCAACTTTATAAGTTTTCGCACATTTCCCGAACCAGGCACGACTTCCTTCTCCCCCTCCAAAATAATGATATCGATTTTTGCGTCTGTCATAACTTTTCCTGTCGCACTCCTGCCCAAGTCTATTGCGCTGCCGGCAGGCGTCGCTGGCGTCGGCCAAAGTTTTACCATCCCCTCCGGAGTACCTGAAGCATCTGCATCAGTTGGCGATCCCATCCCGTACCGGGCCGGTTCGAAAAAGACTCGGCCAGAGGGGGAACGGCCCGGCCATGCTTTATCCACACACGCACCACAGGCGGATTTGTTCGTACAGGTAAGTGGGATCTGCAAAGAGCATGACTGCGTTTGTTTGGCCGAGCATGCACAGATCAAGTAGAACTAGTTTTTAAAAAAAAGTGAACTGAACCGTAAGCACGCGCGCCTACTTTTGTAACTTAAGCACTCGCATGGGGTAAATTTTACCCCATTTTGTCGTCTTTATATTTTTGACTAAAAACGTTTGAAAAACAAATTTGTGGGCTTATAACGTAAAATACATCAGTTCTATTACGTTTCATGGGAAGAAATCGTGCTTTTCATATTTATTTAGAGATTTTCTAGCAGTTCCTTTAAATAGCATGCTTTCTGAAAAGAAAATTTCATATAATATGCATTATACCTAAAAACACTAATTACTTTTCGGCTAATAATCGGCTATTAAATGAAATTAATATGATATTAATCTCATTTAATAGCCTTTTGTTAATACATAACAGTAGTGTAACGTCAACTTATAGTTAATTTACATAGTTTATACTTAGTTTGCGTTAACAACGTAATGAAACGTTGTTAGTCGCGCGGGAGTATTTAATCCCAAAGTGTAATTTTCTTCCCTTCCGGATAACAAAGAAACGAAATTCCTTCACCCACCCCAACTAGACCTTGACCTTGAAAGGTAGACGACGGGCCAAACTTGTTCTAAAAAATTTCTCCAATTTTACGAACAAAAAATGTCGCTGGGGTGAGATTTACCCCAACGCGCGTGCTTATGGGTTAAGAAGAATGTTGTGTGATTGATGCACGCATGATGATGCGGTTTAACTCTCTGAGGCGCAACCGTTCCCAATGCTGAAAAAAGGGCAGCCGTTGCCATCGCTCGACTTAACTACCAGCAAGATGGCGGACGATCGAAACGTTCATCGCGTGCACACAGATCTAGAGACCCTTTTTTGACGACAGCTGGCTGTGCCCGGCACAGCCAACTGTGGCACGCGATGAATGTTTCGATCGTCCGACATCCTGTTGGTAGTTAAGTCGAGCGATGGCAACGGCTGCCCTTTTTTCAGCATTGGGCAATCTATCCAGCTGTTCTCGCATTCTTCCATTTTTCAGCAGATGCCAGTGCTGTTAAAAATAATCGTGAAAATTTTTTTTACGGGAAATGGCGTGCTAAAAAGTAAAGGAATCTCGTGGAGCTATGTCACCCGCAACTATTTTTATAGAAATCAGATCTATTCTTCGCGACTGGCAACAGTCAAAACGTCAGAGTTTGGTATTCCCAGAGCAGGAACACTGCGCCTCAAAGGGTTAAGGTAGTTCTAAGAAATCACACAACTTCCAAACAAATTTTTAACTTTTTACAGGACAATGTTCCCTTCTCGATTGGGAACATCATATGAAAAAATTATTGAAAAAATTTGCAGATATGGTTAAAAGATTACTTGATTTTTAAAATAGAATTTGAATTTCTATTCTATTAGGGGGGAAATTAGATAAAAAAATCTTAGAAATACCATCTTAGTTTAAGGTGGTTCTAAGAAATCACACAACATCCGAATAGATTTTTAACCTTTTACCGGCCAATGTTCCAGATTGGGAACATCAAATTAAAAATTTATTGAAAACATTAGCAGATATAGTTAAAAGGTGAATTGATTTTTTGAATTAGAATTTGCATTTCTATTCTATTAGTGGGAAACTGGATAAAAAAATTATAAAAATAGCTATTTAAAAAAAAATTACGGAGCTGTCTTGATACGACTATTCAAACCCCTATTCAAACTTAATTCATATCTTCACTTAAATTTAAAAATGAATCTTTCCTTTATTCGTAATATTTAACTTATTATATAAACTACCCCTAAAAGTATAGTCAAAGTATAGCCTATAGCCCCTAAAAGTATAGTCAGAAATGAACAACGTTCCCAATCGGGAACATTAGTGAAAATTGTGGGATACAAGTTTTTCCGCATTTAAATGACTAATATCTTGTAACTAACGCATTAGAAGGCAAATTATGCAAAAAACTAATTTAAAATATGCCTGGATCTGTATTCGGTCTGTAGAAAGTTAAAGAATCTGATTGTAATGGATGGCCGAAAAAAATTTAGAATGTCTCTTCGAAAGCTGTACTATGCACGATTACGAAGTGTGAACCTATTATATTCAAGTAACACTAGGAAAAAAAAATCTGGAACATACAAAATTTTGCAATTTCTGTCTAAATGGAAAGCGCTTTGACACGGTTCTGAAGACGTATTTTGTGATTAAAATTTTTCTTGCAAGTTAAATGAGACATGAAGATTCACTGTTAATGAGTGCATAGTGCATTTAGTGAAGAAACATTATTAATTTTTTCGAATGCTTACCTTCATTGGTTTGGTACGACTATTTCTTCATAGAAGGAACAATGCTAAAACAAAGAGTGTTACAGAGTCATGCAGACGAAAGTTTAAGATATACCGGAAAGTAATGTTGTTTTTTTTACATTTAATTTAAACAAATTATTAATATTATTAGAAGTTATTAATGTTACTTAATGCATTCATATTTGTTAGATCTTAAATCAAATATTTCATAGATATTTTTTTTTTCCAAAAATGATATATGAGAAAAGCGGAGAGCAATTCCAAAATTCCCGAAGCTGATTTTTAGTTACTCTTGTATGTTATATTTTACAGCAAGAATTTTATGGATTCTCTTTTTTTCTTCGAAATAGAGAAGTATACGTAAAAAGAATGTTTTGGCCCCCTACCTTCCATGCGTTAACGAATTTTAGAGAACCTGTGTGTGTTTGCTGGGATTACTCCCTTATCGAATACTTACGCTCCAAACTTCACATACGCGCTAAATTTCGTTTTAGATGTTTCGGCTAGGTGAAGTATTAACATACGAAAGAACACCATTAATTTCATAAAGCCGTTAGTTACGTCAAAGTTGCGTAATTGTTTGCTGTGCACGTGAACAAATAAATAGAAAAGTAGACTTATATTTCAAAGATGGTAAATTTGCATGTGAATGCAATCATGTGATTTGCGTGAAATGAATTTAAAACTAATTACGTCATTGTGAAAAATGTTTGGATGTCTCTTAAGGAGCAGTACTGACAAGCGATAGACCAAGGAATGAAATATTTTCATTAATTGGTCGTGCTTCACGCAAATTTTGCAATTCACTTATGATTGTGGAATTGCTTCTAAAAAGTTCCATGGTTTATCACTTGTTGCACTAATATAGTGCAGCAAAGGCTGACGTGAGTTCGCGCTGGGAATTGTTTTTAGTGGGTGGGTAAGGGGACAATAAAGCGGTCCATGACATTTTGGCCCCGTTGCCGTTTCGATAACTTCCCGTTTCGGTCCCGTAACTATTTCGATTTGTCTCTTTTGATACAGATATTCCATTCCATTTCTTACTTTTTTCTTATTACTGTGGGTATGTATTAATGGTCCTAAATTTGTAAATAATTTTATGTTTATATATTAATGGTGATGACGTGAAGAGATTTTACGATTCGAAAATAAAATTCAGAAAGCCTAAACGCCTATAGCCTTGAAAAAAGGAAAATAATGATAATAATAATAAACTAACTACATAATAATAATAATAATAACTACATAATAATAATAATAATATCGATAATACGCGTAAATCGATAAGACGTGATTTTTATTAATTTCAGGAATTAAAATTAATCCTATTATGCATTGCAAAAACAACACTAAATGAAATTCATATTAACATTATTGAACAAAACGCCTGGACCGAAACGGTAACGGGACCGAAACGTCTTGCTTTGCAATAAAGCGCCATATTTGAGAACTAGCGGTTGCTCTGAGTTAAAAAGAATCAGTCAGACGCATTGTTTAAAAAAGAAAAGCTTATAAAAATTTGTATCTTACAATAAGCCGTACTTGTGGGTTATAGCAGTACCGAAATTGCAATTTCCAAATCACCGAGAAATATCGCCAAGGTGGTGGTTGTGAAATCTCGCAAAAACTTTTCCATTCTCCGGTTTAATCGAAACAGTTCTCAAGGATTAATATATTAAGGATTCAGTGCAATATATATTTTTTTTAATTTCATGTGCGATTGATGTCATTTTTATGTCGTATATTTAAAATTGCATAGTTAAATGTGGAAAAGCTTTTACGATAAAATTACATAAAGAATAAATTAGTTTATGAAACATAGACTAAGACTGGAGGACGTGCGCATTTTCGGCTCTAGTAGTGTAAAGCTGCTTATAAGAAGGAAATGTAAAATGTCAGCATTAAATCCCAAGTGTTTGAAAGTTGGATAGTTAATGTTTCACTTGTTTGATATTTATGTTATTTTATTTTCTGATTGGTAAGTTTTACGTTTATTACAAATTGTTCAGTACAAGAACACTGGACAATACCTTTGTTTTCGTTTAATTCTGAAATTAGAGTTATGTACACACATCTTATTACTGAGGTCACTATAATGTTGAAAAAAAAATAAATCATTTATTCAGTGGATTACAGTAAGTAATTTTTTTGAGTCTAAAACTTTTAAACGTCACGAATTCAGTTGAAAATAACAGTCTCATGTGCAGGTGTACGTAATTTGCGGAGAACGGGTATTTCAGTTAATCGCACAATAAAAGCGTTACAGTAAAATAAATCCACTAATCAGACATAAACCTGTCTTTAAAGAATCTAACCTACGAGCATTTTAAATGAAAGAAAAAAAAAACAGTGTTTGATTGAAATCTTAGGAAACTTTTTAACATGCTAGTATTTTCTTAAACTCTCGGTTTTAAAAATATTTAGCGGTGTAATTGCATATTTAAAATACTTATCTTCAGTTCGTTTAGACTGAGTCTATAAAAATATGTATAAAAACTTTTCGACTTTTTTTTTTTTGATATTTACTTCTCATCAAGCGCATCAAACACCATGCCTTGGATGAAGAATGACAATTATTCATGAAGCACTGTTGTGCTATTGATTTAGTGCAACTGAATTTTCCGCCTAGTCGACAATTTATTAAGAACATTTTGGCTAGAAAATAGCGAAGAACGTGGTTTACTTGTCGAGAAAATTGCGACAGTTATCCATAAAATACAGTTGCAACATTGATTTATTGTATTTGAAACTTCTGCTTACTCAGCAGTTTATTAAAGAACATTTTGGCTATCTCATTTTAAGCCCATAAACAGACTCAGCCACTCAAAGGCAAGAGATCTACTTGAGCTTATTAAATTATAAAATACTTTTTAGGAAATATGTCGTTATTTCTGCTTTTTGGTAGATTTTGTAACCGGTTGGATGATTTAAAACTTCTTTGTAACATTTTTTAACAAATTGGAAAAGTGTTTATGATTTCGATTCGCCCGTATTTAGATCTATATTTGTTATAATTGCCGGTCTTAGCCATCGATTGCTGCAAAATTTATATATCCTATTGCTATGGATTGTAGCATGCATCCTACTGAAAATTTTGTGCATATGACCAGCTTTTTTACTCCAAGTTTCAAAAAGTTTTCAATGCATTGAAGACAATGGACAGTAATAATTTGAAGCGCATGGAGGAGATTTTCCTCTCTTTAAAGAAAACATGAAATATTGTATCGAATTATTTTAGTATATTAATAATGTTTACAACAAAACTGCTCTTCATCAGAAAAGTCTACATAGCTTTTACAGGGTTTGTACAGGGGTAAACGAAAATGCTAGATAACAGTGGAACATTCAAAGACCTATGCATGATGAACGCAGAAGGAGAATCCTTAAAACCGCGTCTTTTCAAAGATGGAATCGGAAATTCAAATAAAAGGTACCTTTTCGACCGGCCTTCAATTGCCGAGTGTTGTGTGCGCGGAGGTGATCTCGTGCCGCCACACTACTCCCCCACTAGAGAGTCAGTCGGAAGCTGACGAACGATGTTCCAAGCGTTATGGAACGCTGCCACTCGTTGTGGACTTCGTGAGGTCACTGCCACTCGTTGTGGACTTTTGTGAGGTCGCTGCCGCTACACGTCCAATAATATGTACAGTAGACCCCCCTATAACACGATAGATGTGATCCTTATTACATAAATCCACATCGCTCGAGCCACTTAGATTATACAAACACATGAACAACATTAGCAGTATACACAGTGCGTTAACAGACAATACAAAAACATCAGTCTCATTCTTTTTCCGTGTCGTGAGAGTCTTTAAAAGAGTGTTACACCAAAAAGGTTGCAAGTTTTCCGGCGTTATACGAATCCGCCTTATATGAACCCGTGTTGTTGAGGGGAGGGCACTGTATATTATTTTTTTATATACATAAAACAGATGAAAACCCCTGAAAGGCATTCCAAACAAATATTATAAATATTAACCAAGATTTTGTGTTTACTCTTTTAAATGAATAAATAAATAAACAAAACTTTTACGGTATACACACCTTTTTACTAGAATACAGAGTATAATTTACAGTAAAAACTCATATGCATTTAGTAGTAATACGGGCCTTTTCACTGAGTTAGAATGCGGCAGACCGCCAAACTTCAAGTACAATAAACACTTTGTAACATTTTGGATATGTAATAGGCGTAAAATATTTTAAAATTATAACATTTTCTAAGCAAAACTCGCAAAATGTATTTATTCTGAGTAGTGAGTTTCTTTTAAGGAAAAACAATGTTTTAAAATTTTCATCTGAGTAAAAAAAGTCCGAACATAGATTATTTTAGTTATACATTCTTTCTGTTGAAATAATTGAATGGATTACAGTACAAACGAATGTGCATTAAGTGTTACCTTAAAGTTAGAAAAATCTTTTTAATATTCTGGATGCTGATTCTTTTTTTCTATAGCTCTACGGGAGGGAGGGGAAGTCTCTAAGTCAGTCTCAAACTTACATTTTTTGCAACTTAGTTAATGACTTTCCATAGTACATACAAAGTTACAGAGTAAATTTTCTGTGAAATCATCCACTTCAGACAGTTCTTGTCTTGCATCCGAGGGATGTAACGTAATTTCTAGACGTAATATTCCGTGAGAAACAAAGCTGTATTTCTTTAAAACTTCATAAAGTAGTTTGAATAAATAAAATCTATATCTCTTGCAAGTCTGTGTGAATAGTTTAAAAATAAACTTTGTCTAATCTTGAAAATCTTTAGATTTTGTGAAATAAGGTACTTTAATAACATTAAGATGTTCCTTTCTGCAACTGTTAATATAATAATGGTATTTATTTCTAGACGTAATATTCCGTGAGAAACAAAGCTGTATTTCTTTAAAACTTCATAAAGTAGTTTGAATAAATAAAATCTATATCTCTTGCAAGTCTGTGTGCTTAGTTTAAAAATAAACTTTGTCTAATCTTGAAAATCTTTAGATTTTGTGAAATAAGATACTTTAATAACATTAAGATGTTCCTTTCTGCAACTGTTAATATAATAATGGTATTTTTATTCGTAAAAACTGTCTCAAAGGAGGTATTGGTAATAATGCTATAGTTTTATCATACGACTAAACAACAGGGTTTGAAGGATGTTTTCATCAAGTCTTATAGATCTCCCAGGTCGAAATATAGACTACTCGGGACTTTGATTTGATTTCTGGGATTACGGCCGATTATATATATACTGGAGGGATCTAGGCCGAAGAGGGGTTTCCTCCGTGGGGGTCTTTCTAAGGGGTTTTACCCGTATTTTATGCTTCAAATGACGTCATGTCGATGAATGTTCTGAAATGGAATGCTTTGGACCTTATAACATGAAGCCTGTTCTATCCCTGAATACGGCGTAAGCAAACACATTTGCAAGGCGGCATATTTTTTCAAAGTGAAACAGTTTATTTATTGTCATTGATGTTTTTTATATTAATTCTTTCAAGAATTGAACTTAAAATATTTTAATCATTTTGGGGACTCTAAAATTTGGGGGAACTAGGCCGAGGCCTAGTTGGCTTGTGAAGTAATCAGGCATTTGGTCCAGCCAACATAATCTGTGGCATCAGAGACCTGGAAAAATGCCCCAAAAAAACTTTAACTCAAAAAAACTTGCCCTCAAAAAATCAGTTTTAGAACAGCATATATTTTTCAAAAATCACATTCAAATGGAAGATTCATATGCACTTAATCTACCCTCTTTGATTAAGTCTGGCAACGTAATTTGCCCGTGTGATTTGAGTATCCCCTGCACGTACTCTAAAACCACTTTATGATAGACGCTTTCGCTCTCCCGAATATTTAATAAAAACATCCCAAAGATGTCCACGGAGCCACTTCCAGAGTGCGTGAGTATAAAACATAAAACTTTCAGGGAATAAAGTGGTAGCTTTTGCTTTTCTTGGAAATATTTTCTTTGCGTTAAAAATAACACCGCATCTCTCGCACGGATCATACATTTTTTATTCTTTATTTTTTTGTAGTATTCAAAGTTTCGAGTTTTATTTTGATATTTGAAAGTAATATTTAAAAAGGAGGAAATTTTAGAACCGTGGTCTTCTTAAGCGCACGGAAAAGTGCTGGGATCTTTGAACGAAAGTTATCATTAGTATTTTTCTAAATGTAACATTTCAAAGTTTTATCTTCTGTGCATTAAATCTGAAGTAGTGAAGAATACCAAGAATTCAGGTAAACAAAGTACGTGGAGATATTTCATACTTTTTCTGGGTATTCTTTACCGAGCGAGGTTGACCATGTCTGAGTGGATAAGGCACTTAACATAGTAGATGTCCGAAGTGTGAAAGCCTGGGGTTCAGACCTATTGCGACCTATCAGAGTTTTGGCCGGTTTTCTGCAGATGTAACGTAAGTAACGCATTATAACGTCTTAAAAAAGTCTTTCGCCCAATGCATCCCTCCCCTCTGAGGCATATAGCCCTAGTGTAGCTTTGCCTAAATCACGAATCAATCAATCTCTACTGAGTATCCTGATTAAAGAGCCATATATAAAATATTTTGCAAATCTTTTTTTTTTTAATTTACGCTTTTTCAATAATAGACAAGATTACAACTGACTAGTATTAGATTAAGTCGATTTTCAATAATCGATAATTCGATTAAAAATTTCTAAATCGCAATGCATTCAGATAAACGTAAAACAGCTCATGTATTTTACAAGCAACGTTTCGGTTATTTAATATGACGTCATTTTTAACGAAACATAGCTGCATGCGCTCGAAAATACATTTAATGCAATTTTTATCTAGAAAAGTGAAGCCTCGTAAATTACCCGACGGTTGAAGCCATATTTCGCAGCGAAGAAGATGCTTTAAACTAGTGGCGTAGATCCCAGAATGATGGATATAGGATGTCATAAATTCATTTCAAAAATATTTCATCCCAAGTCGTGTTCCGTAAAATGAAAGATGTTTAAGAGTCACTTTAGTAAAGTCTGAGGTAAGGTTTTCTTATCTAACTAACACTAGTAGAGTTTAACATACAGGATAGCAACATCATTAGAATTTTATATTAACTAAAAGATTATTGAATTAAGAACTTAATAGTTTATAGCCGAAAATATTTCTTTATGACAAATTTTCGATTACTCGCGAAATGGGAGAATTCATCCTTAATCAGATGGAGTTCTCAGATTTCAAAATCGTTCAAAAGCACCATGATGCGTGTTGAACAGTTTGGGAGAAGAATAAACAATTAAGAAGAATCATGCCAAAAGCATCGAATATTATATTTCCTTGAAAGTTTTCTCAATTCTAAAGTTGACGAAATGAAAATTTGAACCGAAAGAAAGTTTGAGTACTATACTGATTGGTGTACAAGAGTTTTCCTTCAGTAAATGCTTTTATTGTTGTCGATAATTTTTTGTCTTACGGGTTCATCTACACATTAAAACAGAAGACAAGTTTTGAAAGATTTGTGTTGAGGTAATATTTTAATTGGTATTTGAAATAACCATGACACTCTGCCCCCCCCCTCCCCCCAAAAAAGTACAGTATTTCAGTAATTGTTACAACTAGTGTTTAAGCTGTAAAGTACTAAAAAAAATTTTTTAATGTTAAAGTTTCATAATCATTTTTAATTATTAAATCATATTTTAAAAATCCTAAAAAGGAATATATATATCCAAATTTTGTTTTCATAGAAACAAGCATACTTCAAAATTTCTCAAAATTAATTTTGCTTCTATTAGGAGTAGTAGTTTTTAAAACATCAGCTAATACAGTTGTCATATTCAGTTTCCTAACGCAGAACTAAATAATGATCCATTGTTCATTAGAAAATTTTCTCAATTTCCACTAAAGAGAAATGATATATCTTGTCTGGGGTAATTCATGCCTATGAAAAAGGATTAAGCAAATAAAAATATATGTTGGTATTCGAAATTTCAAAGTGAGTTCAAAAATAAATATGTAGACGGTCCTTAAGAGTGTTGTTGTGAACATGTATATCGGATTTGTGTGCTTGGCTCGAATCCCGCTAGTGAATCCTCGTCAGAAGGACAATGCAAGGGAGGGTGTCCTCCGTTGGGGTCTTTCTAAGGGGTCCTAAACGCGTATTTGCGCTAAGTTTCGGAGAAAACCACGAAAAACTCCAAACAGTTAGGTCGACGGACGCGCCATGAGACCCGAACCCGGGACCTTCACACTTCGCTCGACTACCATTTCCAGTGACATAACGACTGTGCAATGGTGAGGCCTTAACAGTGTTGAAATTTGCGTAGAAAGATCGAAAACATTGAACCATAAACACGCGCTCTAACAGCTTACTTCTATGACCATTAGATCTCAAGATATTGCTCAAGTTTTGATTTTTGGGAGGCACTTTCAACACACAATTATACATAGGGTGTGGTGGGGTAAGAGCATAAATGGGATAAGAGCATACGCAAGCTCTCAATCGCTTATTATTTGCACTTCAGAAATGCGATTGGCACCAAAAGTTTCCCTTTTTATCAAACTTTATGCATATTATAAAATTATATTTCCATAGACTGATTTCGCTTTATAACATATATTTCTTCCAGATCATGTCGGTTATTCTCTGAGAAAGAGCTAGCCAGGGTTATGTAAAACATTTATTTTAAAAAAATGTTAATTAATTTTTTTCGAATTTTATTGGCTCTTCTTTTACATGTTTAAGTGTAATTTTCAATCATATTTTTATTTCGTTTACATATACTATTGCTTAAAAACAAGGGGCGTTGTATACTTTTTGTTGGTACAAGGCAAGTGCATACACCAAATGTGCTCTTGCACCACCAAGTGAGTTTTATACCTTGTCGCTGCACGTTTTTTATCAGTGAAACATTTTGTAGGGATGATTCAATACATAAACACTAGGGATGCACCGAATATTCAGTTGGTATTCGGTATGCCCATTCGGCAGACAAACCGAATATTCGGTTCGGCCGAATACTTAAGTATTCGACAACCGAAGAGTAATCAAATTTAAGTATTCACCAATCGGTAAACAAATACATATTTTTTATACCCCGAATGAAAGATATAGTATACTACCATAGTACTAAACTGATTCACGTTGTTACTTACTAATATCACACGATAGAAACTCTTAGAAAGTCCTCCGACCAAGCCACCCCGATCCTTGGCAGATACCACTAATGTAGCGTTCCACAATCACACAAAAAACTAATATCACAATGAAATTAGTTTTAATGTAAGAGAAAACACTCAGATGTTAAATTTGAATTTTGTTGCTTTTCAGTTTTTCCTAAATCTTAATGACACATACATTAACCTTGCTATTACTAAGTGATTTAAAAAAAATTAAGTGCTCATAAATATGTAAAGTCAATTAACTGTTAATTTTTTAAATAAAATATGAAGCTTAAAAAATTACCAGCATTTCACTAATATTTAAAAAAGTTATTAATAATATATAAAGGAAACACACTTGGATATTAAATTTTGCAGCATTTTAATTTTTGAAGTTTTACACCACATGAAATATTTTTTAAGAAAAAACTAATTAAATTAATAATTGCAGTCAAAGTATAATAATTTTAATAAATATTAACCAAGTATTCGGTATTCGGCCAAACATTCGGTTAGAATTTTAACCGAATATTCGGTATTAGTTATTCGAAAAAATATGATATTCGGTGCATCCCCAATAAACACTGACAAGGACCTAGTAGTAAGGTTTGTGAGAAAAATACCTATTAAGATAAGCATTTTCTAATTTCCTGCAAATAGAACATCAGTGAGGTAACAGACGAAAATACCATGAAAATTTTTCCAGAAGCCAAGGCCCCTAGACTCGCTACGCTCGCATTTCGTATGAGGCATTTGGCCCCTAAAAAGACTTATTCGTAAAAAAGACATAATTTCAACAAACAAAACCCAAACGTTGGATAAGATAGAATGTTACCAAGCTACACATTGCTTGGTTCTTGCATGTTGCTTGGAACATAAAAATTTAAACTTCGCACTATTTGTAATTATGTGAAACCCATGGTACGCCTTGCGTATTAGCCAATTATGGAGAATTTTCATAATTTGGCGACTTGCGTATATGTATAGTTAATGATTAGCTCTAAGAGAACAGTAATTCATATGTTTTCTTTGATAAAAACTACGGAACAGGTAGGATAGCTATTGGACACCTTGCGAATTTGCCACCCATGGCGATTTTTCATTATTCGGCGACTTGCGTACATGTAAAGTTAATAAAAGCTACGAAATAGGTAGGATAGCTTGCTACCCATGGCGATTTTTCATTATTTGGCGATTGACACATGCTCACAAGCTATAATTACTGTTCATTTAAGGTTCCCGGAAAACCGTTATCCATATTTTCACTTACATAATTCTTTGCAGATTGGCGTACTTAGTACCACGAATTATACCATCTCGCCGCGCTGGCAAATATCCAAAGTGCACTATAATGCTATAATGGCATAATTAACGCCGCCAAATATTTCTACTCGTAGCAAATAATCCAGCTGGACCGAACCGGCTTTAAAATGATCCGCATTTTAATCATTTTTCATTTTCAAGATATTAGTTATTCTGTTTTGGAAAAACGAATAGTCGCTAATTTTAAACTCCTATTGTCTAAGCGAACTTACTATTTGAAAATTCTCAACTTTGTGTAACACACTTTGAGTTATTTATTTCATATACTTTTTAATTTGGCGTAAAATGGGCGTAATTCTAACTCATGTTTGTAAATTTCACGTGATTCTAAATACTTGGAAACGCTTTGTTGCAAAGGAAGGAATGATTTTATGCCAAATCTGGCAACCATTCTCTTTATTTTTTCAGTTTTTATTAATATCTTCTAAAATAATGCGATTTTTGAAAATTAAGTCAGCTTAGCAGGTTCCTCGGAATTTTTCGAATCTGTGCGCACCTTAGTCGAAACTCAAATCTCCACGGTTTAGGAGGAGATACGTCAACAAGCTATTGACAGAGCCAGCGACAGCGGCCTTTACCTTTTTTTAGAATAGAGATATAATACCAATAGAAAAATAAATTGGATAAGAAAGTATTTACAGTGTAAATATTAAAACAAGTGGTTTCATAGCAACGAGTTAAGCTTTGTTCACATATTAAGGAAAAAAGAGTTTTTATAAGTGTTAAATATGAAATTAATTCTTAAGGAGACCCGGTCTTTATCAAAAATATTCATTAACACTACCTGAAGTTGGATTGATCCAATTTAGTAAGCAAAATCAAAATAATGCTTCTAAGCATTTTAACGATAGAGTTTTATCGACACATATAAAAGTTTGTTTCTCAAAAACTATGAGAGATTGTTCAGTTCTGTAAAATGTGTTAGAAAGCTTTCAGAAAGCTGTATATGTTCTAACCCCCAAATACTTCTATTGTACCTATTATAGGAGATAGAGGCATGAAATGCATTTACGCCACTAGATGGTGCAAGTGCATACACTCGGCTGAGAAAACTTCGATTTTTTTTTTAACAAGAAAAATGAATGTAGTTTTATAAAAATTTCAAGGTCAATAAAGAACATCCTTAAAATTGCATGATAAAAAATAATAAATTTCTACCATTAAAAATGATTTTTTCAGACTTGGTCAAAGCTGGACTATCGATTTTACCTAGTGCACTTAACCCACCTTACCCTAAAAAACAAATTATTGAATCATTCGTTAACATTTATCTTTATGATTGATTTGGTGTAACAACAATCACGCTTTAAGCAGAATTTGCTTACAATTATTGAAATATAAGTGTCATTCTTTTATCTTCTATAACACTTTAAGGACTTGACGGACTTCATACTTTAAGAACAACGTACTAAATAATTTTAATCTGGAGAGTATTCCGGTAATATATAAATTAATGGTTTTAAGAATTCTTGATTTGTAGCTTTCTAGGAGCAAAATAATATTGGCTAAATATCAGCGCAATACTGGATGATAATGTTAAGAAAATCAAGTAATCAAATATCAATACTGTACAACACTGAAATTGGTTTGCTAGCGTAAACAGTTTTAAACTAAATTAAATAATAAGACAACCCGATATGAAAAACACACTCTAGGAATTATTTTAATTTGATCTTATGAACATTTTAAAACCAAAAGAAAAATTTTGCAATTCACATTGCAAATGAATTAGCAACTAACAGATAGAAATAAAAATATAGCCTGTATTAATTACATTTTGACACCTTGTATAGCTGAGAAACTATTAAGCTAATGGGATTTTATTTCTTTTCTTTTCTTTTCTTTCTTTCTTTGTTTTTAAGGAGAAGTTATAAGCGATAATTCAACATTTAAAAAAGCCAGATCATACTTTTTTCAGCTTCGATTTCTGTACTATTGATTTCTAACGCAGTGCAATTAAGAACTAAAATAATTTGTGTTTTCTAGTCCTTTTATTGTATTAAATGTGAGTTAATGGATGCCTTCTGGTTTCTTTTCCGTTTCAATTTAAAAAAGAAAACTTAATTAATTTCGCATTTCTTCTTTGTCTAGATATTCCGGAATTTTAAATTAGCGAGAGACGTTGCTCTCATGCATGCATGCGACCTTTGTTGGCAAAACAGCTTTAACCTAAATAATAAATGTACACCAGCAGCTGAAGCAAGTATAAACTTGAATAATAAGCTTCACGGGATGGTCCATTTTAAAAAGAATGTAAATGCTCTTCTATGATATACCCAGTGTTTCTTCGTTATTGAAAAGGTATAATGAAGTCTAGAGACTTAAATATGTGTTATACACAAATTTAAAACGATTTTTTAAAAATAAAGTAATAATTTTATTTTGAAAAAAAGTAGAGAAAATATTAACATTTACTATATATGTCTAAGGATAAAAAAATATATTAATGATCAAACAATTGCCTTTGAGTTATTTCTATTTCTTCAATAGAATTTTGTATTTTGTAATTTTTTAAATGTTGTCTAAACGTAGAATTACGTTCCTTCATAACGGTCCGATGTAAAGTAAAAATAATTTCAACGTCACTGCAAACTTCAATATTATACCGTTCGAAAACTAACTGGTTAAAATTGTAACATATGTCTGTTATAGTTATTTATGTCTTCTTCTATTAGGTCTTGTTGTATGTTACCGGATTTGCCATCAATAGGAGAAAGTGTGGGCAGATGCTTCATAGGTTAATTTGTCATGACATAGATGCAATCCATATATGCAGTTACCATGCCCGTATATGTTGTAACCATGCACGATATCAAGAAAAATGATCAAGTTCCCTCTTTTATATGTGTTCAGACATAAAATTACAAACTTGTGATGTGTCTTTTGATACTTACACCTGAGAAATGCTTTGTTATTCTAATTAGTGAAATCAAGAGCTTTATTGGATTTCATTAAAAGATGGCTGTGTTTTTTGGTGGGGGAGACTTGCAATAATATGTTTAAGTTTAGGTTCGCTAGAATAAATTTTAGATGGCAGCGCTTAGCTGAAACTGTATCGTACGAGTTTTTTTATAGAAGATATTAACATGACTAGTATGTACGGCTGTTAACCAAAAGGTTGGTGGTTCGAGCCGGGGCTACGCGAAATAGCGGTTAACTCGCGTGGCCCCGTTCGAGCCTACCTGGAGAAGTGGATGCAAACATTTTCCCGGCGTCATTCTCTTTTAGTAATATATATATATATAAATACATATTATTATTATTATTAAATACACACACACACACACATACTTATACATATATATAGTAGTTTTTCCGGATTCCTTTGTAATCCAGAAAAACAGACCCATAAGCATATTTGTATCAGATTTAAGAAAGAAATTTTTTGCTCTGTACTATAAACTAACCGTAAGATTCGCGTCCTTATGCAGAAAAAGTTGTATTTACGGTACATTCGTATTACATATTACCGACGTTTACAAGGAAATCACGAAATGATTTAGCGTTATTGGCGCTTGCCCATACAAAACATAATGTTTCACTTAGATCTCGTAAATATTGTCATATTTCTTTACATAACATTACTTTAAACGCGGTAGAGGAACCTAATCTCGAAACACGTAACATTTTCAAACTCTATGTTACTTAGAAACGAACTTCCACGGTAACATGTAACATTTCTGCATTGATACTTTCTTACTTGTTACTTGTTCTTAAAATACGCATCAGCTGTACGTGTTTCTATTTTCCGTTAATGTTCGATAACTGACACTTTTCGTGTTTAATGTGTAATTGTAGAGATTGTTAAAAAAAATTACTGGCTAAAACGGTCGACGGCATAATACTTAAGTACTGCACTTACATATACAGTCAAATATACCATTTTTGCATCCTTATCCGAGAATTTATACAAGACAGTCCAATTTTATGTTAGTTGTAAAGCTCTTAAAATTTCCAGGATAAATTTATAACACTCGCGCATTGTACATTATAGCTAAGTCTAATACAGAACAACGTTTGATGTCATAAAGCTCTGATAAGATAGCGAAGTAATACCTATTGATGAGCACTCTTCCCATCACAGCATGTATGCTATAGTTACAAGCTGCCATGAACACTCTGGATTTGTGTTGACAACTAATCAAGTAATTCTCCAGATATGTTGATTAATCTACTATCCACTAAAATACCAATCAGATTAAATCATTCATTAGTAGTTAATGTGGTTCCAAATAAAGAGTCACAATTGCTATTGTTCAGAGCAGTTTGGCTAAACTTTATTAGCTTGGAAATATGTCATGCATTAATGAGTCTTGCAGCTATACTTGTGTTATATAATTATGTATTGTATAATAAATGTAAAACTTTGCCTTTTTCTATCCCTTGAAATTGTGTGTTCAGTTTACGTTTTGTGCTATATCGCAAACCTACCCGGCATCTACTTACCGTGTGTATGTGTGCCTAGGTCGAAGACTTTGTCAAGTTATTCAGATGTCATTGTAAACACTTGCAGAAATTGTGATGACAACTCATAGTTAAGACCAGCTGATTTTTAAAAGGGATATTTTTTGTTTCGATTCTTTTTTCTGCTGTGAAATTAAACAGCCTTAAGGAATTTTAAATTGAAAGATAATAACCAGCTGCCAAAATTTATTGGCATCTACCTTAAATGGGTCTTACATGCCAGCCATTGTTTCAATCAATTGAAAAGATCTCTCAATTTGTACTTTCAGTATATATATATATATATATATATGGTATCTATACAGTCTTTTTTTCTGTTATTCTCTATCGTATTAAAGCTCTTCAAAAATTCATCCTCAGACGTCAAAAAGCAAACACACGTCTTATGATTATGACAAAAGTACGCAAAGCATTAAGATTTTAAAGAAATCTGTGACAAATACGAGATGTATTAAATTAAACATTCGGGGACACAGTTTAAGCAAATTTTTGTAATACATATAACTTTCTCTCAGACAGATCCCGTTATATAAATACTTGAGACTACTGCTAATAGTGGCGCAAGCACTATTAGCAGTAGTCTATATGTGAACAAAAGTTTTATTAAAAAAATTATTTAGGACACTAGTAAAACTGTTTTTGTGCCCGTGGTGGGCTTGGAATACCAAATTTTAGATTAAGAGCCAAGCTTGACAGCCGAGTACGCTAAGTAGCCCATTCAAAGAAATGGAAAGAAACATTTTGAGTACAGTGGTGCCGTCTATAATTTTCTCTAGGAATCTCAAACAAAGTCGTTTTAATTACCAATTTTCATGAACCGTCTTCCTTTCTGGGATAAATGTTTAAAAGATCCGAGCAGATAATGTCTATTTCCCTCCGAACGATATCAAAGTGAGTCAAGATGAAATTGCTATTAACTTAGAATACATCGCCGCAATGCGCTATGAAGCTTATGTACTATTTTCATTTCATTATTAATTTCTGCAATAAAAGTTTCTGCGCTTTTTAGTCATAAAAATTCTATTTCTGTAATTATGATGTGATGACGGTGTTATTAATGAATGAGGGACAAGAAATGCCACTTACACATACTGAAATCCATAACATAACGTTATTTTCTGCGGCAGTTTTTCCTCTTTTATTTTTTAAAATATGTATTAGGATCGTATTAGAAAAATTATATTACTTAAATTATGTCTGTTTTAATTTGAAAGAAACTCTAAAACATATTTATTATAGGCGACTTAAAATGAATTTTCCACATAAAAAAGCAACAATTTAACAAAAAAATACTTAATCCAATAAATTTATTAACAGCTAATTTCTTATCCAATAATTCAAATAAAAATGACAATTTATTGCGTATTTTAAAGAAAAAAATTATATCTTGTATAGTTCGTAAAAGAAGAGGAAAGAAAGAAGTGAAAAAAATATATAAAAGCTATGAATGAGCAAAAAATATTTCGGTTTGATTATTTTAAGTTTTACAAAACAAATTTGAAACGCGCCATCAAATTTTCATTTTTATTTTAAAACACAAATGGGCTAGTTTACTCCGTAGTAAAAATTTCAAATAATTGCCTGATTTCAAGATGATGCTTTGATAGAATAAATATACTTGTAGATTTATTCATTGCGTGTTTTGTTATTTAAAATCACGTTAAAAGAAAAAAAAAAGATTTTTTCCTCGAATTTTAAGCCTTGAATTAATGCATAGTTAAGCAAATATTAGGATTGTTAACATTTATTTTTTAATGTGACTCATGTAGTTATTTAACCTTTTGAGGCGCAACCCTTTCCCAATGCTGAAAAAACGGCAGCCGTTGCCATCGCTCGACTTAACTACCAGAAAGATGGCGGACGAATGAAACGTTCATCGCGTGCCACAGATCCAGAGACCCTTTTTTGACGACAGCTGGCTGTGCGCGGTCACAGCCAACTGTATTTGAGGGGTCGTTCATAAATTAAGAAAGAAAATGATGATTACATAAATACATAATAATACTTCTGCTATTATTGGTATTGCATAACCTCTCACCAACTTCATGTAAACATATCTCTGAATCTTTTCAGGATGAAAATCTTAAATTTCGTGTATCAACTAATTAACGTATGGAACACATTTTATTAATTGGGAACATTTTTTGTCCGTGGGCTGTATAAAAACTTTGTAAACGTAAGTTTTGTATTAGATTGTAAAACGTAAGTTTTGTATTAGATTTAATTTCCTGACTATTTAATAGATTAAACATTCTGTACTTTTTTTTACATAACTTTGCTAGTTATTTTGTGTCTAATACGATCAATATTTAGGAAATAAAAGCTTAGTGTTTTTGTTACACCCTGTATACATTATTTTACTGCTCTTATGAATGAGCAGTGGCAGATACAGATTGATTTTCTGAAAGGTGCTAATTTAAAAATAGATTATTTGACCTAAGGAAATGTCATCCCTAAGCAATATCTTTTTGGGGAGCAGAAGCCCTTAACTCCCTCCCATGCATCCGCCACTAGGAACGAACATACACTATTTACAAAAAGCTTTGTGATAGAGAGCAGCAATTTTAATTATAAATTTAAATTAAATCCATACATATTGGACAATGCACATACCAAATCCCTAATTATTAGGTGTACCGGAAAACATTGCCATTTTTTCGCATGTCAAAATTTTTTGCCTAGCCAAAACTAATGAATCTAATAACACTAAATTTGGCACAAATAGCGAAAATTTATTTGTATAAATTCTATTTTAAACATGAACATTGATTTACGGTACAACTAATATTTTTTAACGTTGATGGAAAGACTTGAGAACTGACATTACATTTTTTAATGTTCGGACCGCTTAGCTACGTCGTTTTTGTCACATTTCAACACCAGCGAATTGTGCAATTTGTAAAATGAGCCTCATTACAGCCTCAACCAAAATTTTGAAAATTCCTTTGTTTAAATTCTCACCAAAGAAACAAAAAATACAGAAACGGCCCAATTTCTCAACCGTATAGGGTATTATTAACCTCGCGTTAGTAGATTGCATTCTGTAAATTGCATTTTCTAATTGTATCACGTAGCGGGAACGCGATGGCGTTAAATTACTTTCAAGTTGAAATTATCTTAACGCTCCCTCAGTGGGTGTAATTATCCGCAGAATGGGAGCGTTTTTATTGTTTTTCGCATCTTTTTCCCTTTTGTTCTGCAATGTGAAGTGCGTTAAAATTTTTAACAGAGTACCTGCGCAGTGCCGTCACAGCTGTTCGTGATAGGAATCACTAAATTCACTTTATTATTTTTATTATTCTTTTGAACTTATATTTGTCTGTATATATATATATATATATATATATATATATATACAGGGTACCCCAGAAAAGTGGTAACGCACTTTAATTCTTTATCCGGTACTTACGTATTATCCAGGCGGCCATTCTCGCCAAACTATTTTTGCGTTAGATATGCTGGCAAACTGTCACCAATCGTATTCTGAACCATCAATAACTTCATGTGTCCCGGCATTTATCTTGGCGTAAAATCACTCGTCTTGGTGGACCGACGGGATAATACGTAAAGTATCCTTTATCCATTAGAGATGAGTGGGCAAATTTAAATTGTAAAACCGTTGAAAACAAGATTGGAAAAAAGCTATGTTAACAAAAAATTCCTCTCATTAATTTTCAAAAAGTGACGCTTTTTAAATTTGTATAGGCTCCCGTACAGAAAAATTCCCAATTACTGGAACGTGCACTTTTTAATTCTTAGGTGATGTACAAAATTTCTTCGTTTCGTCGTAAAACATCTCAGAGATATCTTATAACAATGATAGGCAAGGGCTATACATGAATTCGAATGTAAGCGTTTATTGCTAAAGAGCAAAAAAAGCATTTTATTTCTTTATATTTGTATGACGTCTGGAACGCGATCTTCCGAAGTTTTTTCCTTTCAACTGCCATTGAAAAGTGGTTTAATTCAGCATATATTTATCTTCATATGCTGACACTTTTTAGTATATAGTTTTTAAATGTTTTTACATCGTCTCATTAAAACATATCGTCGTTGTCAAAACAATAACTGCTATGTGCACTTTTTGGAGATTTCGACATTTTGCGTATTATGACTGGCTTACTAACCTAATTTTAGTATAAAAAG
Source organism: Cheiracanthium punctorium (assembly GCA_038373885.1). Classification (NCBI taxonomy): domain Eukaryota; kingdom Metazoa; phylum Arthropoda; class Arachnida; order Araneae; family Cheiracanthiidae; genus Cheiracanthium; species Cheiracanthium punctorium. Next base: position 612,771 of record JAWZYV010020288.1, on the reverse strand, counting down.
ATTGCTATATGATTCTCAGCATTATACGGTGAATTGTGATGGCTAAAAAATTGTCATATGCATCACCCAAAATGCTATCTAATGAAAAGTGGTAATAATAAATAAACTTTTTGCACATAGCATATATTGGTTTGACAACGACGATATTGTACACTTTATTAATTGGGAATTTGTTAATCGTAACTTTTTGAGAATTAACGAAAGGAATTTTTATTAATGAAGTATTTTTTCCTTCGATATTTTGAACGTTTTTCGCTTTCAATTACCCGCTTATCTCTAATAGATAAAGAATTAAAACATGTACGAAAAAAAAAAACACTCAAAATACTGGTGTTAAACATTAAAATAAATAAAAACTTTGTGAAAAAACACACATAAAATGATACTTATAACAAGATACGATCGTTTCGACTAAAAATTTATTCTGTCTTCGTCAGTCAAAGCTCCGTCTCACAGAACAGTGGGAACTGAAAAAGATATACAAACAAGCATGGTGCCACTTGGTTAAAAGAAAAGGAGAGAACCACGGAGATTAAAGGAAGGGGAAAAAGAGGATGGGATAAAAAGAACAGAATAAAATAAAGAAAAACAAAAATACATAAAAAAAATAATGATACCAATAATAATAAAAAAGCAAAAAAGAACACACGAACACAAACAAAAGAGAACAAACAAAAAAATAACATAAAAATACAAATAACAATTTTTTTAATACACATACAGGACAGCACTTTATTTAGTTTTTTAAATTTATTTTCCATGGTAAACTTTCGATATTTTTAATTCTTTGAGAGGCTACTGAAAGAAAGCAGAATATCGTTCGCCAAATTCCGATATTTTTCAATACAACCATGTTTTTCATAATTAAAATAGATTAAAAACAATAATACATGATCATGGATCAAGTTAAATTTGAAAATAGTATTTAGAAGTAAATTATAGAAATTTATTAATTTTTAAATTCATTATTAATTAAGTTTTTATCCAAATTAATTCATTTAAATTCTGTAAAATTTGTTTACGTGCGCAAAATTGATTTCATCTCATTTCGTATTGCGCAAATAAGAATTCAGATAAAAGATATGCACTCGAAAAATTTTCATCATCGATGCATTTGACTACGTTTATTTTTCATGCTATTTAAACATTTTTAAACTACTTTGCGCTGCACATTATACTGAACTTGCATTCACGCCCGCTTTGCTCATTAAGCTTTTAATCCCTTTATAATAAATTGATGACCTCGGGGTGATACTGCAAAATAATAATACCTTACATCCTGATTCCATGCAATTATCATGCATTTTGCCATTTTCTGTCTCATTTCGAAGTTTTGAAATTTTAGCACTAGTGTGAGGATCAATAAAACCCACAGAGGAAATTTAGTTTAAGGGAGAAGGATTAAAAGTCGCAGAGTATATGGAGGTGTGTTTATTTAAAATTTATTGCACCATAAATTTTAAATTATGAGACGTAATATTTACAAGAAGTTCTGCTTTTTTGTGTGTGCGTAAAATAACGTTAGTTTTAATTACATGTCAGCAGTGAGCTGCAATATTGAATATTTAAGTCGTCAGTTAAATTGTAAGAACTTCTTTGACATTAAAAAAAAATATATCCAGAATTTAATGCTGTAATGCATATTAAAAGAGTATGTGCGTGTGGTGTATTAGGCGGGATGACTATGGCGTAATTTTTAGTAAAAACAACTAGAGAGTTTTTGAATTTTTACAGATATAGATCTTAACTTGATTGAGAGCGAATGTAAGAAAATAACAAAATTATTCCTTGTGTAATAAATTTAAAAAAGGACTAAATTTATTCTATAATTGAAAGCATCATAATCTTGGAGCATTAAGTTCAGAATTTTTCAAATACAGTAGAGCGTCGAGAATCCGGACGTCAAAAATCCGGACCGTCGATTATCCGGATTTAATTCCAGTTAAAAAATGCTGAAGTGATACATAGACAAGGAAAACCATTGCCAGTGACTACACGTGAGAAATTTTGAATCAAATTTGTTTAACCTCTTATTTTGTTGTTTATTTGTTGTCATTGGTATAGACAAAGGGTTTTATTATCAGACCTACAACAACTGCCTGATTTCATTTATCATATATTTTTGATTTTTATTCACGTCTATGTTTTGTGCTAACAAAAGTAAAAACATAAAATATATTCAACTTCAAAGGTTACAAGTTTTATTTAGTTTTCCTTTAATTACAAGTACTTTGATAGAAAAACATTTTTTATGTTGTTTAAAGTGCATTAAATTTTGATAATGTATAAAGTGCAAAGTAGTCTGTAAATACATATATATGTACATATTGTGTATTACATATACATTATTTCATTAAAATAAATTATAAGTTCCTATTAATGTGTGTGTGTGTGTGTGTGAATGGCTTTATGTATCTGCTCCAATTAATTAACCATTAAAGAGAATTATTAACTATTTTAGCGAGTTTCCTTTCCACTATGCACTCAAACTACCTTTTTTTGGGTTATTTTCGAAAATCCAGAAATGGTCCGGTCATAATCCATCGGGATTACCGACGCCCTATTTGCCTATCTCAGTAATTTCTTCAATAGAATGACAATGTATTTCTTCGGATTTTTTTTTAGTTGTTGGATAAATGATTCCTGACTTTCAAAATTTAATTAGTAACATAAATATTGTTAAATTATATTAACTATCAAAACTACGAAGTTCCATGAAACAGTATTTTATATAATACTATTCCCTTCACTTTTTAAGATTTACACTGTATATGTAAAATTAGCAGCATATTTGAAGCATTTTTAAAGCATATTTCTTAGATTCCCTTTATTTGGACTGCAGTATGAAAACGGGATTGGTTCATATAAAGTTCAGTGTGGTTAATTTACTGTGCATGTGCAATGAAGCTTCGTTAACTTCAAATGTGAATAAATCGACTACCTTGGTTAATCAGTTTGTGACTTTACTTGCGATTGGTTAAATATCCGTTTTATTACCTAAAACAGCTCTCTAACTCATCCCTAATTCTGGAGTTTACAAAATCCATTTAAGTCTACTACAAAGAAAAAACACTTATTTGAATTTGCTATACAATGACAGTTTATGCGGTTGCTGTTTTGTTAAGTCAAAGCACACTAAGGCTACTCTCAAAGGGAGGAGTGCCTTGCACGGAGGGGTTTTTAAAAGGGTTCTAACATATGTCAACGTTACGTCAAACACCAGACTGTTAGATCGACGGTAGCGAAGTTGGCCAGAACGGCGGAACTTCACACTTCAACCATCTATGAATGTTCAGAGTTATATCCACTCGGCCATTGGTCGGCGAAAGTTTATTCGGATCCAGATTTTAAGTTAACAAAAAGAGAAACATGTTTCTTTCTTTGTGGTTAAGGCAAGCTAACAAGTGTTATCAATCTAAAGGGAATACCTTGGGCAGAGGAATTTTTAAGGCGTTCTGCAGCATAAAAGAGAAACTTGTTAAGTTGTATTCATTTCACAATAAATCGACGCAAAAACGTACATAAGCAATGTTGACAGAAATTCTTTTACAAAAGTCGATAATTTTTTAAATAAAATTATGTATTTCATTGTTTTAATTAAATCACTAAGTTGCAGTACAAAAACTCGCTAAATTTAGCATAAAAATGACAAAATTCGATGGAAATTCGCTAAGTTTAGTAACGAATCTTCTAAACTAGCAACACTGGAACTTCAATACCATACTTGAACTCATGTTTTTGCAATTTTCTCCTATTTTTGAAAATGCAAAACCTTGAAAATGTTGTGATGTGTCTACTTTTGTAAACACTGTTGCTCCTACAAAATGGTTTTCAATTGTCCCACTGGGCCTTAGCGGAAAAGGTGTTTCACAATGAACTATGCATTATAAAAAAAAGTCCATATTTCTTTTCAGTAGAAAAGTTTTTCAATTATCTTGGAATGCTCAGAACCGATACTTCAATTTTGTTATATTTTTAAGCCAAGAAGACACTCAGTGTAATTTCTTTATGGAAAAAAATCTACATTGTTAAACCGAAATTTTTGAAATTTTGCGCAATTATAATTATTTTACCAAAATCTAAAAAAAAATCTATCTGTTTTGCAATCTTAAGTGATTTTCGGGAATTTTCAACTTTAAAAGGAAGCTACTCCAACACAGTTAGATGAATCTTCTTGAAATATTGAGCAGAACAAAACTAGCCACTTTAAAGTTCAGAAAATTATCCGTTTCCAGAACTAAGCGTTCTATCGGGACTTTTTAAATCCGGAAAAAGGTTCTGTGAAGCCGTATGACCAATAGGCTTGAAAATTTGCCCATGTCAGCATGAAGATGCAGACTGCCATTTTGTAAATCTGTGCTTAAAGCATCTTTTCTCTGCGTATACCGTCTAGTAAAACGGGAAAGCGACAGATTTTTAAATATATTAAATTGAATTATTTTACAATGAAATAACACGTCCAATTTTATAATGAAAGAATCACTTTTAAACATTCTGATGATTCAATGTTTATTTGAACTGTCAATAAATTTCACCGTCCATAAAGCATAATATTATTAAGAGAAATGAAGTTTGTACATTTTCCAGATTTTAAATCACCGCAGCGATATTTCACTGTCAACGTTTATCGAAACTCCTGGATGTGGGAATTTATTTAATTCCGCCGTGGGAATTAAGATGATTTAAACTTCAACTGAAGCCGTAAATAATTTACTTCAACCAATTTATTTCCTGCAGAGAATTGTTGATTGAAGCGCTGCTTGTTGAAATTCGTTGTTCCTGAAAAACATTTAACCCTTTAACGCGCAGTGTTCCCGCTCTGGGAACACCCAACTCTGACGTTTTGACTGTTGCCAGTCACGAAGAATAGATTTGATTTCTATAAAAATAGTTGCGGGTGACATAGCTCCACGAGAATCCTTGACGTTTTAGCACGTCATTTCCCTTAAAAAAATGGTCACGTTTATTTTCAACAGCACTGACATCTGCTGGAAAGTGGAAGAATGCGAGAACAGCTGGATAGATTGCCCAATGCTGAAAAAAGGCCAGCCGTTGCCATCGCTCGGCTTAACTACCAGCAAGATGGCGGATGATCGAAACGTTCATCACGTGCCACAGATCTAGAGATCCTCGTCAAAAAGGGTCTCTAGATCTGTGGCACGCGATGAACGTTTCGATCGTCCGCTATCTTGCTGGTAGTTAAGCCGACCGATGGCAACGGCTGCCCTTTTTTAAGCATTGGGAAAGGGTTGCGCCTCAAACGGTTATAACGTGGAGTGTTTTCAATATTTATTAACAGCTTTGAGCAAAGTTGGAAATGTAAAATTACTTAGAACTTTGTAAGATAATACACATAAATAAGAATACCACAGTACGATCGCTTTAAATGGTACAAAAGATCCAACCTTCCTCAGCTGCAAAAAGCTCAGCAATACCGAAATGCAGAAATACCGAAATTATCGAACGGGAGTATTTTTAATTACGTGTGTTACTTTATATTGCTTATGGTTTTAATTTGTCTATCTGTCATTGATCTAGATATACATAAATTGCTAATAAGTTTTTATACTATGTGTCCTGGCAAAAGAGAGTGTGTATAGCATGAATAGTTTTTCTTACATGCTGACCTAAAAGTCTTTCATTACACTATGCATGGGAAATTGACAGACGTTGTTCAAAATTCATTTTAGCCGTGTTCATCTGTTTCATAAGGAGATAAATTATTATATTAGTGAAGTTTATAGACGAATGCTCTCCATTAAATGTATTTAACATTTGAACTTCTTTTACAGATGCAAACAGATGAAATGTCATAAATTTAGTTTCTACAGGTGCGGATTAAAATAAACATTTCTGTCTTATTGGCATAAATCTAGGTTTACTTTCTTGAACCTTTTGACTCTCAAATTTACAAAGAATGATGTCTACGATATTCCTTTTGTGCTCATTCTTGTTTACCGGCATGCCTTTCTGTGTCCCGTGTTTTTCGCTTTAGTGCTGTGCGCAGTTTCTGTACATGTAATTCCTTCAGTGATACTTTCAATTTAACAGTCTGCTAAAATATATGCGGCATCACATTGCATCGAAATTTAGTACATGCATACTTACACGATCAAACATTGCATAGAAATTGTGAAAATTCGCTAATGATCGCAGTAATGGCGATGTGAATTGGCCTCCAAAATTGTGCGAATTGTCGCTTATGGACTTCTTACTTTGAGATTTTCTTGAAAGAAAAAGCATGTGCTAATGATCTTCAGAAATTTCTAGAGTTCAAGGAATAAAGAAATAAGGCACATCAATAATCAAATTATTCCGCAGTTAAGTGAAAATGCTTCAGAAAAATTTATTAAAAGGGTGAGCGGGATATTGTGATCCACACCCCATAAAGCATTGGGAAGTTGAGAAAATGCATACATACTGGTCACATATTATGATTTGTTGCAGAGAGGCTGTGGCGAAGGACAAACGTTCGCCTGAAGCAGATTTTGTGATGTCACACGGTGACTATCATGGATTCAGTGATCCGCATGGAGTGAAAGATAAACTGCAACGTCACTTTGAAACGCACCATGATTGTCTCACAGCGACGTCATTTGCGACTAATTATCAATTGCACGGCAATGTTACATGTTTGGCATCAAAGAAGTCACGGAAAGTGCGCATTTGCAACATACTTGTTTTATGACGAAATTTCAACGGCGTAGCCAAAATGCCAACATGATTTGCTGTGTGTGGCATAACCTTCATGTTTATACTTTAGGTACAGTAGACTTCCCCTTCCCCTAAAACGCAGGTTGTTGTAAGACAAATTCGCATAACACAGCGAAAAATTAGCGATCTTTTTCCTATAACACGTTGAAAAAGACTATACAACACGATAAAAGAACGAAACAGACGCTTCTTTATTACATGTTAGTACTGCTGGTGCTGTTCATGTGTTTGTGACTCGTACAATACGGACTCATATAACACGGTACGTATTTACTGTGTTATGGAGGGGGGGGGTTATGCTGGACTTTTATTAAAAACTTCCGTGCTTTTTTAACCCTTTAACGCGCAGTGTTCCCGCTCTGGGAATACCAAACTCTGACGTTTTGACTGTTGTCAGTCACGAAGAATAGATTTGATTTTTATAAAAATAGTTACGGGTGACAGAGCTGCACGAGAATCCTTTACTTTTTAGCACGTCACTCCCCGTAAAAAAAATTTCACGCTTATTTTCAACAGCACTGACATCTGCCGAAAAATGGAAGAATGTGAGAACAGCTGGATAGATTGCCCAATGCTGAAAAAAGGGCAGCCGTTGCCATCGCTCGACTTTACTACCAGCAAGATGGCGGACGGTCGAAACGTTCATCGCGTGCCACAGAGCTAGAGACCGGCCTTTTCGTGCACAGTCTAGACTGGCTGTGCCGCACAGCCGTTGTCGATCGGTCGCCATCTGTGCACGTTGTAAACGTTTCAATCGTCTGCCATCTTGCTGGTAGTTAAGTGGAGCGATGGTAACGGCTGCCCTTTTTTTCAGCATTGGGAAAGGGTTGTGCCTCAAAGGGTTAAATAAATATCACGTTTTACCAATAAATTAAAAATGCCAGGTCATTTTGGAACACCCTTTATGCTCGTAACATAATTCTATTATGAAAGCGAATCTTCCAGAAAAATATTCACGATTACTTCGGGCGGGCGCGCATAAGTACATTATAGTCATCATGAATCTGTCCATGCATATTGATAGGTCGTAGGCGCTGGTAATGACTACGAGGCAGCGCTGGACGCCATTAATGGAAAAGCAAGGGCTAAATGGAATCGGCGCTCCTCCCTCTGATGAATGCGACCTCCGTTTTATCACTCCTGCGAAGGAATTCCCGGAATTCCGGAGACATGGCCGGATAGTCCGGGCACTCTATCCTTGGAAAGAACGAGAGAACCATCAGCATCCAATGAGAGCCCTTGGAAAAGAGTCGGGGGATATATAGAGTGGGGAGTATGCGTGGTGAAAGGTTGTTTAACATTCTTTTGTTCGGGAGAGCGAAAATTCATATGTGCGAAGCCTGGTGTATGTTCGCACAGAAATTTCATTTTAAAATATTTTAACTGCTTCTCATATTTTCAGTAACGTGGATGGCAGAGGCTAGACGTGCGCTAATCTTTATAATAATCTAGTCCGGAAGTTTCGTTATAGCTAAGGGAGTAGTTTGTGCGAATCTGTTGCAACCCTTCTCATATTAAAAAAATAGTTCTAAATCGCGTCAATATTTATGCAGTGATAGATTAAAAATAAATCATAGTAGTAAATTTTTATAAATGTTCTCTGAATAGCGTAATAGAATAAAATAGCGTAATAGAATTATTTCTTACAATTATAGATGTTTAAAATGATTTTAATTCATTGTTTAAATTAAATGCAAAGCTTTTTCGAATCGTAAACGAATCAACTACCATTCAATTATCGAGTAAATATGCTTATGCTATGCTGACGACAATGTCAAATGCACTTTGTACAGTTTTAGTACATATTAAACATATTTTTTATTTGTATAACATATCATTTAGTTAAATAGTTGATATATTTTTATTTTAACACAAAGTACAAAAATGCGTGTTTATACTATCATCATTGACTACATGGAAAATAATTTTCTTTTATTTAGATACTCACACTACATTTATCCTTATTTGAAATAATTCTACGTATAACTTCTAACCACTAAATTTTAAACTAAATCAGTATAGCATTGAAATTTATGAAAATTTTCCAATTATAATATTAATAAATACACGGTGTGATTCTAATTCTAATTGGACACGTTTGAAGTCCAAGTACTGAAAACGTATTCCGGATAATGACACCAAATTTGGTTGGCACACTCTCCAAACCACCAGAATTCGGTCCAAATCTAAAAATGTACAGTTTCCAAAATGCACTGCACTGCACTGCGACTTCAGGGGCACTGCATGATCTGTGTTCAGCATGAGCTTCCATTATTGCACTAGCAGCAGGTTTATCATTATCATTTGATGTGACTTTGCGCCTTCATGCAACGATTCAGTGTTTTCAAAGCTTAAAATTGCATTTCATGATTAGTAACTATCCTTGATTGTGCTCTGAGCCTTTTACCTGCGTGGAATAATCAAAATGAATCGAAAAATACATTGAGTCTATTTTGATAACAAAAGTTCATGAGCAAAGCACGATCTCGTAAACCGACAGCACTGCATAAAGAATTAGCATCAACAGCAACACCAACCATGGTGTTCAATACCAATATCACTTCTGGCCATTGCATGCCTACTAATTCAGTGGCGTGAAATGTCTGATATTTGCTTATGCACGTCTAAATGTTCGAATTCATACGATATAGTGAGCATTTCGCACACTAATTCTTTTTCTTGTTCGATCATTCAGACTTCAGTGTTATTTCAATTTGCTTTTAGCGACATGTTTGATATTACAACCTCGGTTTTCAGGTCAATACCTTCGTACCTTTATGCATCGTTGTAAAACTATGATATTTGTAAAGGGATCAATTTTTAGGCTGAAATGCTCCTCTTATTGCTAAATATAAACTGTAGCACTTCTTTGGTGAAAAATAATTTGTTCAATACATTTTAGAATAAAAAGGGTTAGTTGTAACTGATCTTCAACACTACGTGTTTGTTATGCTGATAGATTAATTTACGTATATCCATTGAGTATTTTAGTCACTTAAAAGAAAGTAATAGGGAAGGCCACGGAAACCACGCTGCCTTAAGGAAAAGTGATTTTTTCTGCACAGTAAAATGAATACTTTAAATAAGGGTACTATACATTTTGTTTTACAGTTTTTACGCATAGCATAAAACTTTTATCAAACTTGATTGGGGTTTAGTTGTTTAAAAGGATTTTTGAGAAACATTTCTTTTTGTGTGGCGTCATTATCCCAATAACGGGACAATTCCGTCATATGTGTCTTCCTATGCACATTTGACCTTATGAATTTGTTACGTTCTTTATTGAAAACACTTTTAAGTGGCCTAAAAATTGCCACTCCAAAGGACATCTGGAAAGGCAAATAAAAAATGTAATAATAAGTTTTATTTTACACAATCATATTTTGTTAATAACATAAAAAGATATTAAATACTCCTGGTGTTGTAGCAAACTAATTCAGTATCATAATTGAGTAAGTGTTACTTATTTTTCTTCCTTTATTAAACGTATATTTATTTTTCTTTCTTTCTTTAAAAAAATCGCGGGATTATGCCACCGGTGTAGCCAACGTTTGACTTTTGAAGATACTTATACGTAAAAACTCTCACACAGAAATGGGACAGAATTTTATTCGAATTCCTACACAAAATAATAACGGCTATGAAAGACATTATCTCTATTTATATAAAAGTCAGAAATTAGAACGAAACTAGTGCTGTAAAAGTAACGACAAAATGAGTATCCGTATGTATTTGTTACTTAGATGTTCGCTATTCGTTACTAAGTATTCGTTACTCGTTACTTTCGTTACTACTAATAGAATCGGTAATAGGGTGTTATATGTGCCCCATAACAACACATCCGGGACAGTGTTGTTATGGGTATTTGCCGCCCATACATAAACCCATAACAAAACCTAACCAAAAAGAATTTTTTTTAGCGAAGTTGTACAAAGTTGTATTTAGAGCTTATTTTCTCTGATTTACAGATTGTTTTTATACACATTTATGGTTTTATACAATGCTAAATTATCCGAATTACTGAGTACACATAGAAATCTTCCAAAGACATATGCCATTCTTTTTTTTCTCAACCCCCCCTTTTTTAAATTCTGAACGCTGGTTTAACCTGTTCACTCTTATCATAAAAAGTGTAAAGGAAAGCTTGTGACTCGTGCTTTTTTCTGGGAGCGGGTTCTCGAATACTGAGATCCAGGGATTGGGCCATATATATTAAATTCACAGGGCAGGGGATCTCAGTATGATATCAACTACTTTGCGTCTCTACAAGCATAATATCTTTATTATTTGTGAGTTCTTATTTCATATCAAAAACTTCTTTTGCTGGACGATTTTTCGAAGTAAATTAAAAATTACCATATTTTAAATTAAAATTGTTTAATTCAGTGAGAATTATCTATTTTTAAGATATTTCCAGTTCTATTTCTGCACTTTTGGAATGAAAGGGGTTAGCCCCTTCTGTGGGTGCATATATGAGAGCATTCTTTAAACAAAAATTATCACTCCTTTCATACAGAAAGAATGGTTGCACCGGACTATGCGTATTCCATGAGTTCATGGAATAAAATGTACCATAAAATAGGGCAGATGGCCCCCTAAACGCCGACATTTCAGAAACATACTGAACTTTATTGAATTATTTTAATACCAGTGGCTTACGCAGGAGTGGGCATAGAAATCCCGGGTAGCTCCCAATTTTTTATATATTTTTTAAACAATTACTTAAAAAATGTGTTTAGGTTTCCATGCTAAATATTTTCTTTAGTTCCAAATAATATTTTAAATAATAAAAATGTGTGAATTCGTTTACTTTATAAAAAAATATTTTTTTTAAAGGTGTATTTAAATAATTTGTCATTTATTACTCATATTTCGATTCTAGCTAAAAAAAAAGAAAAAGTTAAGTTCGCAATCCTGCTTCGGAACCACCCTGAAAGAAAGAATTCTGATTGCACCACTATTTAGTACTAAAATGTTAGAAAGCCCGAAATTAGCACCCCTTACTAACATGCTTCTCTTATATGTATTGCTCCTCTACAATTATAAGAACACCCCCTTCCCCCCCCTGCAAAAAAAGTTCAACTGCGCATAAGAACGCACTATACACCGGATCCTATCCCCCCATTGTACGACCCATATCAATAGAGCAGCAGATAGTATATCCATCTCCATAACTGTAACGAAACATACGGATTCTTCCAAACCTCATCAAAACGATACCATTCGGCTCGGCACAAACGAATTGCAACCAGAACATACTACTACTCAAATACCGAAACTGATTTTTCCCTTCAAACAGCGAGAATCCATAATACTTCCGGTATCTAGTAACGGAACGGAACATACTATTACTCAAATACCGAAATTCATTTTCTCCCTCCGGCAGTCTTGTATTCGAAGTTCGAACCTGGTCGATCCGAAATGCACACTCAAAAGTCATTTTCCCCCTTGAAACCGCGATCCGATATCCAGTAACAAACAGAAGATATTAGTACTCGATTACTGGAACCCGTTTCCCCCCTAGTTCGCCTCGCCTGGAAGTCTGTATTCGAAGTTCGAAGCTGCTCGATCCGAAACAGCTTCGGATCGAGTAACGAGTAACGATATCAACCGAAAAGTAACAATTCGTTACTTCGAGTCTGAGTGATTATCCGTATCTTAGTACCGAATACATGCGGTTTGCTTCAGCTCTAAACGAAACAGTTGAAGACAGTATTTTCTCCTAGTACAAACATATTGTTTTCATCAAAACCTCGAACATCTTTTGAAATAGTTTCTCGCGACAATGCAGCACTTACATCATGATTTTGTAGCAGAGTTATTTTGCTGTTTCGGAGGGTGGTGGCATAACTTCATAGTGCGCTATTTCCCCGGTCTCCTCTACAGCAGATTTTCATCATTCAGCTTCACGAATTCTATATTAGAAAGACTGTAAAAATATATTAAGCTTTAGAAATTCATTGTTTGGATTATTTGAAAAAAAAAAAAGATTCAAAAGGGTGACTGATTGATAATATACAGGAGGCCCCAAAAAGGTGGTAACGGACATTAATTCTT
>JAWZYV010020287.1:0-22376 GCA_038373885.1 Cheiracanthium punctorium | reverse complement strand
TCGGGGGGCAAGATGGTGCACCGCACGTGGGCGGCCAAACTTAAGAGGCGGCGAAATGATTAGAACTATTAACTTTTAATTGAGACGGAATTTATGTCTGTAAGTGTAAAATTTAAAAACTGGTAGGGGATTTAGTTATTCGTATTTTTACAAGTCATTGAAAAATGGTGAAAAAGTTAGACGAACTTGGCTTTTATATTCTGTTTCATTAGATACCGCATTTTGCTCTTCATGCAAAATATTTGGAGGGACCGAAGGAAAAAATATTCAGCTTTTTAGTGTTGGTTATAGGGATTGGCAACACTGCTCTGACTATTTTTCTAGACACGAGAATAGTGCAAAACATATGAAATGTGTTAAGACTTTTTGGGAGCTAAAAACACGGCTAAGCAACAATAGCACAACAGATAGAGAACAACAAAACTTCTTTTCTTTGGAAAAGAAACGATGGAGAGCAATTATCGAACAAATTATTGCTATTGTGCAATATTTGGCTAGCCAGAACTTAGCTTTTAGAGGTAGTACTTCAAACCTATACGAAAAAAACAATGGAAACTTTTTAAAAACGGTGGAAATGATAGCCAAATTCGATCCTGTTTTACTTGAACATATAAATAACGTTCAAAAATCTAAGGATAAAAATACCCGATAATGGCGCCAACATGCGCGGAAAAAATATAGGTCTGCAAAAAAGACTATTAGATATTAATCCTATACGGCATTTTTTGTACCATGCGCGGCACATAGTCTGAACTTAGTACTAATTAACGACGCTGCTAAATCAAGTGGAGAGATTGCAATTTTTTTTAATGTTATTCAAGAATTATACAACTACTTTTCAGCTTCGATATACAGATGGGATATTTTAAAGAATACAATTGCAAACTTTTCTTTAAAGCCGCTAAGCGATACTCGCTGGGAGAGTCGAATACTTGCATTACGACCATTGCAAACAGATCTTAAAAATATCCTCGTTGTGCACAAGTTGCATGAAAACTTTCAAAATTCAAAATTATCGGAACTTTTCCCGAAAATAATAACTATACTTTTAAAACCATATACTCGTCGCCATTTTTGGAATGTCCGATCTTAATTAAACAAGTAATTACACCGGATTAACATAGAATTACATTTATTACACTTCATATGGTGATACTGGTTGATACATACACAGCACAGAGAATAACATCTCAGATCTGTTGCCAGATCCGGTGCATCAAAGAAACAGAGAAAAACCACTGTTGCCACTGCTAGATACATAAATACTTTCGTGATACACCACAGACTTCATTATGATGTCATGTGCCAACGTCTGGTTACGATACAGTAGTGGGAGTGTCCGACAGTTCCACAACTTTTCTTACAGATGTTAGGTGATTCAATTGAGAAATTAGATTAAAGTGATATAATTCATGAACCTGCTTGTGTATAAGCAAGGGAAAAACTTACTTCCCATGCTTGTGTAAAAGCAAGGGAAACAGATATTTTAAACCTAGATTTTTGTTACTCATATGAAGCCAGAAGAGTACTTTTATATTCATACCCAATTATTATTATTTTTTTTTCGCTTAAACTGGATGTGACTGTTTGAAAACAATGGAGGCAGAAACAAATAGCTTCATTGCGAACACGGCTTCGTTTTCTCTTGAATCATACAGTCTTGCACGAATGCACTTGCTGCAACCTCAAAATAGTTCTTCTTTGCCTCTGGACAAAAGAGAGCAAGTAGTTCGATTGTCTTTTTGTTTATCATTAGGAGTCTTTTTTTTTCTTTCTTAAATCCTGCGGCCTCATTTTGGAAAAAAAATCCAGATTGTAAGTAAACAGCATTCGCGTTCCTCACAGATTTTGCTGTACAAAACTTGAAATAAAAATCCGATGCGGATATTACAAGTCTTTCTCCTATAACTATTAACCCTAGTAGCACAACTAGTTAAAAAAACGTTTAAATTAAGTTGGAAACACGTTTTTTGACGTTAAAAAACGTGTTTTAAACGTCTTTTGGACTAATTGTGCTACTAGGGAAACTATACACAAGTGTTTGTTGCACTAGTGCATCATAAACTAGTGATGATCATAAATGAATAAGTCTATTCCAGTTAATCAATTATTAGGCATTCGAGATGATTATCCATCATTAACACGAAGCACCTCGTAGCATGCGTAGAACAATCACTTTAATTTTTCCTCTACGTCTATAACATACTAGCATAGACATCATCAGTTTTTAAGAGTACATATACACATCAATAGCAAAAATTCAGGATATTGCGTGTACGCACTGTTCCCATTACTGACAAAATTGATTAAAATTTAAACCGCAATCTTTCGTATGTCGTTTTGTTTATTTTAGAAAATTAGCAGAAAATAGTTTGCAAAGATTTTTGACCAGGAAAAAATTATTGTGTGTTTGAGTTCGTCATACTAAGAAATAAATTGAATGTTAAAATTTAAAAAAAAGTGCCAAAAGAGTATAGTTACGGTTCTGTGTACCACATACGAAACTGATATTAAAAAGTGTTATTTCCTAGAAAAATATTTGGTTATTGTTTTTTTTAAATTAATTGTCCCCAAATACTAATCAATAGCATCATCTTCTTATAAATAAAAATGAAATTCTGTTTGTTTGTTTGTTTGTGGATTTCATTCGTATACAAATCCACAAAAATGGACCTATCGGCCTGAAATTTAGCACAGATATGTAAAATAATATAGAATAATTCATAGTCCACTTTAAAACTTTGAAGGTCCACCCGTTCCCGGAATTTAAGAGATTTTTTATGCTCTCCACGCAAAAAGCTCTCCGTAATTGTAACCCCTGTAGTGAAAAAAGTGTGAAATAAGGATTGTGGTTGCCATGTGTGGCGATTTTGCCGAAAAAAATGTTTTAAATTCTCAAAGTAAAAATAAAAGAATAAGAATGATTTTTTGTTTGTTAGTTTATATTCGTAATGTTATTTAAAAAAAAAATTATAATATCGTGTGCATGGGAAATCAGAGCAGGAATCAAATGTTTTATACGCATCACAATAAGAATTGAAGATTTCCAAGGCTAATGTGTAAAATTTTTTAGTTTGGCGAAAAAATAAGATGGCTGAAATATCGATTTTGAGTAAGTGAGTTCTAGCGGTTTGCACAGTTTTCGGCTTGGCGCAATTTATAGAGAGCTTAAGGAAATAGATTTTTGAAAACAAGTTCAAAGGTTTTATTAGAATACAGCGTTAAATTTTAATGAGTCGAGAAGAAATAATGCAGTTATTAAGGGATTTCAAGCGATCTAACTTCAGAATTCTCGCCAATTGACATTGAGTACATTGATTTAAGTTGGGGGAATTCCGCCAATTTTCAGAAAATTATAATCTTCTCATTTAGTACATCGGAGTAACGATGAATAAAACACGTTATAGTTGATAATTTTAAAAAATTCGGCTGTATTAAGGGATTCACATTTAAATAAATGCGTGCTTTACTCTTTGGCGGTCGAACCATTTTCTATATTGATTGCTGCTAAGTCAAAGCTTCGAATGATTCCCTGAAAAAAACTCTTGCAAAATGGCGTATGTTGGCACTTTGGCGAGGCTTAGATTTGAAACTGGATTTTATTTGAGACTGGTATATATGATAACACTGGTTATAGATAAAAATGAATGTTGGTATGTGTTTATGAGGTTGAAAAACTCCAGCACCGTTGAGCACCGTCGCACCATGAAATTTGGTTCACCTAAGTCTTTTATCATGGAGAAGGTTTTTTTCTATCCGTTTTCCTCTAACTTGCCACTTGGTGCCGCAGCACAACGTCGAATTCTATTCCGTTTAGCCGTTTGCTATGCGAATATCGTCCAACCGATTTCGATGAAATTTGGTATACGCGAATACTAGAACACGGAGAATATTTTTCACTATCCATTTTGCTGTAACTTGCCGCTAAATGGCGCTGCAACGCATCCACTTCTATACCGTTCGACTGATCGGCATAAAATTTCTTATCTTACACATTTCAGCACGAAGAATATATTCTAACTGTGTTCCTTTTGATGTTACTCACCACTAGATGGCACTGCATTGCATTATTATTTTAACTCACCACTAGATGACACTGCAGCACGGCAAATTCTTGACCATTCAAACGGTCGCTAGAAAAATCAGTATGCATAGCTATTTGAACAATGAGAATATTTTGGCGTTATCCATTTTGCTATAACTCGCCACGAGACGGTACTGTAGCAAATCATTACTGTAATTAACCACTAGATGGCGCTGCAATGTATCACTTCTTGACTGTGCAACTGATCGCTATGAAAATAGGTATACATAGATATTTGAACACGGGGAAGAGTTTCGCGTTAGATGTCGCGTCAACACATGAACTTCAGGGCTGTCCAGCCGATCGTAATGAAATTTCGCATTCATCGATATCTGAATGCGAAGAATATTTTCGCCGTATCCGTTTTGCTAAAACTCTTTACTAGATTGCGCTACGCCGCATGGCCTTCTGCACCGTACAAACGATTGCCTTGAAATTCAGTATGCATGGTTATTGAACACAATATAATGCGATATCCATTTTGCTATATCTATTTATTACAATAAATAGTAATCACCACAAATCGTAATATCAAAAAGTCCATTCATTCCCGTGCGAAGAACGGGTTCTTCAGCAAGTATATATATATCATTACTATATCTTATAAATAAAAATGAAATTCTCTTTGTTTGTTTGTTTGTGGATTTGATTTGTATACAAATCCACAAAAATGGACCTATCAGCCTTAAATTTTGCACAGATATGTAAAACAATATAGAATAAATTATAGTCTAACTTTGAAAGTCCACCCGTTCCCGGAATTTAAGAGATTTTTTATGCTCTCCACGCAAAAAGCTTTCCGTAATTGTAACCCCTGTAGTAAAAAAAGTGTGAAATAAGCATCGTGGTTGCCATGTGTGGCGATTTTGCCGAATAAAATGTTTTAAATTCTCAAAGTAAAAATAAAAGAATAATAAGGATTTTAGTTAGTTTATATTTGTAAGATTATTATTTTTTATTATAATATCGTGTGCATGGGAAATCAGAGCAGGAATGAAATGTTTTATCCGCAAAACAATGAGAATTGAAGATTTCCGAGGCATTATGTAACATTTTTTAGTTTGGCGAAGACATAAAATGGCTCAAATGCCGATTTTGAGAAAGTGAGTTCTAGCGGTTTGCACAGTTTTCGGCTTGGCGCAATTTATTGAGAGCTTAAGGAAATGGATTTTTGAAAACAAGTGCAAAGGTTTTATTAGAATACAGCGTTAAATTTTAATGATCCGTGCGGAAATAATGCAGTTATTAAGGGATTTCAAGCGATCTAACTTCAGCATTCTCGCCAATTGACATTGAGTACATTGATTTAAGTTGGGGGAATTCCGCCAAATTTCAGATAATTGAAATCTTCGCATATAGTACATCGGAGTAACGATGAATAAAACACGTTATATAGTTGATAATTTAGAAAATTCGGCTGAATTAAGGGATTCCACTTTTCAAATAAATGCGTGCTTTACTTTTTGGCGGTCGAACCATTTCCCATATTGATTGCTGCTAAGTCAATGCTTCGAATGGTTCCCCGAAGAAACTCCTGCAAAATGGCGTATGTTGGCACTTTGGCAAGGCTTAGATTTGAAACTGCATTTTATTTGAGACTGGTATATATAATAACACTGGTTATAGATTAAAAATGAATGTTGATATGTGTGTATGAGGTTGAAATCTCCAGCACCGTCCGACCGATCACCATGAAATTTGGTTCACCTAAGTCTTTTATCATGGAGAAGGTTTTTATGCTATCCGTTTTCCTGTAACTTGCCACTAGGTGACGCAGCAGAACGTCGAATTCTATTCCGTTTAGCCGTTTGCTATGCGATTATCATCCAACCGATTTCGATGAAATTTGGTACACTCGAATATTAGAACACGGAGAATATTTTTCACTATCCATTTTGCTGTAACTTGACGCTAAATGGCGCTGCAAAGCATCAACTTCTATACCGTTCGACTGATCGGTATAAAATTTTTTATACTTACACATTTGAGCACGAAGAATATATTCTAACTGCGTTCCTTTTGATGTTACTCACCACTAGATGACACTGCAATGCATTATTATTTTAACTCGCCACTAGATGAAACTGCAGCAGGCCAAATTCTTGACCATTCAAACGGTCGCTAGAAAAATCAGTATGCATAGCTATTTGAACAATGAGAATATTTTGGCGTTATCCATTTTGCTGTAACTCGCCACGAGACGGCACTGTAGCAAATCATTACTTTAATTAACCACTAGACGGCGCTGCAGGGAATCACTTCTTGACTGTGCAAATGATCGCTATGAAAATAGCCAATCTAAGTCCATAGAAAATAGGTATACATAGATATTTGAACACGGGGAAGAGTTTGGCGCTATCCATTTTCCTATAACTTGCCACTAGATGTCGCATCAACACATGAACTTCAGGACTGTCCAGCCGATACTCATGAAAATTCGTATACATCGATATCTGAATGTGAAGAATATTTTCGCCGTATCCGTTTTGCTAAAATTCGCCACTAGATTGCGCTACGCCGCTTCGCCTTCTGCACCGTACAAACGATTGCCTTGAAATTCGGTATGCATGATTATTGGATGCAATATAACGCGATATCCATTTGCTATATCTGTTTATTACAATAAATAGGAATCACAACAAATCGTAATATGGAAAAGTCCATTCATTCCCGTGCGAAAAACGGGTACTTCAGCTAGTATAAATATAAATATCATTGCACTATATATATCATTATAAATATTTTGTTCACACAAACTACATTCTTCTAAATTTACTACCATTTCTTAAAATACAGCTTTTGGGCAAAATAATAACAGACATGACATACATAATATTTAGGAATTTAATGGCCTAGCGGCCGATTTTTAGGCATTTGACAAATAATAATATCACTTCGCTTCGAAATTATTGCCTATAATCATTACGAAATAGTATTCTAAGGCAATTATGTAATTAAAACACATCTGAAGCCAGTAATTACTATATATCACGTTCTTAAGTTTATGTATTTAATTTTTTGCAGTTCTGCTAATTCAACGATCTCCATTACCATTTACTTCGCCTCGATGGAAATATAAACAACCTGACATGCGCAGAAGCAGAAGATGCGCAGTTACCCAGTGTGCGTAGCGCCATCTGTTTGCAACTACGGCGTTATCCAACTTTCTAAGAGAAGTGTCCCCTCCTATAAATTTACCTTCGTGGAATCGAAGTATGATCCTCCAACAGTGTTCTGAAACGAAAACTTCCCTCTGCTGTTTAGATTCGTTTGCAGCCACTGTCCCTTTAATTGTGGTGTTCCATCCCCTTGTTCTGACTGGAAGTTGGGTTAGAATCCAGGAAAAGTGTTCTTAAACTGACGTTTCCATCTACTGTTCCCAGGGACCGATCTACACACTTGGGGGCCCAGGGCACAGATACTTTAGGGGGCCCCTGCACAATAATTTTCCGCAGAATATTACTTAATTAAATTAAGTTAAAATCAATTATCATTCCTAAGTTAACCATACGTAAACATTTACAAATCAGTAAAATGTCACGACAGATACCACTTATATGAATTCTTCGATTTTGAGATGTTTTTATGGGTATTTACAGCCGTCACACACCTTTGAAAAAATAAAAGGAGGAACATGCTGAGGTGTCCGAACGAATTTGCGAATATCGAATTTATCGAATGTCGAATAGAATGCATAATTTTTAGCGTTACAAGTTACATTAAATGAAAAATTTTGAATATTTGTGATGAAATGAAGTAATCAGAAATTTTTCTATTGAGTGATAATTTTAGTAGCTATTATGATTACATTAAAGGAAGTTTTGGGGGGCCCAGGGCACGTGCCTCGAATGCCCCGCCGTAAATCAGCCCCTGACTGTTCCGGGTCGATTGCAGGCAGGTTCCATTTCTTTGTGATTTTCCAAAACCATGTATTGTATATTATTCATCTAAAAATAAGGATTATCGAGAACCTCCTGTGAGGTTGGGATTACATGTAAAATATTATCTTGGATGTACCTTCAAAACGCTTATTGATATATAAATAAAGATTGATGTCTCTAAGATACGGCTCTTGACTGTTTTTCTTTAACAGGTTCCGCGTATTTTTACACGATGAATTCGGGGAACGGCGAAAGCAGGTCGAAAAGGATTTTCAGGGGTTCTTCTTTTTCGGCGCGCGCATGTCACTTCCTTTACTGAGAGTTACTTCCGTCAGAAAAAAATCTGAGTTACTCCCTAGTCGCCACTAAAGAAGTTTTATTTGAAAAATGTATTTAAACTTGAGTGGATGAATAAAAAAGTATTTTATTAACGATTGAAAATTTGTACAAGATATATACAGGGAGAATGTGAACTAATAATAGGAAGTGAAAAAAAAATCTCCGCGTCTATATTATCTGACTATTGTAATAATAATACACAGTTTAAAACCCTAGGCCCACCCGCACCACAAACATGAAACTAAAAATGATAGCACAGTACATAAAATCATAAAGTATCTAAATGCTGTTTACAAATATCAGAAACGCTTTTGTGAGACACTATGTATGATAATTTTAACTGCTTTTTCAGAATCTACATCTGCAGCCATATTTCAACACGTCTTTGACAAAGGCCACCGCTATTAAAAAAGTGATGTAGTTTCTGTTATCATGTACCGTTGAAACAGATAGTAAGTTCAGATAAATATTATCTTACTGTTTAAGGGGGGTTACTGTTACTGGTATTATCTTACTGTTTGCCCCCCTTTACTTAGTGTTTCAGCTGTCCATAGAATTCGTTTTAGTGTTGTGTAAGATCTCATCGAATGGCTAATTCCAGAACCAGCGCAGATAATAGGTCTGTATCAAAGTTAGATAATCGAAGACAATTACAAGTTCCTTTTATTATCCGTAAAAACTACAAAAACTACGATTTTTCGAAATAGAATGTCTATGTATTCTCTCACAGCAAACTCTCAGTCTCAGACGCATGTCTCTTTTTCGGGATCAGGATTATTGACAATGAGTTTTAACCCTTTGAGGCGCAACCCTTCCCCAATTCTGAAAAAAGGGCAGCCGTTGCCAGTCCAGTGCCTTTATTGTGAGTAACGGGCCCGCACATGCAGTATGCCAGTAGAGTGCCGTTGCCTTCCCGGGATTCTGGCAAGGTACTTCTCGGGCGACCACTTTTGGCACGATTCAGTTACTTTTTGCAGTGCCGGGCCGGTGCTGGACGTAAAGGCAGAAAGGCATTGGCAAGGTACTCCGCCAGCAGGTGTGTGTTTGCTGGGTACCAGCAAGATGGCGGACGATCGAAACGTTCATCGCGTGCCACAGATCTAGAGACCCTTTTTTGACGCAGCTGGCTGTGCCCATCTTGCTGGTAGTTAAGTCGAGCGATGGCAACGGCTGCCCTTTTTTTAGCATTGGGAAAGGGTTGCGCCTCAAAGGGTTAATGAGAATTCCTGAATTGTCTAATTGTTTGACACCATTTTGAGAGCTTTCGTCCTCCATATGATTCCTATCGTTAAGTACTGATCCGCGATAAAGACAAATGTACGATGGAAAGGGAAACAATTAAGGAAGTTTTATTTTTTTTAAATGCATTATAAGAATGTCTGAAGCCTTTCATCAATTTAACTGCAATCGACATTCCAGAGCGTTTTCTCAAACTGAAAAACTGCGTGATATGCATCTACATCTTCCCGAGAAACCGATAAAAATAGAAATGAATTTCAATTTCAGGCTTCCCGAATAAAATCTGGGTTAATAAACTTTCATCTGAATGATGTCAGTTTGTCGACGAAAGTTGCTACTCACTCAGAATTGAGTTGTTTGTAATGAAGAGCAGTATTTCCCTCGATAAGATTTAGCTAAATATTGCTGCAGTAAAAAAATTTGTAAAAATTTGTAAAACTAAAAATGGCCTTTAGATACCACAGATCATTACAACACAGGGCCATATTCAGAAAAAATTTTCGGGGAGGGTCCAAAAATTTCGGAGGGGGACCAAGCAGTGAAAAAGGCTGAACTTCTCCCAAAAAGACTTCATTATTATTATTTTTTAAACAAAATTTTAAATTTCGGGGGGGGGGGACCGGACCCCCGGGGGGTACGGCCTTGTTACAACAATATGGAATTTATGAATGGTATTTGGATGTTTGAACAAGTAACTTAATTACCTTCTTATATGATTTTGATAGAACCACATGAAGCACCCGTACTTAAATTTCTTTTTCATTTTCTAGCTTTTCCTTTCATATGTTACTTGTTTGAGAGTTTTTACTTGAGATTTTTGACTGCAATTTCGAAGACGGTCTTGTATCCGGTTATTTCCGTTGTAACATTTATTTTTATTATATGAATAATTATCAGCGATCACAGAACAACAAAACAGGAGTACAAACACTGGAGACAATTAAAGTGACAACCATGGTTTAAGGGAGTTCGCTCTTACATATTTTCCAGATTCACTATATTCCTCGATGCAACGAACAGAGGCAAGCCTGATAAAGGCTTGTGCACTTTCTCCCATGTAGTTCCAAATCTCTTAAAGTTCTGCTTTCTGAATCCTTATTCATATATTAGAGTATATTTACAAATTTTTAGAACGATTTTGAAAGATGATTAAAAGAAAAATGAAATAGAAATGTTTTGGAATAAAAATTTCTGGCAACAGCTATCATGTGAAATAAGAAAAAATCGTCTGCTACATTCAAATTTTTTCTTCTTTCAAAATATCGCTAAAAAACAAGCTTGAAAGTGCACCATATGAACAGCACATTGAAGGATAAAATAATTAAAACATCGAAAAATAACACGAAGTATGCTTTAAAATTAAAAAAAAGAAAGAAAGAAAGAAAGAAAACCGACTACAAATTAGGAAACAGTTTGGAGATAGGCCACCAATGACGACTTTCCATTAGATAATAATTCTTTGACGATTTACGCATGCCCATAATCAATAATCATTTCCTAACATGGTTGCCATTAAAACAGTTCTCTAAGTATTCTTATACATATTCTTTGCAGATTAACGCATTTAGCACCTCGGCATAGTATTTTAAGTCACCGCAGTTGCAAATATCCAAGCTGTGACTAAATTATTTCAATATAACAAAAAATCTGGAGTAACTCCACTCGACTTTCCGAACACTTACCATTAAGATCATTACCAAACATTTAAATAAATTTTAATCGATGAATAATTCAAACGTATATACCAAATTGAAGCTCAATCGAATGCACCGTTTAAACGCTTGCGCACTTTCAATAATTTCTCCCCATATGCTATAATGTAAAAGAAATCTTTTATAGCATATGGGGCCCTGTCGAAAAACTATAAGTACTATACACGCCAAAATCAATACCGGTATTATGATGGTGGTTTATAACATATATACCCAATTTGAGCTCAATTGAATGTACCGTTTAAAGGCTAGCGCACTTTCGAGAATTTCCCCCCATAGGCCATAATGTAAAAGAAATCTTTGTCATGGCCCTGTAGGAAAACTATAAGTCCTATACATCCAAAATCAATACCGGTCTTGCAACGGTGGTTTATAACATATATACCCAATTTGAGCTTAATCGAATGTCCCGTTTAAATTCTAGCGCACTTTCGAGAATTTCCCCCCATAGGCCATAATATAAAAGAAATCTTTGCCGTGGCCCTGTAGGAAAACTATAAATCCTATACACACCAAAATTAATACGGGTCTTGCGACGGTGGTTTATAACATGCATACCTAATTTGAGCTCAATCAAATGCCACGTTTAGGAGCTATCCTGTTCACTCACATACACACAAACACACATACATACATACATCTCGTAAAAACAGCATAAATGAATTCAGAAGAATTCAAAACGTGTAAATACACCAAAATCTCGAAGTCGAATTTTTTCATGATTGCAATACTTTCCTTACGTGGTACATGTTCGGAAAGTAAAAATTGTTCACACTGGGTGCGTTCAGACTGCCACTGTTGGGTAAATCTCAAGTAAAACATGAGCTACTCGGGAAGACTGACTTGGAAAGAATAATTACTATTACAAAAATCTGGAGTGACTCCACTCGACTTTCCGAACACTTAAGATTAAGATCATTACCAAGCATTTAAATAAATTTCAATCGATGAATAATTCAAATATATATAGCAAACTGAAGCTCAATCGAATGCGCCGTTTTAACGCTAGCGCACTTTCAATAATTTCTCCCCATATGCCATAATGTAAAAGTAATCTTTGTCGTATTCCTGTAAAAACTATAAGTCCTGTACACCTCAAAATCAATACCGGTCTTACGATGGTTGTTTATAACATACATACCCAATTTGAGCTCAATCGAATGTACCGTTTAAACGCTATCGCACTTTCAAGAATTTCCTCCCATAGGCCATAATGTAAAAGAAATCTTTGTCATAGCCATGTAGAAAACCTATAAGTCCTATACACATCAAAATCAATACCGGTCTTACGATGGTGGTTTATAGTATGTATACCGAATTTGAGCTCAATCGAATGTTCCGTTTAAACGCTAGCGCACTTTGAAGAATTTCCTCCCATAGGCCATAATGTAAAAGAAATCTTGGTCGTAGCCATGTAGAAAAACTATAAGTCCTATACAAATCAAAATCAATACCGGTCTTACGATGGTGGTTTATAGTATGTATACCGAATTTGAGCTCAATCGAATGTTCCGTTTAAACGCTAGCGCACTTTCAAGAATTTCCTCCCATAGGCCATAATGTAAACGAAATCTTTGCCGTAGCCCTGTAGAAAAACTATAAGTCCTATATGCACCAAAATCAATACCGGTCTTGCGACGGTGGCTTATAATATATATACCCAATTTGAGCTCAATCGAATGTCCCGTTTAGGCGCTATCGTGTTCACTCACAAACGCACAAACACACACACACATACACACCCACCCACCCACACACCCACACCCACACACACACACACAGACACACATACACACATACATACATACATCTCGTAAAAATAGCATAAATGAATTCAGAAGACCTCAAAACGTGTAAATACACCAAAATCTCAGATTCGAATTTTTTCATGATTACAATACTTTCCTTACATGGTACATGTTCGGAAAGTAATAATTTACTATTCGTTCCTCCAAGGAGACTGACATCGTGAGGAAAAAAAAAAAAAAAAAAAAAAAAACATGGCGGCACGTTTTTACTCTATGGAGCCTATGGAAAGCAACGAAAATATCTAAAGGTCATGTGTGATCATCTCCTCAACTCCCCAAGGAAATTCGAGTAATACCGTTACCTACGTAATACTTAAGTATTGCGTAGGCAACGGTAATACTCGAGTTACTGAGGTCGGCAGCGGGACAAATCTGATTGGCTGCCCAGCGCTTCATTTTTAAATACATGACCGGTCTTTATGTTAATTACTATCTGAATTCGTGATATTAAAGCACCAGATTATTGTATAATTTTGTATTTGTTAGTTTAATTATCGCATATCTCAAAAACTATTAGTATTAGAATGCTGAAATTTTATATTTAGGAATGTTGTAAAATCTAGTTGTGCACCCCTCTCTTTGGTTCTAATCAGCTGGATAGTTTATTGACAGGGCCACCCAAAACATTTTAAATACATTACGCACTATGGGCAGAAATTCATTAACGCGTTTTTAGAGGTATTGGGCTGTTTCAAACGTATAGATATTGTTAAAGGTTACAAAATGAATTTCTCCATCGAAATAGTGTCTTCACTCATAGTTCTTCCATAGAAACACTCCCAAATATTCCAACACATTATGCTCAATAATAGTTTTAGAGACATTTACCCATTTCAAGCACAATGCCATCTTCCCACTTAGTTAGGTAGTAGTCCGAAGACGACAATGTGCCTCCCTCGAAAATTGCGTGAAAAGTCGCCAAGCTTGGCGACTTATGTACTGACGTATGTGAATGTAACTCGCATATCTCAAAAACTTTAGTCGTAGATTGCTGAAATTGTATATATAAAACTGTTGTAACATCCAGTTGTGCACCTCGATTTTTGGTTCCAATCTCCTGGAGAATTTATTTACAGGACCACCGAAAAGAATTTCAATATATTAATGTCTATGGACATCAACAATGTATAAGGTGCGTAGTCAGTCATTGTTTAAGCATTGCCCGAAATCTCGCCAACTATCATTAACCTTGGCGAGTTTCCTGAAATACCGCCATATTTGGCATCAAAAATGATTACGTATTTCGAACAAGTCTAAAAATTGGTTACCGTAGAATATTGAGATTCTGTATTTAGATTGTATTGTAACATATAATTGTGCAACTTTTTTTTGATGCAATCGACTGTGTAATTTATTTACAGGATCAATCAAAAGACTTTAAATACATTAAGGCTCATTTAAAGTGTGTGATGAATCACCATTTCGATTTCGGCTATGCCCGAAAACTCGCAAACTACCACTTGTCGGCTTTTGGCGAAATATCGCCAAATTAAAAGCCAAAAACAAGTATTTCAGACTGAATCCAGCTCCGTGATATCTTAAATATTACGCTAGAAATCGCCAAACCTTAGTGCTATTGCAGTATTTTATCTCTTTCAAACAAAATAAGTTTAGTTGAAGTGCACCGAAAATATTTATGATATAATAGACATACAAGGAAGCAGGGACGTAGCCAGGGGGGGGGATTAGTGATGAAATCCCATCTATTTATACACATATAAGTTCATATCCCCCCCCCCGAAAAATTTTCTTGTCTACGCGCCTGCAAGGAAGTCATGTGGTGTCCACATCAGATTTTTTAAATGATTGATTTTACCCGATAAAAAACCGATTCTATTATCTGACTTTTCAAATTACAATAGGCGTACTGTACTGTACTTGCATAAAAAGAAAACTCCAAACAAATTCTTTTATTCAGTTTATTGATAGGTCAGGTAGAAAATAATAGACATATTTTATACCTTCAACAAAAGTTTTATTTGATTTAATATACATGAAACAATTAATATCAATCTGAATATATACAGGGCGAATCTAAACTCTTGGGCAAAACTTTAAGGGGTGATAGGGCACATAATAAGGAATCAGAATCACATAGCAATGTGGGGTCGGCAACGTCGTCTTCGTGTAGCTGTTAATAATCACTTCGGATAAAAGTGCCGAAACAACAGTGCACTTTCCGACCATTGTTCGTCAGAAACTAATGTATTTTCCCCCGAAAACAGAAGACTAAAATGGATAGTTTAAAAATTCTATTTTATTTCATGGATGAAATTTTCGGAGACGAGCCTATTGTTAATGAAACTTGGTTAAGAAATTAGACGAGACACTTCAATACTTTTCCCAAAGTGATTATTACCGGGTAAGTTAAAACTGCGTTTTTGACCCCAGATTGCTATGTGATTACGAGTCCTCATTGCGTGCCCTGTTAAAGTTTTGCCCAAGAGTTTAGATTCACCCTGTAGATAAATGAACTAAACATGAGAGAGTGATTGTGACTCACTATCTATAATTGATCAGTTCTCATAATAACAGAAAGGAGGGATTGGAGCCAGTCTATGCTTTTTCAAGTAACATTTGTTGAACAAAAGTTAATATATTCTAACGGCTAGCCTTTAAAATTACATACAATTTTTACTACATAATATTTCTCATTTCAACTCCCCTCCCAAAATCGTGAGTGTGCGACAGCACGTGTCGCACACGCCTTGGCCGATATTACTTATAGTTATACCAGGCCCGGACTGGCTCTCTTGGGGGCCCTCGGCTAGAGATTTAAAAGGGGCCTCTTCAGGAGCCGATTTGTCGATTTGAAAGCCCTGGGCGAAAGCTTCATTGGGGGCCCCCTCTTTCGAAAACGTTTTCAAAATTTACAAATTATTAAAGAACAATTTGGGGTCCCGGGCGCTGCCTCGAATGCCCTCCCGGAAATCAGGCCCTGCCTCTTACTGAGGAATTTAGAGGGAACAGAATATTAGAATATGTAATATTTGAAAATTAGCCTTACGCCCCTAAAGATCGCATTTAACTATTTTGGAGATTTAGGGGGCCCTGACTTTTCGGGATCCTCCACTGCGCCACTGCGTAAGATTGCTGGAAAATAAATAATCAAATTACTCTTATTATAAAGTTGTATATCCACTTTTGAATGTCTCACCGGGGCCCCCTTGGCCAGGGGCCCTCGGCGATCGCCGACCAGCCGACCTGGCCAGTCCGGGCCTGAGTTATACTGTAGAAGCACTTATTTTCGCGAGACTTTAATTTTCGCGATTTTCGCGAGCCTGACGTAATCGTGAAAATCAAATCCTCGAGAAACAGGGGCGTAGCCACGGGGGGGGGGGTTTATGGGGGGTCACAACCCCCCCCATGAGGAATTTTTTGCTATACAAAATGTATATTCTTCACTACATTATCACACCCACGTATACAAATATATGAGTTGTAGTAGTCGTAACCCCCCCATGAAAAATTTCTGGCTACGCCCCTGTCGAGAAATACTTTTGTTTTTCGCTTCAAATAATAATAAAAAATCTGGAGTGACTCCAATCGACTTTCCGGACAATTACGATTAAGATCATTACCAAGCATTTAAATAAATTTTAATCGATAAATAATTCAAACATATATACCAAATTGAAGCTCGATCGAATGCACCATATAAACGCTAGCTCACTTTCAAGAATTTCTCCCCATATGCCAGAATGTAAAAGAAATCTTTGTCGTAGCCCTGTAGAAAAACTATAAGTCCTATACACATCAAAATCAATACCAGTCTGACGATGGTGGTTTATAACATGTATACCCAATTTGAGCTCAATCGAATGTACCGTTTAAACGCTAGCGCACTTTGGGGAATTCCCCCTCATAGCCCATAATGTGAAAGAAATCTTTATCGTAGCCCTGTAGAAAAACTATAAGTCCTATACGCACCAAAATCAATATCGGTCTTGCGACGGTGGTTTATAACCTATATACCCAATTTGAGCTCAATCGAATGCCCTGTTTAGTCACTATCGTGTTCACTCACATACACACACACACACACACACACACACACACACACACACACACACACACACACACACACATACGCACACACACACACACATACACACATACATAAATCTCGTAAAAATAGCATAAATGAATTCAGAAGACATCAAAACGTGTAAATACACCAAAATCTCGAAGTCGAAGTTTTTCATGATTACAATACTTTCCTTACATGGTACATGTTCGGAAAGTAAAAATCAGCAATTTTTCACTTATTAAAATGTAATGATTTGTTGCACAGTTACAAATTCTTTCTTACAACTCTTTCTTGAATACTATACAAGTATTTCTTCAATGTAAAACAGTAATACAACTAATAGAATGCAGCTCATTCACTTACAATATTTATACCATTTTTGGAGTCATTCAAAATGGAGAGGGGGGGGGGGGCGAGCTTTTCAGGCAAAAGGAAGTGTCTTAAAATGCCTTCCGTAAAAGGGGCTCTATATTTAGTTAGTTTCGGGATTTTTCAACTTTCGGTTTTATTCATATAAAATTCGCGAAATTTTCAGCTCGCGAAGTCACTGATATCTTTATTTTCGTGAAAATTACGGCTTGCGAAAATAAGAGCTTTTACAGTAAGTAATTTTTATCGCTAAAACTAGAACCCCTTTACCTTAGCTGGTGGTATGATTTTAGTCCAATATGGTTTTAGCCTTAGCTAAAATATATCTTGGGGACTGCTGACATTTTGTTACGTCATGTCTTTGTTACGTCAGCCAATAGGAATTTTGTCCCGTTGCTGTTTCTAGCCAATTTACTATTCTTCAACATTTAATCTTGAACCCATATTCCTGTTCGCTTCAGTACATTTTATTCTCTTTTGTCCAGTGTAACTTCCAAACTTGGGTTGCCTCAGGGAAGCACTCAATGATCCAGGTCAGAAAGCAACGCTGGGATCAAAAGGGAATCTCCAATGTTACGTCTTTACAATAAAGGGAGTGAACAGGCTAAACCTGAATTCAACAGTAGTTTAACGCAATAACTCGCATTTTTTTCGTTGCCAACTGCTTGAATTCGATGCGCAGCTCTTTCAAAAACTATTTTACATATTCGAACGATTTTTAAAGGAAGCTGACTAGCTTCAGAAAAAATTAGAGTGTTTTTTCGCGAGCTTTGCAACGTCCTTTTACAAGCAGTAAACCTATTTGCTTCATACAACTTCATCAGACAATACTGCATGGCTAAGTATATTTCCCTACATTTTTCTAAACTCTAATAAGTTGTGATCGGTCATATCAATATGCAGTATAGATTGTAATGAGACGGTCAAAATATTCTCGAATCTCCAGCTCAATTTAATTTTTTAAAAAGCTGTTAAAGTGAAATCTTTTTTGACAAAGAAATTCTATGACTTCTGGATTTTATTAGCGATTAACTTTTTAACAGATCAGATTGGCTAATCCCAGGGATTCGGAATAACTCCGTTCCTTACGTAATTTTTATGCCAGTGTCTAGTAACTTGAGTTTCCAATTTGCGATTTGAAAATGAATGAACTATGAATCATCTGCTAAAGTCATAAGACAGAAACTGCGACCGTGGAATGCAAACTGCATTTATTTGGTTTTTCCCTCCTTCGTTTTTCCATTCTTTTTTTACCCCTATCGATTAAAAACTAAATAAACGTGAAAACCGGATCGTCAACTCTTCAATAATATTTTAAGCCCTGTCATTAATGGCAGGTTCATTTTCAGTATTAATTCTCAATCCTTTATTTTTGACGTCGGTGATCCGTTCCCTGCAGCTTAGATGACGTCACACACGCAAGTGAACCGTGTCCGCCGCATACGAAATGAGAGCGGCAGACGACTTTTTAAATGCCACCTCTCTCTATCGGACGGTAATTATAGAAATGGGATGCACATCTTATGTAGCGGAAATTACGCTCGTATTACATCCCAGCGAAATATAATCCAGCCCAAGTGCTCGAAGTGGTGTTTCTTCTCAAGGATGAATGTATTTTCAATTAAATGCCGAGTTATTGATTGCATCCGCCATTGCGTTTCTTTTGAGTTTGCAAAATTATAGAGAGCTTGCATTATCGAATCTCAGGGTTCGTTCCCCAAAAGGTCTCTTTATAACTTTTTAGGCAATATACGATGCATCATGATGGCACGAATCCCATACCAACAGAGATCAATTTGCAGAAATGGGGACCCAGGGCAAAAACTTTATTAGGGGGACCCCTCTTACGAAAACTTTCGTATGCCCTACAAACATGGGCGCCGGCAGGGCCGGATTTCCCATAAGGCCAACCTTGGCCATGCCTAGGCGCGCAGCGGTCTAAAGGGCGCAGAACAAAGAACTCCCCTGCAGAACAATCACGGATGAGGAAAAGGGTTCTAAAAGAGAAACGAAAACGACTTATTTTAAGTGATTATTGCCCAAGAAAAATACGTTTATGGCTTCCGAAAAATTCTTTTTTTCCCTAGTACAATTTCTTACCTACAGAAAACCCATGTGTGAGATCCATTAACCCCCCCCCCCCTTCGCAAACACAGAATTGCTCGCAGAGTACCCCAGCACAGATCATGTCCAAGTCGACGACATGTTTCGCAGATAGGGATGGACGCGAGACGAAAAATAGGCGTTTCCCAAAACAGCCGAAAAGCTTTGAATCGTCTCGCAAAATCCCTATATCCTAATGTTAAAAATGTTTGTCTCGTCTCGCAAAAGAGCTGTAAATATCTGTCTCGTCTCGCGTCCATGCCTAGTCGCAGAACTCTAACAGATCCGCTGCAGAACAATCACATTGAGGAAAGGAGGGGTACCGGAGAGAACAATTATTCAAAGTAAGTTATCATCGAAGAGGCGTCTGACTGTCTCTGCTCTTCCCATATCCCAACGTTCCCGAAAAAAGAACCACACCACAAACGCGGACAGAACGGTAAATATGTCTGCTCGAGAAAAAGTCTGTTGCTTTGAGTGTAATGCGTCTATAATTAAAAAAAAATTGAAAACGCATTATCAACTCTTTCATCCAAAATATATCGTTGAAACATCGCGCAATTGATGAAACGAGCAGTTCTTGTTTCTTAGTTCCATCAAGAAGATCGCCAGAAAAAGTGCATTCTGATTCTGATATGTTACCCATAAAAATGCTGAGAACAGAAACTGATACCGAAGTTCTGCAGAAATTTAACGTTCCCAAAAATCGTTAGTTTTTGGAAAAGTTTACAATGTTTAAAAAAGTTTACAATGTTTACAAACAATGGTTACAAAAAAAAAGTTTACAATGCAATCCTCTGTTTTGCGATGACTTTTCATAAGTTTCACAAAACTGAACTGTAAACACTTTCTTACGTGACATATTAGTGCTAATGAGAAAAAACGAGTTATTATGCATATTAAATTGGAACTATTGATCAATTTTTCGTGGGGGGGGGGCGCAATTATCGCCTTTGGCCTAGGGCGCAACAATGTGTAAATCCGGCTCTGGGCGCCGGCAGAATATTTCCTATAGGGGGGGGCAAAGACTACTCCAGGGGGGAGTAAAGACTACTCAAGGGGAGCAAAGACAACTTCAAAGTATGGTTACCATGTTGGAAAGAGCAAAAAAGCAAAGGAAGACACTGCATGCAAAAATACAGGTGGGCACCTTGTCCTATGCTGCCGGCGCCCATGCCTACAAGGTAACTTTCATATCGCACTACAAAGAAGGATGTTATAACAGCATAAAAATAATTATTTATTCAAGATGCAAAATGAAATGCAATTTTCTGGTAATAATAATATTATGTGAGATAATATTTCAATTATATTACTTTTTTCAATCGTTAATTTTATTCCATATTTTCAAGTAACATGTTCCGTAATATTTTTGTATTTATTTTCCTAATGTTTATACCTATCAGAGCATTTATTTATAGTGGGACATATATTCACTTTGCTCCGCATAGGAAGCAATTTCATTTTGTAGGTTCCGATTGAAAAGCAGTTCTATAGTTTCCTCACGATCAGCATACATCACTATAGACAGGCCACGTCTAAATGATAGCATACGCTGTATAATTGCCTGAGATTCGGTTTAGCTAAAAAAAGTTGCTGTTATAATGGTAGCGCTATGAAATAGTAGCATAGGAGTAATTATTATTACTATTATTTTTCATAAAATTTGTCTTTCTGTAATCTAAACTTGCAAATTTTTAAACTTAAAGGGTAATTTTGTCCCGAATACCTTGCCGGAAACCAACCCCTGCTCAACGTAGACAGTTGAAGTTGAAGGTTTTGCTGCAAAGGCCTAGGGGGAATGTCCTCCGTGAGGGATAAGGTAGCTTCACTTTCACTAATATAATCTTTCGTTAGGTGCTAAAAGGATATAGTTCCAACCGTTGGTTCTCGTGTTACTCGTTATGAAGCAGCCTGTCTCGTGAACTTGTGTTAATATCCAAAAGTTTCCATCAAACTTTCAAAAAGGGTGCCAAAAGGTGTTCCATCAAACTACATCCTTTTTGCAACAAACTCTTCAATTGTTCCTCAGTCGATAGAAACCTTTTGAGTTGCCAAGGGGTTCAACCCAACATAGAACAAAAGTTTAACATAAAATTACAAAGCATTTTGTAAGTAACATAAAAATAATAGTAGAACACAACCGTTTCGCGTGGCAAAAGAAGTGGACCTCCTTCAGCAGCTATAGAAATTTCCTAATTCCAAACAGGCAGGAAAATGTAGATAACCAAGCCATAGGGGAAGGATTTTAACGGCTCCCATTTAGAACAAAAATTTCTGAACGCATTCCAAGAAGTACCACCTGGGCCCTTAGTGACGCCAATAACCCTCTTGTGGCTAATGAGCCCATGGTTGTCATCCGGACAGAGGCGGCACGACATGTTTAGCAAGATCAGCATAGCATCGTGGCACCGTCTTCGAAGGGGCGCCATTTCGGACTGGAAAACTGAGAAAAACTTGAAATATATACGCTTTTTTTACGTTTTCAGGGGGCGCTACGTACCCAGGTCAATACATAAATAAAAAATGGCTTTTTTGCAAAGGGTAAGGGGTAGGACTTTTAAAAAACGGCCCAAATGGTATGTGGCTCATGTGCAATTTTCCATATCTTTTACGCGTCCAGTTCGCTTCTCGGAAAGCGAGATGGACTGAAGGATGAGCCGGGCATCGGCGGCCTAGGCCTTTACCTAGTTTGCCTGTATGGTCAGGCCGGTCCTGAACCTATGGATGAATGTGTGTCAAAATATTGTGATGTAAATTGTACTTTGAATAAAGATGCACTTGTTTCTTAGGAGCAACTGAGAAGAAGGC
>JAWZYV010020286.1:0-21723 GCA_038373885.1 Cheiracanthium punctorium | reverse complement strand
TAAGGATTCTGCCGCCCCTAGCAAAGAGCGAAGGCAGATAGGCCCATGGAGAAGGAACGGAAGAGACACTCCCCTGAACAAATATTTAGACAAGATAACATGGTCTTTCTGACAATGATGAGATATTTCATGTAATTCTGAATAAGTATTCAATCTTTGTGCCTGACAGAATTTTTTTTTATAAATCTGCCCATATGAAAGGTACGACTTTTTTCTCTGTCTCCCAACTGACAGCAGTAAATGATCATTAATTTTCTTTTTAAAAAAAAACTTTTTTTTTCAAATTTTACGTGTTATACAAATAGATAATGGTTAACCCAGGCCGGCCTTCCCTTTGAAGTGCCGCCTGATAGAGATGAGTTCGGGCTCATTTTTTGAAGCCCGAGCCCGAAGACTTTTAATTCGAGCCCGCCCGAGCCCGAAATTTCAGCTAAAGACAAATAAAATTAACTACTTCATTAATAGGATACAATAAATTTTGGAGCTTCACACACCTTCTAGTCCCCCGTGCCGCTATTTTTTAAAATAAGTACGTCTATTTATCCCATCAATCACTTTTTAAAATCTTTTTTCAAGGAGTATGTTCAACAAAGGAGAAATATTTCACGATCCCGAGCCCGAGTCGATCCCTCGCTCAGGCTTGGGCTTTCGGGCTCGGGCTGAGCCCGTTTCATCTCTACCGCCTGATGCAGCCGCCTCTCTGCATCATAGCACGGCACGGCCCTGCTCTCGGTTTATCAATTAAAAAATAATAACAGTTTAATTTTCAGGGGTTACGTACAATTTTTAATTTTAGTTGAGTCTGTTTTCATTTTTAAATTATTTCCATTTCTTTCGATATACATGAAATCCAGACTTTTTTATTTTTACGTTAAAACTTAGCTCTCTTCATGATCAGTTTTTTCCCCACTGTTTTTCTTTGAGGCTTCTCTGATATACAACATAAAAATTTAATACCGAGAAAATCACTGATAACACTACCACGATCTTTCTCCGTAAGCAAATATAAATATGCTTTAGCTTATATAAGGGAAATATAAAGACCTTCAAGTGGAAAACTAATTTAGAAAAGACGCCGCCCCGGTGGCGGCGGCGCCTTCACCTTTACATGTGAAAAGAAGACTAGATGAAAGTTCAGCAGTTTCTTCATTACGTCATTTCCCAAAATCCTTTGATCCAAGAAGGCTGAAAACTCAAATACGTTTTATCTGTTTGACCACTGTCGTGTGATTAAGTGCTTGTTTTCCGAAATCCGACCCACGTTCAAAATAGATTTATTATATCCTGCCTATCGTTTACATTACTCAGTGGCGGATTTAAAGAAAGCATGGCTTTAGGCTCCAATTGTGAAGCTTGAAGTTCGTTTTTGTCAAATCTGAAGATTTAATTTTGTTTTACATACCTCTTTTCCTCCCTCAGGTTTTACATAAAAATAGGTTAAACTATTAATTTCATTTTAAAAATTCAAGAAAAAACTACAATCAAAGAAAGATTTATTATTTCAAGAAAGATAGTTTAAAAATTAGTTTTCAAATTTCAGCATTTTTTTCAAAAAGTTAATTACACTTGCATGGTTTTAATCTCTTTCAACACTTGTTAGAAGCACTTTCTTCATCTGAGATTGTCGAAATGCAGCTTCCATCGTTCTTATTTTTTATTAAATTTTTGAGAACCTGATACGTCTTTTCTCCAGATGTGTTTTGTCTCGATCCAAAACAAAGATTTACCCCCTAATATCAATACTAAAAGTAATATTTTCCACACACATATATGATTAATTCAAAAATAGTTTTATAGAAGATCGCGCTTTATCAGATTTTATTGTTCTGTTTGCTATTTATATTCCAACCCAATAAGTTGTGATAATAATAATTTAAAATATTTCAAATTTCAAAAATAAACTTTATTCTCAAAAGAAGGTGTTAAATGGGTGTAAAATAGCTAAGACAGAAGAATGGAGAATAGAACATTAAATTATGCATATTACACTACGTTCTTTGAAAGGGTGATCTCGCTTCCTAGAATTTTTGTACAATTTTTAAAATCTTACACTAATTAAATTAATGGTTGTAAATTTTAAGATAAAAGCAAATTTAAAATTGAAATTCTTCGGAATTGAAATCTAAGTTGTTAATCACCTTGTGTAGGTGCTTATGCTTTTGCGTTTTCTTCCAAAAAGCCTCAAATACTTACTAATCCAACTATATTGCTTGTTTTATTTACCTGCGTACCAAAACCAATCCTCTTTTATTATCAAAAGCCACAAAGCTCTAAAAAGCAATACTCAAAAAAGTCAAAGGACTTTGCTACATATTCGGCCTTTCTGGGTGAATAAAACTTAAACAAAGCTTCTTATTAAATAGGACACTGCTATTCTGTCTGAAGCTGCCGTTGAGCGTCTTTCTTCAAGAGGAAAGATATTTTAGAGGCGAAATGATCATCGCTGTCAGATGACAATTTTAATGTGCTAACAGTTTTGAAGGTAAATATGCGCCTGATTCAAAATGGTGATTAAAAATTTATTTGCTATTTTTGCACTAGGGGCATATATTTCAGTGTTTTCTAACTAAAAGCGTCATATTTAAAATATCTATAAAGTGAAGCACCGTTTACATGGCCGACCATGGGAAGTTTTCTAGGGGGGGGGGGGCAAACTTCAAAAAAAAAATTTCTAGAAGGGACAAATTTCAAACTTTTAACAAATTTAGTTCTTGTTTTGGCATTTGTTTACATCATGAGACATTAACCTATGACTCTATTGGGGGAGCAAGTGCCCTACCTTGCCCTCCTAATGGGCGCCCATGACCGTTTATACGTTTCTCGTTTATACGTTTTTCTGAATGATCCCGGGGAAATCCATAGTATTTTAACGTTAAATAATTTCATTTACACGTTTTCCTTAAATCGAAAGCTTCATTTATACGGTTTTTTTTTTTTAATTAAGAGGAGAGGAAATATGCGATGAAAGTTTTCAACAACTTTAAACGGCTCTAATTTTATGAAGGAATACCTATTTTCCGGCGATTTGATTGATAATATTAGACAGGCAATTTTAACTACGTACAGTGAACATTTTCTGTGCATTCCCAAATAGCTATACAGCCAAATATTACAAAATATTTTGTACATGCCATATGAACATGAATGCAATTACTAGCTGCACATTAAATTTAGAACTGTTAGTATTACATATATGATTACTGTTATCACATGTCGGTGCATTTTGTTTTCATGCAGTAATATAATGTGCAGTACTTTAATTTAAGCTTGATTTTTTTGTTGTTGTTGGTTATTACGAAAATGTGCGTACTTTTGAGAATTTATTTTATACGTTATTCTCATTTACACGTTTTTCCCCCTATTCCATTGAAAAAGTACAAACGGTGCTTCCCTGCACTTATTTCATTTACCTGTGTATCAAAACAAAGTTTTCTTGACGTAGGTAATGCTTAAACACCTGTCCTACTTTTAAGTGGTTAACTTTTGACAGATAACTTCCATTAAATTTTTGAAAAGATAGCCCTTTAACGGTTATAGAATTTAGTTTTTTGAGTGCTAAATAACAATTGCCGAAGTTAACTTTTATATTAACTTCGCCTATCACTGGGGATATATTTAGCAACAAGAAAAATTAAAAATTGCGCTACAGCAAAATTAAAGCTTGTACTACGTTCTCATAGGTTAGCTATACTCGAGTTTTTACTTTTTTTATTTTTTAATTTTATTATTATTCCCCTCCCCCCGCTTTCCATTTACTGAATTTCTTGATAAATTAACATAGTTTTGGCAGCATTCTGTCTGTTTTTCTTTCTCATACTTTTTCGCCTTCGCTCTAGCTGTTTTTATTTTTATTTTTGTCGATTAATTTTCTCGGTTGGCAACGATTTCTAGTCTTGTCTGTTCTTCCTCCTTCATGTTTGGTTAGCATCCCTGCTGTTTTTTTCTTATAGCTATGGTCGTACCCCCAGGTTACGTAAAGCGACTTCTTTTGTCAGGTAACCTGTAGAAACCTAGCAATTTTTGTTTTTTCTTTAAATTGAAATGTGAGTACGGTGGTACTTAATAATGGAGTACTCCATTTCGATTTTCCACTCCATCTCCACTTCATTGCTTGGGATCGAAAAGTTAGGCTTAAGCCCACGTGATCTCACTTGGCTTGTCTTCCCACTACTCTTTAGCTTTGACAGCTCTGTTTTTTACAATATTTCTTGCCTCAGGGTTATCAATTTTTATTTCATGTTTTCAGTTTTTCAGTACTTTTTTGTTATTATGTGCTACTACTTAATGTTTTACTTGGGATTCCATATTACGTAAGTTTAGCTATTTTATGTTATATATATATATATATATATATATATGTATGTATGTATATGCACACACACATATATATATATATATTTCAAGTACAATGATAAATCAGCGCATACTTATATTTTTAACTCATTTACTAATCGTTAACGTTATATTCCTTGCTATTTAATCAAATAAAAAATCTTTTATCGTTGAAATTTTCCATAATTATTAATGCACTTTTATTATAATTGTATTTAGCAACAATTTTTACTTTATCGAGCCACCTTATCTACCTTATCGGTGTGATGTGAAAAAATCTGAAAGAGCACAAAATCCAGCAAACAAATCCCAGCAAACTCTGTACATAAAATAAACAAAATTATTTCTCCACTCACTTGAGCCATATTGAAATGTTCAAGCGTAAAACTTTGAGGATTGACCCTGCGGCTTCTTTATCTTTCCCCATAAAAAAAAAGAGAGAGAGAGAGAGAGAGAGAGAGAGAGAGAGAAAAGATTGCATGAAAGTTCAGCATTTTCTTGATTACCTCATTTCCTACCTCAAATCTATCATGTCTAGCAAAGCAGAACTCTGTTGAATGCACAGATCTCAAGAACCGATATCTTGTACGGCTAGTTATTCAAGTTATTATGTACTTTGATCTGGGTATTCTAGATTTCTAGCCCCGTTAAACAGGAATTTATTTTGTCTCGAGCTGTGGCATCATTTCTGCTGAATCTCATGTATGAGATTATTTATCTCTGACAGAAGATAGAATGTGTATGCATAAGCACTTGTCAGAAAGTATAGTACGAAGATATTGCTTAATAAGTTAGAAATGGAATTAAGTGCAGTGTACATATCATAAATAATAGCTTATAAGAACTCATACAGCAAAAGCACAGCTCGATTATATATAAGTGAACCAAATATTATACTGCCCTTCATTACATTTAGCATCATATCACTAACTGCATTTATATATATATATATATATATATATAAAGTTAGTGTTATATTAGTAGCAGTTAGTGATATATATATATATGTAGTTAGCAGTTAGTGATATATATATATATATATATAGATAGATAGATAGATAGATAGATAGATAGATAGATAGATAGATAGATAGATAGATATAGATATATATATATGTATATATATGTAAAGAATGGTCCTTACGCCATCCCTTGTTGAAATGACTGACATAAATCCATTGGGGTTCTAGGTTAAATAGTTTATTTCAAATTTCGGGCAGAGGGCAGGAGTCAGGCCGGCGACCTTATTGCTCCGGGGCTATCTTCGTACATCGCAGTAACAGCTAAAGCTGGAAGCTCCTGCAAAAGCTTCACGTTCCAAACTCCTACAAGCTAAGTTAAATCTCTAAAGCTCCCAAAATTTCCGTGCTCTTGCTTAAATATTCCTTAGTTACTACACCTGTTGGCAGGGTGCAGCACGATCGCGAAGGCGTTACTCTCAAACGTAATTAGTTAACTAGATTGTCAATCAAGACATGAGAAACACCTGCTTACCCAGGAGTTCTAAATGCGCGTCTTTATGAAAACCACAGAAAACTGAAGATCCTGCTGAATCAACAATTTTCTCCTTATGGAACTTCAAAAAACGTCTCCGAGCGTAATATTTGTATGGCCGAGAAACAAACTTTACAGTAAGAGTAAAAGATTAAAAAAGGATTTTCAAATAACATTAAATTAAATTAGGTTAAATTAGAAAAGTTTATTTTATTATTACATATATATATATATATATATATATATATATATATATATATATATATATACTAGCTGCGTGCCCGTTCTCCGCACATATATATATATGTCATGCGTGAGTGGTTTAGGAACAGCACAAACGGCAACGATTATTTTATTGAGGCATATTCACAAATTATATACAGAGGAGTTTGGAAATTTCTCGAAGTCAGGAAGAGCTGCTCTGCGGTAGATGTCTCCTGGTTTTGTTAGATAAGTTCACAGAGTGTCCACTAGGCGGCAGCTCTATCTGTCCATCATCTAGTTGGTCTACAAAACCATAACAAAATCCTCATTTGCTAAATTAGCAGACATGGGAGGCGCCTGCTGGCGAGACACCCTTATGATTGACAAGTTAGACCCTCCTAGGCAACAAGTATTGCACCATGTTTTGAAATTACAATTTATAGTCCAGATGCCCCAAAAGTGAAAGATGTTTTTAATTAAATGATCGCTTGTATGACATATATATATTTATATATAGTACGAATTAATAAAGCATATAGGATGCTATATACTTACGAATCAATATAGCATCCACTCAGCCACAACATAATTCTAATTACATATACTAGCTGCCCGTTCTCCGCATGGCAGGAAAGAAATGGTATTTTTTTTTCACATAAAATTCGAATTAAGTCCGGTGATGCGGAATCTCAAAAAGTGAAAAATTATTTGAAGTGACTAAAAATTAACCTCATATGTACAAATCCGGAATAATTGCAGCATGAGGACACAAAAACTTATGTCAGTGTCACTTTTGTGACCGAAAAATGAGGAACTTATCGGTATGCTAACGAAACTCTTCATTGTCAAAAAGCCTTATTCCCACATCATATAATACTGTTATTTAGGTTTGATTTATAGCTTTAAAATGTACCTCAAAAATAACATTACATGATGTGGGCAACTTTTT
Organism: Cheiracanthium punctorium; assembly: GCA_038373885.1. NCBI lineage: Eukaryota > Metazoa > Arthropoda > Arachnida > Araneae > Cheiracanthiidae > Cheiracanthium > Cheiracanthium punctorium. The sequence continues at coordinate 14,744 of JAWZYV010020286.1, read as the reverse complement.
TTTATCCTGCAGTTCCTAAAGCGCAAACAATGATTAGCGCAGTCATGATGCAGACCTTACTGAAATTTTATCTAACAAAAAAACTCTTACAATATTCTTGATATCATAAATATAGAAAGCCTATATGAAATATTTGATGGGCAATGTACGCTTTGATGCCACCAATGCTTCCTTGACGATCGTGGCATTTTTGTAAATGTACTAGGGGCCAAGTCCCTTAGACTCGCTACGCTCGTTTTTCATATGAGTTATTCGGCACTTAATAATCTTTATTCGTAAAAAAGGTATAATTTCACTAGACAAAACCCAAAGATTGGATCAGATAGAATGTCTAAGAGAACTTACTATTTGAAAATTGTCAACTTTTTGCAATACGCTTTGATTTATTTATTTCATATACTTTTTAATTTGGCGTAAAATGGGTGTAATTCTACTTAAGCTTTAACAATTTCATGCGATTCTACATACTTGAAATTGCTTTGCTGAAAAGGCATAAATGATTTTATGCTGGCGAAAATTGCCAAACCAGGCAACCATTATATATATTTTTTCAGTTTTTAATTAATATCTTCTAAAGTAATTCGAGTTTCGAAATTTAAGTCAGTTATCAGGTTCCCTACGTCGGAACTCAAATCCCCGCGGTTTCGGAGGAGATAGTAGAACAAGCTTTTGGCAGCGTCGCCGGCAGCAGCGGCCGTTACTTTTTTTTTAGAATAGAGAGAAACGTTCGTGACGTAAAGATTTGCTGCTGAAATGGCCTGTACTGAACTCCTAATGCTGTACTACACTCGCTTCTTTCTTTCTCCTTCTTACACTCGTTGCGTAAAACTAATGTCACACTTACTTGCGATTTGCACTTAAAATAAAAGGCCAATTTCATTTCCTATTTTTGATACAATAGTTGCCATAGTGTCATATTCAATATTTGAACAAAATCTGACGGCCTGTCTAGAGATCTTGGTCTCTTAAATTGAAAATATATGAATATAAAACAAATAGAAGATTATCATCTCTAGTGGAGTGTTTCTCAGACAGCACAGCAAACTTGCGTCAAACTTGCAGCAAGCTTGATTTATCAAGTCAATAAACTTGAATTAAGCTTGAAAATTTCAAGCGTGTAAGCTTAATGCAAGCTTGAATCAAGTGTTCTAATTTACACTAGCCCAGCTTGCATTAAGCTTGACATTTCAAGCTTTAATCAAGCTTGACATAGCAAGCTTAATTTCAAGCTTAAAAAATTTTCCTAAAAAAAAAATTTCCCAAATACACGGGGCACCGGTCGGCGAACTCGCCCCACATATTTTCTTTTGCAACGCATTTTCCCCTCTACGCTGAAATTTCAATATAATTTAACATGCTTCCATCAAGTGTCCGCGTCTAGAATAGAACCCGGGACCTTTGGGTTGGGAGGCGAGCGTCCTAACCGTTGCTCCAATCTGAGTCGGGCTACTATGACTAAAGTTTGAAGTGACTGTTAGGGTTATCACGCCGTTTTCTGGCCGGATTGATAAGTGGCCGATGTGTTATTTGTTTCTTTTATTTTTCCATGGGATGCATCAAAATTAAAATAATGTTATGTGTGATTTAGAGACTCTACTAATAGGGAAATAAACATAATATAAACTTAAGAGCAGTACACGTTTTAAAACTTTCAATATCTCGACACTCATGTTGGGCAATACTGGCCAAAATCGAGACAAACGACTGATTTTGAAATCAATTTTAGTATAATTGTATTTTATTTTGAAGAATTTTCATATTTGGAAATATAGAATCTTTTTTTTTAATTCAATGGTCAAGTACATTTATGACTGATGATAAATTATTTTGTAGCGGCCGGAAACCGCCTCATTCTACTACCCATAAAGTGAAGTATATTAACTAACTAAATTGTGTTAATTATATTAAAATTTATTTTTCGGGCTAATTAATTAGTTAATGGAATTACTAATGTTAATTAGATGTAAATAAAACTAAAACTCCCCTCGTGTTACACTTCAGAGGGGTTTATTCCATTCATTGCTTCCCCTTGCGTGTTCTAATGTCCAGGTTTTGTGCGATAATAAAATAAAACACAACTTTTACGAACTTTTCTTTATTTAATATGACCAATTTGAGAAAACGCTAGACTTTTCAATGCCATTCTCCTTCTCGCCTACAGTGACAGATGGCGCCATCAGCGCAATAGCAATAATCAAGCTAATGGATTGAACTGTCAAGCTTGTATTAATACGTCAAATTCAAAGAAATGTCAAGCTTGATTTAAGCTTATGTGCTGTCTGGGAAGCGCATCTGATTCCATTATTTGGAAAGATTCTGCAAACGCCATGGAAAGAGCAAATTATTTCACTTTGTAATCGCACTGTCATTTTCGTACACGATACGGATACATGGGACTTCCGAAGCGTGGGATTTCCGACTATCATCGCTCTGGGAGAGGGGGGGGGGGAGGCTCTCGAAAATATGCTACCGTTGGCCCTTTGCGAAACCCCAAAAAAAAACATCAGTGGGTCCGACCATTGTGGTAGGGGGGCCCTCGAAAGTATGCTACTGCTGGCCCTTTGCGAGACCCAAAACAAAAACAACCGTGGTTCCGGCCATCGCTGCATCCCCTCAGTCGGAAATCCCACGATTTTCATGAGCGTCGGAACTCCCACGATACATATCCTAAATTTTCTGGTGATATATTATCGATTTTCATGTGTAAGATTTTCAACTCATTCATTCAATAATAATGTCCAGTATGTGAACCTTCCGTGACACTGACGGATTAATGCAATTTTGTCGGGAGTGGGGGTGGGGGAAGGCAGTTAGTTTGTCGGTGGGTACGATTAGTTAGAAGATTGACCATCCATTTTATGGAAGTAAAATAGGATCTTTTACATTAATTTCCTTTTCCTCATTTAGGACGGTAGCCCCTCCACCCCCTATAATCCATCCTTGTTTCGTGATACGGCAGATATCAAGTCTAAAGTCAAATTCTCCCCACACTCACACACATGTTCATAGTAACAAATTCAGTAGCGATCCTTTGGCTTAAATTTTGTCTTTGGCTCGAACACGCGATTTTTTATGTAACCCCATATAAGAAGTCACCTGGAATCAGGTCAGGAGAGCAAGGTTGTGCCGGCACAGCCAGCTGTCGTCAAAAAAGGGTCTCTAGATCTGTGGCACGCGATGAACGTTACGATCATCCGCCATCTTGCTGGTAGTTAAGTCGAGCGATGGCAGCGGCTGCCCTTTTTTCAGCATTGGGCAATCTATCCAGCTGTTCTCGCATTCTTCCATTTTTCAGCAGATGTCAGTGCTGTTAAAAATAATCGTGACAATTTTTTTACGGGAAATGACGTGCTAAAAAGTAAAGAATTCTCGTGGAGTTATGTAAACCGCAACTATTTTTATAGAAATCAAATCTATTCTTCGTGACTGGCAACAGTCAAAACGTCAGAGTTTGGTGTTCCCAGAGCGGGAACACTGCGCGTTAAAGGGTTAAATGGAGTACAATACGTCGCCAAATTTGGCTCAAAAATATTGTTTGTGGTGAAAAGTGTTTTATAATCGATGCGTTCGGCATGATTATCCCTTCTTTTTCTTATTTATTTATTTATTTATTTTACATGATTTCGCATTTGCTGTTTCTATGAGATACAAATTAAGCTGTGTTACCTGTTGGTGGCGAAACGGGATTTTAGTTTAGAAAGGGCTGCAAATACAATCGAACTCCTTTTTTAAAGCAATTCTTTTATAATTAAAAAATATTCTAAGGCGTTGGACTCGTAACCGGAAGGTTGCGGGTTCGATACCGGCGTACCACTAAAGACCACCTTGTACATGCGGTGTACGTGCACGTTAAATCCGTGGTTCCAAAAGTCCTCTCGGCGCACAGTGGAGTATTCGTATCAAAATCCTGGCCAAAAAGCGAAAATTTTAAATTTGTTTAAAAACAGTAATATATATGTTTTTGGATAGCCTAGTAACTGATGCATCATGAGATGCATGTTTCTCGACCATAATTCATATCCAAAAGATGTAGCACTCGGTTTAAAAGCAAGTTTCTTCATTTACGGCAAAAGATTTCAGCGTTTTCTATTACTTCGTCGTGCATATTTTACGGGCTCTTTAAATTAATTTACTGATTTGAAACTTAGTATAATTGTAGTAAAATATATGTATTTTAATTATATTTATCTATTAGCTTTAAAAAAATAATATGACTTTATTAAAAAAAATTGTAAACTTTTTTTTTCTATTTTTTTTTCAAAAATCCACAATTTAAAAAGCTTTTTGAAGGGGTGTCGCGGCTTGTCGCGCCTAATTTCAACTATAATCGTAATTATTATAGCATTGAGTGTCTATTCTAAGAAAAAAAATGTTCCCCCAACATCAGCCATTTTTATAAAAAAAAATTATTTCTATAGCGTCATTTTTATTTTTTCGATCATTTTTTGACGGGTGATCGCAAAAGGGATACAAGCAAACGCGCTTGTATTTCTCATAAACTATAAATTATATGCAAGTGTTTGGATAAAGGCATATAAAGTTTCATTTCAGTTAAGATTTAACATCAGTATTTTAAATTCAGTATGTAATTTATTTTTCTGATGTAAATTGGCTATAAGAAGAAAATTTCTCCAAAATTACCCTTACTTAGTCCTGTAAATAGTCCCATCTATTTACAGCTTAGTTTTCCATTTATGTCGTAAATTGTGTCCAAAGCAAAAACTCCCCAATTTTGGTTTTCAAAGGATGACAACTGTGAGTTCGGGTCATGGAAGTGTGAGTGTGTACACAGAAACACGTGCTACCTCTTTAAGTCATTTTGAAGTGCTGGCTTGAAATAAATTACTTTCTCCTCGAGCTTGGAATGAGATTTTATTGGTTTGCAAAGGGGTGCTTCTTTTAAGCAGTGCCCTTATATGATCTGCTCTAGATAAAGGCCAATGAAAAAGAGCAAGCCTTATAGCAGGGAGACCCTGTAACTTCTTCTTCCACAGGGACCCACCCGATGGTAGTCTCTCTCTCTCTCTCTATTTAAAAAAAAAAAAAAAAAAAAAAAAGGAAAGAAGGAGAAAAAAGTGATTCTGAGTGAAGACGAATATCAGACTTCAAAAGAATCGGAATGAAAAAGTTAATCTTCAGAAATCATTAGAAAACTAAGATCCATATAGTAACTACATTTAGAAAAGTGAAAAATCTGAAAACTTTTATGATAAAAATTGATTTATAGATAAGTAGTATTATATTTATAAGTATTATTATAAGTAAAGTATTACATTTATATATTTTTATTGTGGTTAAGGCAGCGATTCTCAACCTGTGGGGCGCGCCCCCAAGGGGGCGCAGAGCGTTTCCAGGGGAGGCACGAGAAAAACCAAAGAGCAAGTAATGATGCACAATTTTAAAAATCGCCTAATTTATTCTGATTCTTACTCAAAAATATATCCATTTTCGCTTAAAATGTTCATTCAAACTTTACTGATAACATTATTTTGTAGAAATTTCGACATTGTTTCGACATTGTTGTACATTGTTAAAGATTAGAAAACTGAATATATGCTGAACAATGTGAAGAGGGGGGGGCTACCGTAAGTTAGCCTTTGTTGGGGGGGGGGCGAAGTTAAAGGTTGAGAACTGCTGGGTTAAGGCACGGCTATTTTCCTTACGGGAAGGTTGCCTTGGCGGAGGGCTTTTTAAGAGGCTCTAATGCGTATTCACGTGACATCTGGAGAAAATCGCCCAAAACTCCGGACCGTTAGATCGACAGCCGCGTGGTATTACATTTATAAGTGGTATTATACAAAAGCAGTACTTCCCAGTAAGGGACACTCCCCGGACAAGACATTTGTTAGAATCCAACTTCGAGTCGTTCAGCGATATATCGCCAAATTTGGTGACAACACGCTTTTTTATATAATTTAAGAAGTATATAATACTAAAAAATAAGTCAAAAGTCAACAGTAATGATTTTAACGTTAAAACACATGAAAAATATTTTTGGCCAAGATTTTGACACAAATACTCCATTGTGCGGCGGTCGCTAGCAGTTTCCGATGAGTGCCAAAATTCAGAAGTCACCCACCTTCTGATGAGGTTCCAAATTGTGTGGGGAAATCCGGAAAGGACGTATATGTAGCTCTAAGCGACACATTTGGTGACGCGAGCTGTCCTACCCTGGCAAATAAATAAATAAATATATCTCTCCCTGATGGAACAGAAGATCGCTTATAACATTGCTCAATTATAGCGTTATAATTAATTATCTAATCTCTTCAATAACGTCATAACCGAGTTCAGCTGTATATGCATTATCCGTAAGTGTCTATTTAAAAACCAAATTATTTTGCGGAAAATATTTTGGAAATAATTTTTAGATAATCTCTTTTAATAAAAATTTCAATACAGTAATTCAGTTCAATTTCTCTACTTTTAAGAGATTTTAACTTTTATTTCTTCACCTTTAGGGACTGGGGGGGGGGGGGCTTAGCTCCAATAGCCCCGTCGTGATCACGTCTATATCACCTATAAAAAAAATATTTGAAATCAAAGTAAAATTTCGTCAAATTGATTAACTTTTATTTTATTTTTGATCAGTTGCATTATTTCGAATGAGTGTTTAAATTCTATTTGAAAACGAAAATAGTCAATTTTGTAAAGACTAAGGCTAAATATAAATAAGATATAGGATTCAGCAAGTTATTATCAACCATGTGGCATCTCCGAAATTGCTGAATTTCACTTTCTGTGCTAGGTTAAGGTTAGCTACCAGTCAAAAGAAATGCAAATTTCGACATGAAATTCTGACTGGATTGCATCAACAAAAAGTAATTATATTGCACCTATTATTCGATCTAAAAATATTTAGTCACTAAAACACCTGATTATTTTTTTTTTTTATTATATCGTTATAGAAATTGCCCAAAACTGACTTTAAAAAAACCCTTCTTTTACTAACATGAATGAATTACATTATTCGTTTTCCAAAAGGGTGGAATGTCGTCAATTAGAAAACTCCGGCTTCCTTTGGATTTGAATCGAAAATCACTGTCATGTTAATTAATAGATTGGTCAATAAGAGAAAATCGCAATGCAGATGTCTCTAAAAAATCCTCTGAATGAGATTCTCAGATGGCGCCACAGATTAAAAATCTGCTGAAATTTTAGAGAATTTCTCAGAATAATCGTCTGGAATTTTAGCAGAAGAAATCATGCGATTGCGATGTTTATTCGATGAAAATACCCTATGGCTGTAATCTTAATAAATGCTTTAAAAAATGGGGAAAAAAATGTGTCCTGATTTTTTTTTTCTTCAGTAAAAATAAAATTATGGTCCCGCGATTTAATATACAAAAATATTATTTTTTACCATTTGTTAATTAATTAATCAATTTTCTTCTTTGTGGGGGAGGGGGACGGGGAGGTATCTTATTTTATAAAAGTACTTTGTTTAAAAAAATAATGATGTACTTAAACAGAAGTAAAAGTTTGCTGTTGAGGGATTATGGCCAATTAGCTACACGTGGGCTCTAGGCCGATGGGTGAGGTGCTCTCCGTAGAGGTCTTTCTATGGGGTCCTAACCCGTATTTACGCTAAGGGTAAATCTTTACAGTCAGAAATGCACCGGTATATTTAAAAAATTACAATTATGCAGCTACCCGATTAATCAACAAGGGAATTTTTTTTAAAGAATTTTCTGGTGAAAAAAAAAATATATAATAAAAAAATATTTTTTTTATTATTTTAAAGAATATGAGTACTGAGTTTTAGGTCAAACTTGCACGAGGGGTATCTGCCTGAGAATGGATTATGCCTCGAGCAGAGGATCTTTCATTCAAGAGAATTCATAAATACATATATATTTTTTTAATTTGAAGATAAAATTTAAACAATTATAGTGTATGTTTAACTTTTTTTTTCTTTTTTAAGTCACTTAGTTGCCCAGTGGCCTCACCACGACCGAGTGGTAGACACAGAACATGATTAATGGCTGAAACGTGAAGATCCAGGGTTCTGACCTATCGTGCAGCTGTGACGAACCAGCGTTCTGGAGTTTGGGGCGATTTTTTCCCGGTGCAACCTGAATACGCGTCATAACCCATTAAAAAGTTTTCTATCCGAGATACTCCTCGTGCAAGTTTTCTTTAACACAGTACTGACACACACCATTAGTTTCTTTCATTTGTTTCACATTATGGAATCTTTAAATTATATATATATATATATAGTGAATTTTGATTAATATAAGTAAACTACACATATGAACTTATAATCAAAAGCCTCAGACAGTGTGAAAAACATGCTCTAGTTTATTTAAAAATAATTTGTTTGTGTTCTTTTGCGAACTTATTAATTACCATTTTATCAGAAATTATGTATTATGTATTGTCTTCTGCTCTATTGCAGTCTTCGGCACTCTGTTGCTCTATTGCAGTCTTCGAAGCTGCCTAAAAGGCATCAGTGGCGTAGCCAAGGGATGGATGGGGAGGGGTCATAACCCCCCTCATGAGGAATTTTTTGCCATGCAAAATGTATATTCTTCACTCCTTTATCACACTCACGTATACATATATGTGAATTGAGGTAGTCATAACACCCCCCCCCCCATGAAAATTGTCTGGCTACCCCGCTAAAAGGCATAGCCTGAGTATAGCAGCATGAGACTAAAGTCATGTATCTGTAATAGGTCCTTTTTCATACAGATATCAGCATATGCATTGGCACATGCATAAAACATAAATTTCTGTGTACAACGCAAGACGGTAAACAAGGGCAGAAATTAGCAAAATCTGTACAATCTTAGGACCCAGCAAAAAAATTTTAGGACCCACAAATATATTGGAATTACATTAATTAAAAAAAAAAAAAAAGCTGCCTGGGACAACTCCTGTATTATTATTAAGGTTTTGCTGAAAGGAAAACTTCGAAGTTGCTTATTGCACTTTGAACGTAGCTTAATAGTCAAACATTGTACTATTACTTAATCAAATAAAGTATAGATGGCAGCACCACAAATCTCAGCTTTTCAAAGGATCTTGTATTCTAGAAGCACTGGGTAGCTTTTAGTTATTTTGTTTAGCAATTCATTTTTCATTTTCCTTTTTAGTTGATAATCATTATTGGTGTGTTCTTCAGTAAATACTAATGTTTTGCAATTATAAAGGAACGAGAACACTTGTATAGGAAGAAAAATCTTCACGAATTCAGTGTATATTTGAATTAGGAAAGATTTTATTGCAATGTTTCTGATTCATCACGACTTGTTTATATTAAGGGAAAATAATTAACCAAAATTTACTCTAATGACTGATTAGGGCGAGCATTAAAATACTGCGGACCATAACTAAGCTGACCATACGTCCTAAGTTTTCGAGGACAGTCCCCAATTTCTACGGTTTTTTTTTTTTTTTTTTTTTTTTTTTTTTGTCCTCAACATGTAAAAAAGCAATTGAGGACAATTTTGAATTATAACATTGTTTTTCAATTCGATTATTATTAATTATTTCATTAATTATAAAATGTTCCCAATTTTCACACAGAATTGGGGACATGTCCTCAATTCTACGTTCGAAAATATGGTCATCTTAGCCATAACTAAAGCGACCATATTTCTAAACAGTATTTTGAGGACAAATCAAGCATTGTCCTCGAATCCAAGGAAAACTTGGGGACACTAGAAAATTTTGGGACTTTTTCGAGTACACAACATATTACCATGTATACTAGTATATTCATAATTTAAATCATGACTAACTTTGAAACTTAAAAATGAACTCTAATAGCTCTTTATATCAATTGTGTATTCTTATTTCTAAAAAATTAATGAAAGTATTTCATTCATTTATAAATATTTATTTAAACCAGAAATATGAAAGGAACACCATGTTGAAATATCGCAATTTATTCAAAATTTAACTCTTGGCATAGTATTTGTATTTTTCAGAAGACATTGCTTTTTACATTGGCTCATTTTGTAATAAACTTTCATGAAACTTTGTACAGGTTCTAAAAAAAGTATTCGAGTGCAAGAAAAATTCCGTACGTCAATTTCATATTTAAAGCATGATTCCTCATGAAAAGTGATTAATCATTAACAAAACTGAAATGGGAAATTTTGCTCTAGTCGAATACTTTATTAAAGGTCTGTACACACTACACACACAATGACAACAAGCGTTTTCAGAGATCGAATTTCACTATTTCTCTGAGTAGAAGGCGCTTTTAGTTGTTTTATTTTTTTTTTCTTCAGTTTTTCCTTAAAGAAATAAACTAAACGGAAACTTTCAGGGAAAAAGTACAAATCTTTAAATTTGGGGACTTTTCGCGTCACCAAGAAGTCAAAGTATTTTTGGGGACAAAAGGAAAAAAAGATCTATATTTGGGGACTGTCCTCGAATTTCCAAGACGTATGGTCACCTTAGCCATAACCAAAGAAGTTTTATTCTCAAACCCCGGAAGCGGGTGAGGGGCGTTTTCTTAAACACTTAACCAATTCCACTCCTGCAACTAGTTTTAGGTTTACGTCTTCTTAAAAGCTCAGTTTTTTAAATGACTAGGGACCAAGGCGCCTAGACTCGCTACGCTCGCTTTTCGTATGAGGCATTCGGCCCCTAATAAGGCTTATTCGTAAAAAAGACAGAATTTCAACAGACAAATCCCAAAGATTGGATCAGATGAAATGTTACTGAGCTACACGTCGATTGGTTCTTGCATGTTCATTGATACATAAAAATTTAAACTTCACACTCACTACAGTAGACCACTCCCCTATCACGGTAGATATTTTGTTATTAGGAATCCGTGTTCTACGGGTCCTGAGCTATAATCCACCTGGAGTGCGGACTCCGCGTATAATCGCTGGAAAAATTATTTGCACTCCTCAGAAACACAATAATATTTAATGTTGCTATTCAAAAGTTATATTAATTAGAAGTTAACGCGTAATAAAATCAGAACATCTGTTTGAGCTGTATTTTTAATTATGTAAAACCTATTGGACACCTTGCGTATTTGCCACCCACGGCGATTTTTCATTATTTGGCGACTTGCGTATATGTATAGTTAATAATGATCTCTAAGAAAACAGTACTTTACCTGCTTTCTTTGATAAAATCTACGGAACAGCTAGGATAGCTTACTACCGATGGCGACTTTTCATTATTTGGCCATTTACACATGCTCGCGACCTATAATTACTGCTCATGCAAGGTTTCCGGAAAACCGTTATCCATATTTTCATATACATAATCCTTTGCAGATTGGCGTATTTGGCACCATGAATTATATCATCTCGCCGCGCTGGCAAATAGGCGTAGTTAACGCCACCAAATATGTCTACTGGTAGGAAATACTCCAGCTGGACCGAACTGCCTTTAAAATAATCTGCACTTTAATTATTTTTCATTTTCAAGATACTGGGTTCCAGCATTCTGGAACTCGAAGCTTATTCACCCTGCTTGGAAAGATAATATTTTGCCAAATAATTCCTGATGCCAAGATGGCGCTTTTAAAATCAGTTACAATTAGTTATTCTGTTTTGGAAAAACGAATAGTCGCTAATTCTAAACTCCTGTTGTCTAAGCGTCCTGTTGTCTAACTATTTGAAAATTCTCAACTTTGTGTAACACACTTTGAGTTATTTATTTCATATACTTTTTAATTTGGCGTAAAATGGGCGTAATTCTAACTCATGTTTGACAATTTCACGTGATACTACATACTTGGAAACGCTTTGTTACAAAGGAATGGATGATTTTATGCCAAATCTGGCAACCATTCCGTTTATTTTTTCAGTTTTTTATTAATATCTTCTAAAATAATTCGATTTTCGAAATTTAAGTCAGCTTAGCAGGTTCCTCGGAATTTTTCGAATCTGTGGGCACCTTAGTCGAAACTCGCATCCCCGCGGTTTAGGAGGAGATAGGCTAACAAGCTTTGACAGCGCCAGCGGCCTTTACTTTTTTTAGAATAGAGAGAAACCGGTTGATCTTTGGCCACATTCGTAAACGACAAACCAGTTACACTCGTGCAACGAGTTTCCATCAGAGATGTTCGTAAACGAAACTGAGTGCATTCAGTTTATAAACTACAGTGTTCATATGCATACCTAGGTGCAGTTAGTTTCAAACTAAGTAAACTGAGCACGGAGAAAGTTCATCCAGTTATTGAGAGGACACACTTGCTGCACGTTGTTGCTATGAAATGGCATCCGTTGTTATGAAAAATATTTTACGATTGCTGAAGCAGCAAATGTTATTTTTTCGCGGAGGAAATTCATGCACACGCTAGAAACTGCAACGGAGGTACAGAAATTTTCAAAGGTAATTATTTTCCTGTATTTTTCATTTTAGTAAATTCAAAAATGCATATTTTCAGTGTTGAGATTGAAGTTGATTTAAACCGTTTTTATCGAAATTTGAACTTCTCTTGCCAAATACTTTTGAAAAAATACAAGTTTATGTTGAAATTTCTAAATTTTGATCAGTGCATTTCAATTAAGGCCATTCTTCCTTTTAAAATCCTATTGATTTTATATTATGTTCTAAAAACACCTCGAGAAAAATAACAACATTCGCAAATTGTAAACAAACACATCTCCTAGGCGACGAAACCGAATAAGCTGAAGTTGTTCCTAGAGGTAAAAGAAACTGATAGAATTGAACAAACGCATTCTAGTTTTCTTACGAAGACTCGTGCAACGAGTTTGTCGTTTACAAATGCACCCATTTTCTTGTATTTTTCATTTTAGTAAATTCAAAAATGCATATTTATAGCGTTGACATTGAAGTTGATTTAAATTGTTATTTGAAATTTGAACTCCTCTTGCTAAATACTTTTGAAAAACTGCAAGTTTAAGTTCAAATTTCTAAATTTTTATCAATTCACTTCAATGATGGCCATTCTTTCTTTTAAAATCCTGTTGATTTTATATTGAGTGTGTACTAAAAACTCGAGAAAAATAACAACACACGCGAATTGTAAACAAACACGTTTCCTAGGCTACGACTAGTTATTTTTCTCGAGGAACTTTTAGTAAAAACTCAATATAAAATCAGCGGGATTTTCAAAGAAAGAATGGCCGTCATTGGAGTGCACTGATCAAAATTTAGAAATTTCAACTTAAATTTGAATTTTCTCAGAAGTATTTAGCAAGAGAAGTTCAAATTTCAAAATAACGGTTTAAGTCAACTTCTATCTCAACAATAAAAATATGCATTTTCGAATTTACTAAAATGAAAAATACAAGAAAATAATTACCTCTGAAAAATTCTGTACCTCCGTTGCAGTTTCAAGCGTGTGCACGAATTTCCTCCTTGAAAAAAATAACATTTGCAGCTTCAGCAATCGTAAAATACTTTTCATAACAACGAACGCCATTTCATAACTATAACAATGTGCAACAAGTGTTTCTCTAAACAACTAGATGAACCTGCTCCGTGCTCAGTTTACTTAGTTTGAAATTCTCCGCACTCAGTTTTGTATACGAACACGAACGCTCTTGTTTATGAACTGAATGCACTCAGTTTTCTATGCGATTAACTTAGAAATAAACTCGTTGCAAGAGTTCAACTGGTTTGTCTTTTACGGATGCGGCCACGACAAAAATAGCATCTGACCGGGGCCATCGTGATTCTAGCGGACCTGCTTGTGCACTCCGAAAGAGGCCTACAGGCGTTTCTTCATTGGTTAGATTTGGCCGTTAGATGACGTATCTAACTGCTGGAACCAATAGGTGAGCATCCGTAGGCCTCTCTGGATGACTCACCGGAGTGCACAAGCAGGCCCGCTAGAATCACGATGGCCCCGATCTGACGCGAATTGTAAACAAACACATCTCCTAGGCGACGAAACTAAATAGGTGTTCGTTGTACTCTCTTCCTGCTCCTCTCTGTCGTAAACCGTTAGAATGATGTTCTATCTTTCCTCTTCCGTTCTCCTTCGCTAAGCTTTTCCCCTTCGGAACAATCCAGGCGACAGCCCCCTGTCTAATGCCGGATTCATACTGGCCGTACCGCACCGCTACAACGCCGCAATGACGTGACGGAGCAGCATGGCCCCCGCGCGGCGAGCGCGGAGGGTTTGCGCAATATCTGGTAAGAACAGATATTCCGCAGCGACCGCAAAGCTACAGTCAATTACAGAAGACACAACAGAGCTACAGCCAATTACAGTGCATTTACTTGCGGCACCGCAAGCTCGCCGCGCGACAGCCAACGGTCCAAAACGGCGAAACAGTACGCCATGGTTGCAGTGCGGCGCGGCAGGTATGAATCCACCTTAAGGGTTTCAATCACCCAACCTGTCAAACCAAACTAAATAAATTCAAGTTGTTCGCAAAGTCAAAAGAAACTGATAGCACAGAACAAAGCAAAAGTATTCCAGTTTTCTTACGAAAGCTCGTGCAAGGAGTTTGACGTTTACGAAAGAATTCTTTGTTAAATAAACTGAGTGCAGTACGGAAAACTAAATCAAAAATCAACTCAGACAAAAACCTGTTAATTCAGTTTTGATTGTTTGCTTACAGTTCTTTTCGTTCTGATAAGACGTCTTGTGTTAAACAAGCGTATCACCTAGGTAATAGGCATAAAACTAGTGGCACGAGTGCGGGGTTTGCGATAAGGTGACCATATACGTTCTCGAAATTCGAGGACAGTTCCCAAATTTTTTTTTCATTTTGTCCCCGAAAATACTTTGACATTTTGGTGACGCGAAAAGCCCCAAAATTTAAAGATTTGTTCTTTTCCCCTGA
>JAWZYV010020285.1:0-21372 GCA_038373885.1 Cheiracanthium punctorium | reverse complement strand
ATTTTATTTTTTTTTTTTTCCCCTTTTATTTGTTGATTTTAAAGAATTACAGTGAGCAGAATAAAATTAAAAAATAAAATATTTTTCTTTTTTTTGCAAATTTGCAAAGTAATTACAGATATTCCAATTTAGCTTAAGGCATATTTGATAATCTTTCCATCAAAGGCTATGATCTGCCACAGACGAAAAGCAAAATTTTCCACAAACACTTCCTCTACAATTTTCGTGAATTTTTGGATCAATTCTTTTTATTGTTGTAACATCTGGATGAGTTGTCCTCAGCTTGTACCTCAGATTTCTTTGAGTCTGAGTTGGACTATTATCGCACAAATAGTATGACTTGAGAACTAGATAATCGATATCTTATAAATAAAAATGAAATTCTGTTTGTTTGTTTGTTTATTTGTTTGTTTGTTTGTTTGTTTATTTGTTTGTGGATTTGATTCGTATACAAATCCACAAAAATGGACCTATCGGCCTGAAATTTAGTACAGATATGTAAAATAATATAGAATAACTCATAGTCCACTTTAAAACTTTGAAAGTCCACCCGTTCCCGGAATTTAAGAGATTTTTTATGCTCTTCACGCAAAAATCTTTCCGTAATTGTAACCCCTGTAGTGAAAAAAGTGTGAAATAAGGATCGTGGTTGCCATGTGTGGCGATTTTGCCGAATAAAATGTTTTAAATTCTCAAAGTAAAAATAAAAGAATAATAATGATTTTTTTTTTTTGTTAGTTTATATTCGTAAGGTTATTTTTTTTTAATTATAATATCGTGTGCATGGGAAATCAGAGCAGGAATGTAATGCTTTACACGCAAAACAATAAGAATTGAAGATTTCCGAGGCTAATAGGTAAATTATTTTAGTTTGGCGAAAAAATAAAATGGCTCAAATGCCGATTTTGTGAAAGTGAGTTCTAGCGGTTTGCACAGATTTCAGCTTGGCGCAATTTATTGAGAGCTTAAGGAAATAGATTTTTGAAAACAAGTGCAAACGTTTTATTAGAATACAGCGTTAAATTTTAATGATCCGTGAAGAAATAATGCAGTTATTAAGGGATTTCAATTGATCTATCTCCAGAATTCTCGCCAAATGAGTACATTGATTTAAGTTGGGGGAATTCCGCCAAATTTCAGAAAATTGAAATCTTCTCATTTAGTACATCGGAGTAATGAGGAATAAAACACGTTATAGTTGATAATTTTAAAAAATTCGGCTGTATTAAGGGATTCAACTTTTCAAATAAAGGCTTGCTTTACTTTTTCGCGGTCGAACCATTTCCCATATATTATTGCTGCTAAGTCAATGCTTCGAATGATTTCCTGAAAAAACGCTTGCAAAATGGCGTATGTTGGCACTTTGGCGAGGCTTAGATTTGAAACTGGATTTTATTTGAGACTGGGATATATAATGACACTGGTTATAGATAAAAATGAATGTTGGTATGAGTGTATGAGGTTGAGAAACTCCAGCACCGTTGCACCATGAAATTTGGTTCACCTAAGTCTTTTATCATGGAGAAGCTTTTTATGCTATCCGTTTTCCTCTAACTTGCCACCAGGTGGCGCAGCAGAACGTCGAATTCTATTCTGTTTAGCCGTTTGCTATGCGAATATCGTCCAACCGATTTCGATGAAATTTGGTACACGCGAATATTAGAACACGGAGAATATTTTTCACTATCCATTTTGCTGTAACTTGCCGCTAAATGGCGCAGAAAAGCATCAACTTCTATACCGTTCGACCGCTCGGCAAAAATTTTTTATACTTACACATTTGAGCACGAAGAATATATTCTAACTGCGTTCCTTTTGATGTTACTCACCACTAGATGACACTGCAATGCATTATTATTTTAAGTCGCCACTAGATGACGCTGCAGCAGGCCAAATTCTTGACCATTCAAACGGTCGCTATGAAAATCAGTATACATAGCTATTTGAACAATGAGAATATTTTGGCGTTATCCATTTTGCTATAACTCGCCACTTGACGGCGCTGTAGCAAATCATTACTTTAATTAACTACTAGATGGCCCTGCAGTGTATCACTTCTTGACTGTGCAAAGGATCGTTATGAAAATTGGTATACATAGATAGTTGAACACGGTCGCTATGAAAATCAGTATACATAGCTATTTGAACAATGAGAATATTTTGGCGTTATCCATTTTGCTATAACTCGCCACTTGACGGCGCTGTAGCAAATCATTACTTTATTGAACCACTGGATGGCCCTGCAGTGTATCACTTCTTGACTGTGCAAATGATCGCTATGAAAATAGGTATACATAGATATTTGAACACGGGGAAGAGTTTGGCGCTATCCATTTTCCTATAACTTGCCACTAGATGTCGCGTCAACACATGAACTTCAGGACTGTCCAGCCGATAGTCATGAAAATTCGTATACATCGATATCTGAATGCGAAAAATATTTTCGCCGTATCCGTTTTGCTAAAACTCGCCACTAGATTGCGCTTCTGCACCGTACAAACGATTGCCTTGCAATTCGGTATGCATGATTATTGGACACAATATAACGCGATATCCACTTTGCTATATCTGTTTATTACAATGAATAGTAATCACCACAAATCGTAATATCAAAAAGTCCATTCATTCCCGTGCGAAGAACGGGTACTTCAGCTAGTATATACTTATAAAAATTGTATTTCAACATTTTCACTTAAAATTTAAGCAGCAACAACAATTAGAATGTTTATACTAAATATATATATCTGCCTTTGACCACCGAGTTTTAAATAAATCTCGACAACAGATCAAATGTAACCAAGATTTTTCCTTTACATATAGTTCGATAATTAACACCCTGAATATATATATATATATATATATATATGTGTGTGTGTGTGTGTGTGTGTGTGTGTGTGTGTTACATTTATTTTTAATAGTTTAAGTTAGTGTTTCATTCTACAAAAGCATTTTAGGATTACGGATCTGTATATTGGCATCCATTCTTTTAATTCTAAATATAAATTTGTTCCATGAGGCATTCGTCAGAACACATTATTTTTTTTCTAACTTAATTTCCCGCCAAAGCATTGTTTAAACGACCCGAAAGCCCAACCAAGCCATAGCTTCTCTGCAAACATCACAATCACGTCATGACCAATCAGCGTATACAGATGTCAAAAAGCTGACAATTAAGTCCATCGTTAACCCTTGGACGTCACATGATGATCACGCGATCTCAGAAAATATTTGCGGCAGTTGAGAGAGTGAAAGAGACTGCTTTCCATAATTTTACCTGCTACTAGAAAATTATCATGTATTTTGTTTCAATGGGGTGCACTGCCTTCCCGAATAGCCCGTGACTGCCGAAACTGTAGCTTAAGAATAAAACATTTTGGAACATAGTTAATTCATTTGGACTCAGCATTTATACGACATATCAAATGTGTATAAGATAATATTTATTATAAGTATGTATGCATTTTTTTTACTTAAAAATACATAGGACTTTCACAGTAAAATTCTAAATTTAACCAATTACAAACAATGGTATATACGCAACGATAATATGCATAAAAATTTTAATGAACTGTTTCTCAGAAATGAATGTATACATTTAAAAGTAGTCTGCATACAATTTATCATCTGTGTAATTTATTCATGACTCTGGCTTAAAAGTACGCAGACACGATAAATCTTAAAGTTTAATACTAAAGGTTAAACTTAGAATGTACAAAGGTTAAATGCGATTAGCTTATAAAGCATCCAAGAAAGCGACAGAATGAATGAATACTTACCGTTTAAGTGAATAAATATTTCTAGGCATCTTGGTCCTTCTGTGACTCTGTGACTTTGTTCAAGTGCTGTTAATTAAGGTCAGAAAGTAAATTTATGTCTGTTGTTGATTTCAAAAGTAGATTTTACAAAAGAGCTTTTGAATTACACTAAATTGCATTGCATTTGCGTTTGTAAGTAAAATAGGTCTGAATTTAAAGCTTTAAACCTTTCAGATGTCAGGTTTATCTATAAATGGAACTTGTATTTGTCTTTTTCATCTGTTCTTTGTGAATTTTTTAGCATGTATAAATAAATAATTTTAATTTATAATGTGCATACTTTGATTACGCTGTATACCTATGTTGAAAATATTTTAATTAGAATACATCTTTTTACATCAAATATAATAATTTAATTAAATGTCTTTACATCAAATATAGAAGAAAATTATAGAAAATAATTGAAAAACTTTTAATTTATTTATAATAATAAATCTAATACATATACATTTCATTGTAGAGTAAAATATTCAAACAATATTTCAAAAAAAAAGAAAAAATGCTGAAAATGAAATGTATTTAATCTAAAATCTGCAGAGACAAAATGAGTTCGTTAAACTACATTTTCTATGCATCAACAATTACCATATTTTTACTATAAATGCATAAAATTAATTATTGCTCAAGTGTTTCAATTAATTTTCTGATGCAACAACTTAAATATACAATAATAAAACAAACACTCGGAGAAAGAATTACACTTATCACCTTGACCTTAAATTACGAAAGTATACCCATATGAGTAATAAAGGGAATGAATTGGCGTTCTCTTTTACGTATATTTCAGACACATAAACGTATAATGAAATCACCAGAAATAAAACGGTACTAGAAATACTATGTTCCTTTGATTAGCTGAGTAATCTTGATGATATATCCTAGTCTCTAATTATAATCACCACATTTGTGCCATCATTGTGCAAAAATTATCTCTTTCTTTAACTATCAATAATTATGTTTGACAAACCAGATAAACTTTTTTATCTTAAAAGTTAAAAATCAAAAAGAGTCTTACATAAATAGAAATAAATTAAACCATTTCTTAAATGAATATAATCATGAAATTGCACTGAATTAGAAAAAAAAATCAGGTAGTCTCTTCTGTTGAAACTATCGCGGAGTGTATTAATTTAGAATTATTTACCGTGTAGTTAGTTGTAATTCGCTCGGTGAAAAATGGTGAATATAACAAACAATTTAATATACACACGAAATATTGAGTAATAAGTTGTGTTTTACATTAATCCTTATTATCGTAAAAAATCTTCTATTTTTCAGATTCATAATCTTATGCTGCCATTAGGTACATAACTAAAAATATTAAAAGATTTTATTTGAGTCTACAAATAAAAAGGAATTCGGAAATCTCAGTTTAAATAGTTAAATCATCCTTGGTTCTGCAGAAGAAGATAGTTTATTTATTTTAATCTCGAGTAAAAGTTCAAACTGTGTGTAATATCTGTATAATGTGTGTGAGTTTGTGACAGAGTTTATTAATCTCACTCAATTTTAAATTTATGACGTCATGTTTTACACTGCCGTAAGAGAAATATTAACTTATTCAGTTAGTTGGTCTGTTTAGTTCACCCAGTTAGTTTTCTAACAGAGTAATATTATAAGAGACGATATTTTAAAAATCTTAAGATGAGACCAGTATAGAGAAACACAATCATACGTTAAGAAGCTTAATAAAGTTTAATATTTGCACAATATGAAGGCAAATATAATACCAGCACATTGTGATATAAGTTTCCATCACTTCAATTTTTAAGTACATCATTATAATATAAAGACAAAGTTTGCGCCGTGACCGCACATTCTTCGTAGATTTATCACTTGATTTACAGAAACTTGTTATTGTGAATTTACAACGTTCGAAGCTTTGCAAAAATTGAAAAGTTACGAACAAAAAACGGGATCAACAAGGATTAGAATAGAACTCTTAATTTCTACATTAGTATGATTATGGCAGCATTCAACATCAAATCACACTCGTTCTTTCTTAAAGCTCCTATGTTGTGGGTGGAGACTGACTGCAGAAAGTATAATGTTTCAAACTAGCTAATTTTTAATTGATTAACCAAGAAATTTTTATTATTTGTATTTTAATTGATCACAGGCTCTTTGTCCACAATAACCCTGCCTTCGTAAGTATGACACTTCAAGTACTCGGCGAGATTCTGCAGTAAGTTTCTAAAATCAAAATTACCCTAAAAGTGAAGGTCTGTCTGTATTTTAAAGAATAACTCTATATGTCTTACAAATCCAACTTTATAAATTATTATAGTTAAAGTAGTAATATAGTTTCAGTATAGCCGTGACATATGACTTTAAATCCTTACTCAATTTTTTAAAAAAAGAGCTTCTAAAAATCTAAACTCCCTCATTAATAGCTATGCAAAATTCTTGGAAGAGAATGTGTGAATGGGGACCGAGAGATTTGTCAAAACTCCAATAAAAGTTCCTACCTTGTAAGATGCTACTCATCCGTTTGTAGACACTTAATAGTGTTGAATTATTTGGCCGTTGTTTCTAGTACAGACTGTTCCTCTCTACATTCAGTATTGAGCAGTTTCTTTACAGGTCTGGTTCACCGTCTCAGTCTGGCAT
Organism: Cheiracanthium punctorium; assembly: GCA_038373885.1. Lineage (NCBI taxonomy): Eukaryota > Metazoa > Arthropoda > Arachnida > Araneae > Cheiracanthiidae > Cheiracanthium > Cheiracanthium punctorium. The sequence continues at coordinate 14,947 of JAWZYV010020285.1, read as the reverse complement.
TCAAAAATCTTCGTTTCGGAGCAGCGAAGATCACGGAAGGCTGGCCGCAGAAATCTTTTCACAGGCTCATGGGTATTTTTTTCCGTTTGCTTCTATCCGCAGGCCACTGCTCAGTACCCACCCACCTTTCGCTATTGAAGACGGAGAAGTAAATAAAAAAAGAGTACTTTCTTTTGCAGTCAGGGAAAGAATCATGACTTTTTTTGGATTTTCACCAGCGAGATAAACACCGCATCTTCTCTGTTGGCCACTGTCCGTGCCCCTTTCTGCTTTCCCTTTTCCCCGTTAGTCAACTTGCTTACTTTTTCACTTCCTTGGGACTGGCTTAACTCTGGGACACTTTTGCTGGAATATTTTTTATTATCCAGGCCTTAAATTTACATTGTAAATTTAACCTTCAGTCTTTTTGTGCCCTATTCTTAAATAGTGTCAAATCTTCAGACTTGCTGTTGACATACATTCTCTTCAACGCTGTAGGTATCATTCCTAGATCCTCCAAATAAGGGACCTAGGTTCAAATAAGGCTCCAAGAAGGATTACAGATAGGTTTCGACAGTGGTCGTAGAAGGTTTTGTCTTCAACAAGACAGCACTTTCAGGCTTTTTGTCAGTAACTTGCGTTCTTTGTATTCTTGATCACAATCTTATGATCGCGAGAGTCTAAATATTCTTATTTGTTTTCTATTTTTATTTATTATAATGGGTTAAAATTTAACTTGTATCTTTTTGTAAAAAGCTATTGAAACAAGCAATTCCAATGTTTTAGCGGGAATTCTTGCTTCTAAGCTCATGGGAGATTGTTAAAAAATTAATTTCGCGTAAGGCTGTTATGTTAAAGTATATATTTAAGTTAAGGATAAAGCTCAAAAATATATTAATTTAGAATCTCAGAAAGGAAAACGCATTTTTAAGATTAAAAATGATTATACATATGAAAAAAAATAATTTCATTATCAATCAGCTACCATCAGAAGCTGAAAAATTTGACTACATATAAATAAAGTGCAATTAAACACAATTAAGAAGAATTCACAGTTTCGGACATGGAATTATACCATTTCTCTTCTTTTCACATTATGTACGGTTCTGACTAGGTAAAATCAATCATATTTGAAATGGTTGTAGCGAAATGAACACAAGGGAAAATATATAATGAAGTTTAATTACAAATTTATAGTTAATTTTTTAAAACGTCATTATTTTCAAAACTATATAATACGCCATCCTTTTACTATCTGTGTATCGATTTTCGAATTGCGCCATTATTTAAAACCTTATTTCGGTCGACAATAACATGGCCAACACACCGATTGATTTTGCTGTCCGTTTTCTTGTTGGTAAAAAAGAATGTTTCTTAAGACAAAATGTGTACATATTTTTGTGATTCACAATTCAAAAATCTACATTCTAACAGATTATTTCTTTAGTTTTCTCTATTTTCTAAATTTAATTATATTTTTAAATTGGCAAAGCACACAAAATTGTGTTCGGGACTTGTTTCAAAGTCCTAAACAATATTTTTAAATAACGCTGAACTCAATAAAAGTCAGCTCTTTTATCAAGATTTGAAAACTCTAAATAAATCCAAATTTACCATTATGTTTCATTGACCTTTTACTGTGTGATAGCTAAGAAACATTCAAGAGTTATGAAAAAAGTGAAAGAAAATTTACGGCTTTTCCATCATCAGTGCAATCATTTTCCATTCCTCTAAATACTGACTTCTTCCGATGCAGCTTGACTTCGTGATCTAACAAGAATGGGGGATTCAGCAAGATACGATCGCTGACCAGCGTTACTGGTTTTTCAATTTCGCGTGCTAATGAAGTGGCACACTAAGACATTTAAAATGTTCGATTTCTGCATGCTGCATGTGATATGTACAAAATGGAGCAGGACATTCTGAAATTCTTAAGTATTTTTACAAGAATTTTTTTCTATGATTGGAAATAATATTTTTCCAGAAAAGGCGTTATTTTTGAAAATTTCTCTGAACATTAAAACTTCTCAGACAAGACGCATTACGTATACCAATCACAGTCTATGTCATTCTTGAAATTCTGCAATTTTTTTCATCCTGGTATAACAGCTATTTTTGATTTTATTTCAAGCGGTTTTGTTAAATAAAGATTTAAAAAGTATTAAGCATAGAACTATTACTTGCAATAAATGCCAAAGTTTCAAAATGCGTAAACTTACAAATTTCTTCGAAATATTTGCTTGCATTTAAAATGTTTTTTTGTAAAATCTGAACAATATTGCTTAAAGGTCATTTTCAAAATATGTCATAAACAAATATGTTATGAACATTTTTCCGTTAAAAATCTGATTTAATTTGTCTTTTCTTACTGATATATTTTTTCTTTTTAATGAACGGGTGAACAGAATCGAGAGCAAGAGACGTACGAGAGCCAGAGATGTCGATCACTTCATTATGGGGAAGCCCAACGTTGCCCCTATGAATAATTTCAAATGAGAGACCTAGCATCTGCAGTCGGCACCCCCAGTGGTATCGTTTAAACTTGGAGGACTTTGGAGCCTCGAACAGATTCTATGTGCACCAGATTACATCAGCGTACACGATCCCACAGCAGTCCATCCGAGAAAAGTGTTCACCCTCCCAAGCACTGGCTAAGTCGGAGCTGCTTAACTTTCCGTTTTCTTGTGAGAATGGATCTTAGCGAGTAGGCCACTGCGGAACTTTGATAAATTTAGAAACATTGATTTTCATTCACTAAATATAGTAACAGTTAGTACTATATTTAGTGATTCACTAAATATAGTAATTTTCATTCACTAAATATAGTAACAGTTAGTAAAATAAAGTAATATTGTAATATATTACCTCAAAGGATGTGGAATGAGAAAACATTACAGTTTTTAATAATGACTTTATTAAAAAATGTAAATTTTATTTGCAAACTGATTTACTCCCAATTTATAGAAATAGTAGGTGTGTTATATTTACAAGAACCGGATTAAACGGCTTTATTTATGGTTATATATATTAATCAAAGACATCTAGTAAGTTATAGTAACGGATTACTTCTTTTTTGTCTTATTTCAAATCTCATGCCAACCGAACATTTTAACAGGAATCATGGCATCATTTAAAACTGATAATAAGGCTCCTGAAACAAATAAATAGATCAGACCTTTTTATATCCTGGATATTTTTTATGCGAACATGCATGCATTTTATTGTACAGGTTCTGGATGTCAGTTAATGCGGGGGGGGAGTTTATTCATGAAATCATCGACGGTTAATGCTGGTTGTGGATAGTGCTGGAGTTGCTGTCCACTATTGTCTCCTATTTGTGTTCAATTGCAGAAAGATCTAACGATCTAGCAGACCAAGGCAATATGTCGACTCTCTGTAAAGCATGTTGTGTTACAACAGCGGTATGCTTACGAGCGTCATCCTGTTGGAAAATACCACCTTGAATTCTATTCATGAATGGCAGCACAAGAGTTTTAATCACCAGACAGACGTACAAATTTGCAGTCAGAGTGAGTAGGATAAACCACGACAGTGCTCCTGCTGTCATTGAAAATTGCTCTCCAGACCATAACTCCTGGAGTAAGTCCAGTCTGACAAAGCCACAAGCAGCTTGGTTTCAGGTGCTCACCTGGTCTCCATCAAAACAACACATGGCCATTTTTGGTACCAAGACAGAACCGGCTGTCATCAGAAAACACAATAGATCTTCACTTCGTAATACAATGAGCTCACGTTTGGTGCTATTGATGTGAAAATCCCGTTAAAAGGCGTCGGAGCTATCTTTGAAGTAACCAAGTTGTAACAGCTCGTTGTGTCACTATAGTGCCAACTGCAGTTCAAATTTCAGCTGCAGACGCAGTACTATGTGTCAAAGCCATTTACCGAACATGGCAGCCTTCCCTCTTAGAAGTGCTATGTGACAGTCGGGAGGGCAGTCTTCTTGCGATCATACCTTCCCGAGATTACTTCTGCTTACAATCACGCACAGTGAATGCAGCATTACCACTGAAAGAAAATCCACCTTCTCATAGCCCTAATGCAAAACCTCGTTCAACCTTAGTGCGTTGTTGATAATGGCCTCTTAGAAGCATTTCTGATTAACATCAATTCACTACACAAATCTCAACGACAAATAACGCTCATTAACTTTACAGAACATATCTAAAGCAATTCCGATTTGCCTCTTTCAAGTAACGGTACTTACGAAACACCTAGCATGCACCTAGCATGAAATTGTATGCACCTAACTTGAAATTTGAATAGACGTCATCTTTCAGAAGTATAACAACGCCTACCAAATTCCGCTTATCTAGCACTACTCCTTCTTGATATTGGGATTTTTTCCTCGTCAGTGTATTTCTGTTACTAAGAATTTAGAATCAATGCATTTGGCATACTTTAATTTTTAGGGATATATATTGAAAGAAATTGAACAATTTTGTAATGCATAATCATAAGCACTTCAATAGCATGACCCGTTACTTAATTTATTTAAAATCTAATATATAAAATTCTCCTGTCACAGTGTTAGTCACCTAACTCCTCCGAAACCATTCGACCAATTTTAATGAAATTTTCTATGTATATTCGTTAGGTCATAGAATAGGTTTTTAACAATGTCTCATACCCCTAAGTCATAAGGTCATAAGGGTGGTCCACCCCAAAATGTTTAGCCCCGGAGTGCTGTTAATTTCAATCAGGATTTCTGTGTAGACATTAGCGTGTCGAATCACTTTTCAAATGTGTTTGCCAGATAATGTGGAGAGGGGGGGGAGTTAATAAAATGTTGAAAGTCGCACAAGGTTTGCAATTTTTGATAATGGATCGCTAAATGTGGTGCCAAAACGCGACAATTTATTATAAATATATTTCGCGTATAGTTAGAAAAAACCTGGCGTATATTGTAAAAGAGTTTTATTAGGCGATTTTAATATAGATTTCTATTCCGAAGAAGTGCTCTGTTGAACAAGAAAGGAAAACACGGTACACTCATGGATTATGATGTCCATTCCAAACAGTATTTAAAATGTCTTTGCGGTATAGTTGGAATATGCCTACAGGAAGAACATGCCTGGAGGAAATTCTAAACAGTTTCAGGTGGCGATTTTAAGATAGATTTCGATTCCAAAGATGTGTTTTATGGTACAAGAAAGAGTTGATTCCTATTTTAGCCCCCCACTCTCGCCAACCTAAAAAATCCCCGTACTTTGGCGAGTTTTGCAGTCATGGGTCTCTGGGAGTTATGCACAAGTTTCAACGGTACATACGTATTTTCCAGGCGGTCCGCCAAGACAAGCAATTTTTTCACCAAGTTAAATGCCGGGCACATGAAATTGTTGATGGTTTGGAATACGATTGGCAATGTATTTAAAATCTATGAAAACGTAGTTTGGCGGAAGTGACCGCCGAGTTAATACATAAGTACCGTTTCAACGCGCCCAAAAGAACTAGATGACAGCTAAAGGAAACAAACTAGCGATAAACGCACCAGTTAAGGAAATTGAAGACCCTTAATTATTAAAACTTCATTAATTGGCAATCCAAAATAAATAAAATTGTAACGGCATGCTGCACTTACATGTTGTTCCAAATCGCCATTTTAATTCTTTCTTGCCACATAAAAGCAAAAAATCGTCAGGGTAACTGCATATGTTTAATGATCGCAAACCTTGGCGAGAGTCGAGACGTTAAAGTGGGAATCAACCCAAGAAAGACAAACCGGTACACTCATGGATTATGATGTACATTCGAAACAATATATAAAACGATGAAGTATAGTTGTAATATACTTGGCGTAGATTGTAAAATAGTCTTCGTAGGCAATTTTAACATAGATTTCGATTCCAAAGATGGGTTTTACGAAACAAGAAAGAAAAATACAGCACAGTCATGAATAACGATACACTTAACACACACTTTGCAACTTAATAGAATAAGTAAGAAAAATAGGGACGACGTATAAATTATGATACGATTTTAATATGTAGCACTATAGTGCGTATTTAAAACCTGAAAGTGTTTCAGATTTTCACCCTTTTTACTTTCCGAACATGTACCATGTAAGGAAAGTATTGTAATCATGAAAAAATTCAACTTCGAGATTTTGGTGTATTTACACGTTTTGAGGTCTTCTGAATTCATTTATGCTATTTGTACGAGATGTGTGTGTGTGTGTGTGTGTGTGTGAACACGATAGCTCCTAAACGGCGCTTCCTCCGCAAGAGAGAGACTATGAAATTAAAGTGTAGCGGTTTCTGTCTCATAAAATATTATATAATCCTAAAATGGTAAAATCATACAAGACGGTGCCCCTCACGTAAACACGGCGATAGCCGCTGGAGCTTGGCGATCGCCAAGTGCGAGCGCTACGGATCTTGGCGCCAAGCTCCAGCCATGGCGCCAATCCACCCTGGCGACCGCCAAGCTTCAACGGCTATCGCCTTCTTGGGACGAATAAACACAAGTATTTACCACTAAAATTTTTACAAAGAAACACAAATTCTAAGTAAATGACACTATATAAAACAGTCAAATCCACAACAAAACATTAGAAAAAGTAGATTAAACAAGCACTTACCTCACCTTTCCCACCTCAGTTTTTAATGGAAGGACCGGGAACATCCATTACAACGATGAAATTCCCCAAGACGAAATAAAGACGAAATTCCCCGAGACGCTCACGACGATAAACGAACTTACGATACAGACGAACTTACGATAAAGGCTCCGTAAAACGGAATCAAAAACACAAGGAAAATCCAACACAAACTTATTCCACTCAGAATCAAAGAACACCGAACTTCAATCTTCATGCAATTAACACTAAATGAAAATTCTATACTTCAAATGCACCGCGTTTAATTTTCAGAATTGCCAGTCAAATTCTGATTAAAAAAAAAAACGATTTTCCAGACCAACATGTGATAAAAAATCCAGACGATTTTCAAGTTTATGACGTCAGCTTACATATGTTCTCCAAGGGCGGAACCAGAAACTCTTTCGGAGGAGTGCGCAAATTGTGAATATTCATTTTATCTAGTGTAAAGCCTGCTAAATATTGGTAAAAGCCCCATTTATGTAGTGTAAAAACATTTTTCTTGGAGGGTGCGCGCGCCCCCCTGCGACACCCCCAAAAAAACATCAGTGGGTCCGGCCACCGCCTCAAAAGGGCCCCCTCGAAAATATGCTAACGCGGGCCCCTCTGCGAGACCCAAAAAAACATCAGTGGGTCCGGGCGGGCCCCTATGCGAGACCCAAAAAAAAAACATCAGTGGGTCCGGCCAACGCCTCAAAAGGGCCCCCTCGAAAATATGCTAACGCGGGCCCCTCTGCGAGACCCAAAAAAACATCAGTGGGTCCGGGCGGGCCCCTATGCGAGACCCAAAAAAAACATCAGTGGGTCCGGCCAACGCCTCAAAAGGGCCCCCTCGAAAATATGCTAACGCGGGCCCCTCTGCGAGACCCAAAAAAAAACATCAGTGGGTCCGGCCACCGCCTCAAGGGGGCCCCCTCTGCGAGACCCCCAAAAAAAACATCCGTGGGTCCGGCCACCGCCTCAAAAGGGCCCCCTCGAAAATATGCTAACGCGGGCCCCTCTGCGAGACCCCCAAAAAAAACATCAGTGGGTCCGGCCATCGCCTCAAAAGGGCCCCCTCGAAAATATGCTAACGCGGGCCCCTCTGAGAGACCCCAAAAAAAACATCAGTGGGTCTGGGCGGGCCCCTCTGCGAGATCCAAAAAAAACATCAGTGGGTCCGGCCACCGCCTCAAGGGGGTCCCCTCAAAAATATGCTAACGCGGGCCCCTCTGCGAGACCCAAAAAAAACCATCAGTGGGTCTGGCCACCACCTCAAGGGGGCCCCCTCGAAAATATGCTAACGCGGGCCCCTCTGCGAGACCCAAAAAAAAACATTAGTACAAGTTGAAGCAAATTAGAATAGTAGACGAAAGAACAGGAAAAAACGAAAAATAACAATAACGCATGCGCAAAACGCAAATTAACAGCTTAGTGACGTCAAATTGAGGAAGCGAATTCGTTACATTCATCGATACATACATTCGAAAATATGCTAACGCGGGCCCCTCTGCGAGACCGAAAAAAAAAAACATTAGTACAAGTTGAAGCAAATTAGAATAGTAGACGAAAAAACAGGAAAAAACGAAAAATAACAATAACGCATGCGCGAAACGCAAATTAACAGCTTAGTGACGTCAAATTGAGCAAGCGAATTCGTTACATTCATCTGCTTACGTCACACAGTAGCTACATTAAAAAACAACTCTTACGCATGCCCGAAAGTGCAAGAAATTTCGCATCTTTCAATAGTTCTAAATTATCCAATTTACAATATTTGAAGCATTATCATTCCTTCAAAAAAAAAAAACATCGCCAAGCTCTACACATTTCTTTATGGTTGCCAGTCAAACAACCATCGGCAGGGTACTTTACTAACGTTGAACATCGCTCACGATGTCGCCAGAACCAAGGGGCACCGGATACGGAACATAGACCCCTAAAATAACTTTCAACTTGCGGTATTTTAAAAGTATTTATTTCCTTACTAAAGCAGATTAAACTTCCTAAACATTGTTGTTCTAAAAATCATATTATTATTTTATTCATCGTTGTTGCCACTCGCAATCTGCGTAAGTTAGTTGCAACAAAGATTTTTTTTCTAGAGTCTACAAAAGTATACCAGGCGGATAGATGGCGCGTTCGGCGAATTGGTGGAGATTATCGGAGAATAAAAGGAAGAGAAAAATAGGGTTACTTCTTACAGTATTAGTTCTACCTTCCTTATACTCTCTAGCTCCATGGTTACACGTATAAATTATTTTTATTATGAGTGTGTGCAAAATTTTGTAAGAATCATTTCAAAAGAAAAACATTGTAAAAGGTACGTAAAATAATAATAGAAAATATACACGATGTACACTTAATATAATATATACGTATAAATGCAATCAAAAAATAAATATTAATACATTATTACTGTTTTTCATCATAAAATAATTCAATTTGTTCTATTTATGTGTGTTTTAAACCGTGAACAATGCCTATAAGACGCAAAGAGGCTTCTTTGGGCAGGAAAACACGTAGAACTGCAGGCAAGCGAAATATAAGAGCCCAAAGGACAGAAGAACAGCAGCAGCAAGATAATACTAATGTGCGTGTGCGCATGTCTCAATTGCGTCAAGCAGAATCAGAAGATGCACGATCTGAACGAAATGAACAAAGAAGATTAGAACAAAGACAAGCACGCTATTTTATAGTTAGCAGACTCAGAGCAAATGAACAACACCGCAAACAGGTACATCGATCATTTACATCTGCTTCATTCCTGCGTCTAGCGTTCCAGTATGAACCCGATGTTCAATATTATGCTCATTCAAAAGTAGTAATTGGTGCTATGGATAAGGAATGTCCGCATTGTAATGCTCTTAAATTTAAAAATGAGCCAGCCGGAATGTGTTGCGCGTCCGGAAAGGTGCAGCTGCCTATAATTCAAACACCACCTGAGCCATTGAACGGTTTACTTATCGGCACTGATCTAGATTCCAACCTGTTCCTAAAGTCAATTCGAACATTCAATTCATGTTTCCAAATGACTTCGTTCGGAGCAACAGAAATAGTTAAAAATAGCACTGTAAATGGTCAACAATTCAATTCAACATTTAAAATCAAAGGCCAAATTTATCACAAAGTGGGTTCATTGCTGCCAATGCCAAACGAACCACATAAATTTTTACAAATTTACTTTATGGGTGGTGAGGATGAACGCGTGGATGCCCGTTGCGGCTACAATAACCTTAATTCAGTTTTTGCAAGACGTATCGTCAGCGAGCTGGATGCTCTATTAAATGAACACAATGAATTGTTGAAACTATTCAAATCACACATGCACAAATTACAAAGTGATAATCATGCTATTATCATCAATCCTGATAAAACACCTGCTGGAGAGCATATTCGTAGATTTAACGCACCTATTGTTAACGACGTTGCTGGAATCATGGTTGGCGATTGTACAGCTACACGAGAAATTGTGATTCGTAGAAGAAGTAATAATCTCCAGTTCATTGCTGATACACACCGTTCATATGACGCTCTCCAATATCCACTAATATTCTGGAAGGGACAAGACGGGTATTGCATAAAGATTAAACAACGAGATCCCACAACAGGTACTATATTCATTATGAACTTGATCATTACTCATTTACCAAAAACTTAATTTATTAATCGTAATTCATTAAACTTAACTATTGTTAATTATTAATTAGTATTTGTTTTTATTCATATATATCATTACAGGAGCCGAAACAAGCAAGAACGTTAGTTCGAAGGATTTTTATGCTTATCGGTTGATGATTAGACCCGGTCAGGATAACGCCATTCTACGATGTCGTGAGCTTTGTCAACAATTCATGGTCGACATGTACGTGAAGATAGAGAGCGAACGATTACGGTACTTGCGATATAATCAGCAAAAGCTGCGTGCGGAAGAATACATTCACTTGCGAGATGCTATTGTCAACAACGCCGATGCCGCCGAAATTGGTAGCTCTGTCATTCTACCATCATCGTATATAGGCAGTCCACGTCATATGCAAGAATACATACAGGATGCTCTGACTTTCGTGCGCGAATATGGACAACCATGTTTATTTATTACGTTCACGTGTAATCCAAAATGGCCGGAGATCACATCTTTGTTATTGCCTGGACAAAATGCAATGCATCGTCATGACATTACAGCACGTGTGTTCAGACAAATATTAAAGTCTTTAATAAGTCTCATTACAAAATTACATGTATTCGGTCCCACACGTTGCTGGATGTATTCGGTTGAGTGGCAAAAGAGGGGATTACCTCATGCACACATTTTGGTTTGGTTGATCGACAAAATTTGTCAGGAAAAAATCGATAGCATAATTTCTGCGGAATTTCCAGATCCGTCTACTGATCAATTGCTGTTTGATATTGTTACAGCAAACATGATTCATGGCCCATGCGGTGACCTGAATCGTTCATCGCCTTGCATGGCAGATGGAAAATGCACCAACAGTTTCCCTAAAAAGTTCACTAACGATACGATCACAAATGTTGACGGATATCCAATATATCGTCGAAGGAGTCCCGATAATGGCGGACAATCATTTACTAAAAATATCAACAACATAGATATTGACATTGACAATCGTTGGGTGGTGCCATATTCGCCTCTATTGAGCAAAACATACGACGCTCATATTAACGTTGAGTTCTGCAGTTCCGTGAAGAGCATCAAATACATTTGTAAGTATGTACATAAAGGCAGTGATATGGCTGTATTTCGAGTTGAAAATACCAATAACAATGCTCCTACAGTGAATAAAAATGATGAAATAACTCTCTCTACTAACTTTATCAAACGGGCCGATACATCAGCTCCAATGAAGCTGTTTGGCGTATCTTTGGTTTCCCAATTCATGAACGGGATCCAGCAGTTATTCATTTAGCCGTCCATCTTGAGAACGGCCAGCGCGCATATTTTACGAACGAGACAGCGATTGATCATGCTATAAATCCACCAAAAACTACACTCGCCGAATTTTTTGAATTGTGTAATCGTGCGGATGCTTTTGGTGCCTTTGCACGGACATTACTCTATTCAGAAGTACCAAGTTTTTTCACATGGGCTCAAACAAAAAAATGGATGCCTCGCAAGTAAGGTACACCGATTGATGCATGTCCCGGTTTATATAAATCAAACATCTTGGGACGAGTATTTGCAGTAAATCCAAAGCAGACTGAGTGCTTTTATCTTCAACTGTTGTTGGTTAATGTTACCGGCCCATTGTCATTTCAAGATATACGTAAAGTGAATGGACAACAATATCCAACGTATAAAGAAGCATGCTTTGCACTAGGCTTTCTGAAAGACGACAGCCAGTGGGAATGTATGCTCGCTGAAGCAGCATTGAACTGTACGGCAAAACAAATTCGTCTACTGTTCGCTATAGTGTTGACTGCATGTTTCCCGGCCCGAGCTGATAGTCATAAGATTCAATGAGTGATGATATTTTGCATGAACATCGTACACGGTGCAACGATTTAACAATACCATTCAGCGACGCTATGTACAATGAAGCATTGATTGCTATTGAGGATCTGTGCATTATCATTGACAACTTACCACTCAGTCATTTCGGCATGCGTTCGCCAAATCGTAGTGTATATGATTTAATAAATAATGAAATGAATCGAGATCTACAATACAATACTGCAGAAAGGGCAGCGATTGTTACTCGCAATATCCCACTAATGAATGAGGAACAAAGAAGCATTTACGATCGCATTATGCTCGCAGTTTCGGCAGGGCAAGGTGGATTCTTTTTTTTTGGATGCACCAGGTGGAACTGGCAAAACATTCCTTATTTCGCTAATCCTAGCCGAAATACGATCGAATAATGGCATCGCATTGGCCGTTGCATCGTCTGGTATTGCGGCAACTTTATTGGATGGAGGCAGAACAGCTCATTCAGTATTTAAGCTACCACTAAATATTCAAAATAACCCAGATGCAGTGTGCAATATAAAAAACAATCGCCCATGGCCACAGTGCTGAAACAGTATAAAATTATCATCTGGGATGAATGCACTATGGCACACAAACATTCGCTTGAGGCGTTGAACAGGACAATGAAAGATCTTAAAAACAAGGACAACTATTTGGCGGCACTCTGGTACTCCTTTCAGGAGATTTTAGACAAACACTTCCCGTCATCCCACGTTCAACGTATGCTGATAAAATCAACGCCTGCTTAAAATCATCGCCACTGTGGCGTAAGTACCGTTTCAACGCTCCCAAAAGAACTAGATGACAACTAAAGTAAACAAACTAGCGATAAACGCACCAGTTAAGGAATTTGAAGACAATTATTAAAACTACATTAATTGGCAATCCAAAGTAAATAAAAATGTAACGGCATGCTGTACTTACATGTTGTTCCAAATCGCCATTTTAATTCTAAATTACGATTTCTACATAAATGGAAAAAATCGTCATGGTAACTGCATATGTTTAATCACTGCCACCTTGGCGAGAGTCGAGGCGTTAAAGTAGGAAACAATTTATATAAAACGGTGAAGTATAGTTGCGATATACTTGACGAAGATTGTAAAATAGTTTTAGTAGGCGATTTTAAGATAGATTTCAATTCCAAAGATGGGTTTTATTAAACAAGAAAGAAAAATACAGCACAGTCATGAATAATGATAAATTTTCCAACTTAATGGAATAAGGACGAAAAATAGCGACGACGCATAAATTATGATACGATTTTAATATATAGCACTATAGTGCGTATTTAAAATCTGAAAGTGTTTCAGATTTTCATCCTTTTTTTTTGGGGGGGGGGCAAAATTTTTTATGGAATGACTATCAATAAGTATCAAGGCCAAACTATGTCTGTTTGTGGATTAGATTTGAGCACGCCATGTTTTTCACACGGACAATTATACGTGGCATGCTCTCGAGTGGGCAAACCATACAGTGGGCATCCAGTTTGTTTGTGTTATATAAAGATGGGATAAGAAAAAAATATTGTACACTCTATTCCGTTATGGGATTGATATTATTTTTTAGTAAAATTATTGTAATTGGCGATATATATAAATTTAAATAATAAATTACAATGAATTAAAAATATAAATGTTTGGTATTGTGTTATTTTTATATTCCAGCATCGTTCACAGCGCTCCATGCCTCTTCCACTCATATACCACATCCTCCCACACTTACAATAAGTTAGTAATTTCTTTCCACTAAAATAATCCTAGGAATAATTTATATGGCAAACAACGTTTGCCGGGTCAGCTAGTCTAATAAACACTAGCTGACCCGGCAAACGTTGCATATAAATACTAGCTGACCCGGCAAACGTTGTTTTGCCATATAAATTATTCCTAGGATTATTTTAGTAGAAAGAAATGACTAACTTATTGTAAGTGTGTGAGGATGTGGTATATGAGTGGAAGAGGCAAGGAGCGCTGTGAACAATGCTGGAATATAAAAATAACACAATACTAAACATTTATATTTTTAATTCATTGTAATTTATTCTTTACATTTATATATATCGCTAATTACAATAATTTTACTAAAAAATAATATCAATCCCTTAACGGAATAGAGTGAACAATATTTTTAGCTAACACAAACAAACTGCATGGTTTGCCCACTCGAGATCATGCCACGTGTGTGAAAAACATGGCGTGCTCAAATCTAAGCCACAAACAAACATAGTTTGGCCTTGAGACTTATTCATAGTCATTCCATAAAAAATTTTGTCCAAAAAAAATAATAATAAAAGTATGAAAATCTGAAACATTTTCAGATTTTAAATACACACTAACGCACTATATATTAAAATCGTATCATAATTTATGCGTCGTCCCTATTTTTCTCGCATATTCCATTAGGTTGGAAAGTGTATATTATTCATCACTGTGCTGTATTTTTTTTCTTGTTTCGTAAAACCCATCTTTGGAATCTAAATCTATCTTAATATCGTCTACTAAAACTATTTTACAATATTCGCCAAGTATATTACAACTACACTTCATCGTTCTATATATTGTTTCGAATGCGCATCATAATACATGCGTATATCATGTATGTCTTTCTTGGCTTGATTCCTACTTTAACGCTTCGACTCTCGCCAAGGTGGTGATCATTAAACATATGCAGTTACAATGACAGTTTTTTGCATTTATGTGGCAATCATAATTTAGAATTAAAATGGCGATTTGCAACAACATGTAAGCACAGCATGCCGTTACATTTTTATTTATTTTTGATTGCCAATTAATGTAGTTGTAATAATAAAGTGCCTTCAAAATTTTTAACTGGTGCGTTTATCGCTAATTTGTTTACTTTAGTTTTCATCTAGTACTTTTGGG
>JAWZYV010020283.1:0-21240 GCA_038373885.1 Cheiracanthium punctorium | reverse complement strand
TTAATACTAAAGGAGGTATGGCTGAATGTGGGGATGAGGGATTATGTTTAACCATTAGCTTGCACTGGAAGCAATAGACTGAATGCAGTTTAATAACAAGTTCATGGATAATGTTCCTTTATCTAGAAAAAATTACGATTAAAACAATTTTTTTTGGAAGACGTCAGGACGTAATGATCGTAAAAGCCAGGACGTAAATGGTATTAACCCTTTTAGACACTGCGTTCACAAATGAAGACACAAACTTTCCCATACAGGATGGATGCCCTAATTTCGAGCATTAAAAAAATACCATTTTCTTCAAAAACTTAAATCGGAATTTTTTATTTTTTTTTAATTAGAAATTTAGTTACTGTTATCCAAAGAAAAACGATTCAATTCAAAGAGAAATTATTTAATCAGGTCTGATAGGGCTTAAATGTACTCTACTGAAGGAAAAATTTCATATCAATTTCATATATAAAGTATTGTTCTTCGTGAAAAGTAAATTATGCTGTATATAGCTTATGCTTTTTGAATGTGTGAGTTTTCTGAAAAAATGATTAGATAATCGCATTTTAAAATAAGAAATTTGTCTTGCATTTGAATAGTCTTTTAGTTTTGGTACAGGCTTCATTGCTGCATTATCCCTCTTTTTTTTTTAAAGGAGGGTCCCCCAAGAGCCGTATAACTACCGCCTCGGACTTTGAGCTGCAAACGAGAGAAATAGCATCATTATTTAAAAATATATATATTCGACCCTTTTACGAATGTCGGTAAAAGTACCGGCTAGCGACTCATAGCGTAAAAAGCTCCAGCGTGATGTCGACTTACGCGCACAACGAAAACTAATTGCTACTTACATCACCATCGTAAAGGCGTTTTTCGTTAAGCTATTTTCGAATACGACGATGCCCATGGCATGAGCCCATGTTAAATCGAGCAAATTCTGCGGCGCAGACGTAGAATATTAACTTTCTCTCTTTCTTTACGGTTCGAGCCTACGCATGGCTGTCGATCTAACGGTCTGTTGTATTGGGCGGTTTTCTCCAGATGTAACATGAATACGCGTTAGAACTCCTTAAAATGTCTTCCATTGAAGCACCGCCCTGTACACTCTTTTAAAAATTTTATGCAAAATTTCACGAAAACATGATACTAAAAAGTTGGCTCCATAAGATGGTGAAACCTCTGTTCCAGCATTTGGTGCTTCACCAAGCTATATGCTGAAATCTGAGCACCAAATGTTGGAACAAGGTTTTACCATCTTATGGAGCCAACTTTTCAGTACCATGTTTTGGTAGAATGCTGCACCAAGCTTTTAAGAGTGTAGGCAGATGCCCCTGGTGTAGGCTTCCCGTAACACAAAATACTCAAATACTCTTCTTCTTTCCTGCGACATCTAGAAACATGAAGTCAATTAGAAGCGATGCGCAAATGTAAAAATTTTACTTAGGATGATGCAGGAAAAAGGAAGGTGTTTTTATAGTGGGTGGGGAGTTAAGCTTCTTCTCCGGTCTTCCCCTCCTATCACAGAATAATTCTTTTTAGAAAACTCAAAACTGGGTCATTAATCTCTTTATCACGCCTCCCTTTTAGGAGAGGGGGTCAAACAGAGAGAGAGTTTGCTTCAATAGTGCATCCCAATTCCCAATATCTTGTCTTTAAGTCTCTTGTGTATCAACTTCGGAAGTCGATCGCCACACTGTTATTCTATGGAAAAAACGGCCTTCACTACTACCGCAATTTGAAACAAACTATTGCATGTTTTTCATCCATTATTCTTTTTCCCCCTTAATCTGAAAACAATGATCTACATTTATTTTTAAGCTGAATTTATCTGAAGCAATTAGAACTACATTAATTACACCAGGCGCGTAGCCAGGAAAATATTTCGGGGGGGGGGATATGCGCCTGGAAAATATTTCGGGGGGGGGATATGAACGTATATGTGTATAAATAGACGGAGTTTCATCACTAATCCAAAAATTTCGGGGGGGGGATATATCCCGATATCCCCCCCCCTGGCTACGCCCCTGAATTACACCTTGTAAGAAAGTTTACTTTCTGGACAAATATCATGTTATTTTCAGATGTAATTAATATACTTCTAATTGCTATAGATAAATTCTGCTTAAAAATAAATGTAGATCAGTAGTTTAAGACTAAGGGGGAAAAAGAATGGATGAAAATACGCAATAGTTCGTTTCGAAATGGGGTAGTACTGAAGGCCGTTTTCTCCATTCCATAGAATAACATTGCGGCGATCGACTTCCGATGTTAGTAACAAGAGCCTTAATGTTTAGCACAGTTTCTGACATGGAGTGTTTGCTAGCATATATATATATATATATAAGTCTGTGGTAAGCAGTAATAATACTGCATATTGTTGGCGAAAAATTTCGTTTAGCGGAAGAGGAGTTCGCGTTAGCTCTTCTGAGGTACGTTACTCGTGAAGAAACTTCCGTGATATGTCTATTCGCATAAAATAGATCGCGTTGTAGCGCGGGTCTACCGCAAATGAGAAATATGTGCCTTTTCTGAAACTTCCAGAAAAAAGTTTTAAACGTGTCATTGCACAGCAAAACTTTTTCCGTAACATATTTTGCAAAGATTTGGATCTTTAAGAATTCTTTCAAAAGGTTTCGTAACTGATGCAGGTTTATTGCTTATTTACGAAGTTCAGTACATCTTCCTAATAGGAATCCTAAAAATTTTGAAGATCTTGACAAGAAAAATTAGTTTATTCCTACTTAATGTACTAAAATGCGTGATAACTATAGTGCGTCGGCCAGGGACGTTTTAAGCTTTGATATCGATCACACTGGTGTCCAAATGACATGCAAAGCAGTCTACATTTAAAAAAGCCTTGGCTACTATGTGGAAACACACTGTGTTCGGCATTAGCGCAAGTGGAACAGAACTGAAAATTTTTCTCACAAGGATCAAGCTGTTTGTCTCCAGCAGTCTCTATCTCTAATCCTTCTGACTGGAAACCAAATTTTGACCAAGAGAGCTGATGATTTTCTAAGAGAAGCTTAGGTTTAACCTAGTTAGGCCAATGGTGCTAGTTTTGTAAGCTTGAAATACTTAATGTGTTGTACTTACGTACCTACTTCATTCTTATTTCTAAAACTCAAATTTTCTATTGCCACTTCGAAAAGAAAATGTTATAAGAACTTATTGGCCTCTTCCTCAAACTAACACACTTCGGCGTAAATTACAAGTGACTCTTTTTTTCTTCTTCTTTTGTTTTGTTTTGCGTGTGTGTTTCCTTGATGAAGAACAATAAGTTTTTAACTACGTACAAAAGATAGGGATCGGATACTGAGTGTAATACTTATCTACTGCATGTATTCATAATATTATGTAGCACTTTATCAGCTTAATGTTATGTAGGAAAACGCATATTATACAGATTTCTCATAAATAACGAATCTCGGAGTCCCGTCTTTGGCGACAAAAGACTTGGCGACAGTAACCCTTAAGAGCTCGAAGTGGCAATCCGACCGGAGCGTTCTTTGGTTATTAATTGCTTATAAATAGGTTTAGCGACGCGGGAAGACGCGGCGGCGTCCGACGGTCTTCTGTAAAAGGGTTGGGTCGCGGATGAGTGAACTTGGCGAAACTGAAGGAAAAAGCGGGAACTTTTCCCTCCCTCCGGCAGATTTTTAACGCGTGTTAAATGGCAAAGCATTCATTCCCATAAGCTCGTCATACTCCTTCTCTCGAAGGAGAGCGAAAGTGGCGTAATACATACGTAAAAACTCAACTTCTTTGAAACCACCTTATTTCAGCTCTTTCACGGCTAGTCCCAAAAATATGGTTAACCCTTTGAGGCGCAACCCTTTCCCAATGCTGAAAAAAGGGCAGCCGTTGCCGTCGCTCGACTTAACTCCCAGCAAGATGGCGGACGATCGAAACGTTCATCGCGTGCCACAGATCTAGAGACCCTTTTTTGACGACAGCTGGCTGTGCCGGCACAGCCAGCAACATGGCTAATACATTTAACTACCAACAACATGGCCGTGTCAGAAAAACTTTAGCCCTGTGACGCCAGATGAGCTATTGAATTAACATGGTGGTTGATTCAATAGCTCATCTGGCGTCACAGGGCTAAAGTTTTTCTGACACGGCCATGTTGTTGGTAGTTAAATGGATCGGTAACAATGGCCGTGCTTTTCAGTCCATCCAGTCAGCAATCAGTTGGGGCAATCAGTCCATCCAGTTGCTCTTCTATACTGATATGAAAATGATTGCGCTTCAAAGAGTTAAGAATATTCCAGTTCGATCGGCAAGGTGTCTGTTCTGCAGCAACTTTCAAAAGTTCCACTGTCGAATGTATAGACGCTTTCGTTTGAAAAACGTTTAACAGTGCAGCGTTTGGCTGGTTACAGACATCATTCTTTCCAGTCTGTTAATTGCAGGAATCGGAAACACGTAGTTAACTATTAATCCACAGTACCGAAGAGAGGAGCTCTGTACCTTGTAATTTTTGTTGTTTTTACTTTTAGTTTAGCATCTCCTTAATAGTGCTTTGGAAAACAGTCGTTGAATCAGGGATTCATCATCATTAGCCAAATGGCTTGGCTTCTTGTCTCATTTGCAATCTGGTTTGAATCTAGACTAGTTCCAACGGCTTTCTGAAAAACATAGAAGACTATAATAAGTGATAATATTAACAAAAATCGAACAATTTTCGTTAATTAAATAGGGTGTTGAAATAGTGTCTAGACGGAAGGCATGTTTTCGCAGATGTTTTTTTCTTTTCCGTTTTTTTTTATTTTAAATTTTAATAAAATAAATATAATTTTTTGAGATAGCTACTGGCCCCTCCTGGCCTATTCAAGTATGCTGATGCTTACTGATAAAGCTGTCAAATTTTCCTTCTCTCGTTTTGATTTATTTTTAAAAGTACTAAAATTGCTTTAAAAAAGAGATTTTAAAGTTTAAGGAAGATCTGCATTAACTCTTCGAGCTGGTAGCTTCTTAATCTATGTTTGAAAATCGGTTTCTCTTGGACCTTTCTTTATCCTGTCACTGATATACATGTACGTATGATAGGGTGTGTCCCCACATTTGATATGCTATAATTTCGTTCTTTATCTTGTAGGTCTTATTTCCCTCCAGGGCCTGATTACTGAAAAGGCTCGGGAATCTTGAGCTTCCCCTCAGAATTTGAAGGGGGAAGGCCCGAAAATGACTGAAAAACTGCGATAAAATTCAAAATTTTGTTTTTAAATGATCTTTTAAGTTATTGTAAACATTTTTAATGAAGAGAAGTAGTGTTTTTCAGAAGTCGATTCTTCATGTTGCAACATTTCTAAATTGATTGTTTGTGATGTCTTTGCCTGGGACATCTGCTGCAGTTGAGAGTTTTTTTCTATTATGGGGAATATTTGGTCGGCAGAAAGTGTAGACTTTTAATATGTAATATTAAACATCTTCTAAATGTCAAAATTAATTCTTAACTTCTGTGTTGTGGTTTTTATGATCTCATCGAAACAAAGAATGCCTGAAAAAAAGCCATTTCTAATGAAAAATAGGACTAAATTAATAAAGTTTAATGTTCCAGTAAGGTAATGTTTTTATTTATTTGTTAATGTTTAAGTAATTTAAAAAATACTGTAAAAACTTGTTACAATGAACTAAACTATTATGAAGATTAATGAATAAAATATTTTGATCAAAGGAAAATTTCAAATTAATAAATAAAATGCTCTTATCAAAGGGAATCATTAGAGCTAATTAAATAAATGAAATTTATTTTTTATGAATAAAATATTTTTATGAAAGAAAATCATTAAAACTTTACTTTTCCCAAACAAAGAGGTGATGGGGGGGCCCGAAATGAGACTGAGCTTCCCCTCACTTCAGAGGTTAATAGGCCCCTGTTTCCCTCTCTAGATAACTAACGACAGTTGATACCTCAACCTCACAAAAATTTGAATATTTTAAATTACAATTATCGTACGTATATCAAAGGGTTTTATCACTTTTAATCCAGCAGTTATGAGATACCACTGAAATGCTAACGAATGTTTGATTTACTATAATTGTCACTCTATCTTAGCTGAACAAAGTCAAATCAAAACTTAAAATATGTAGTTGAACATCGGTAATTCAAACATACTTGCAAGGGTGTGTGAATATCGATGTTAAAATTAGTTCTTTCCGTTGACCATCCTTAACCGAACTTAAACACAAGGAACACATTGAAATTGCTCGTTCTTACGTTGTTCTGCAGGACTCCTTCTCAACAAAGTATTCTGTAAGATTCCCAGATCCGCACAAAGGGGCAGACTTGGTGTCGCCTTTCCAGAAAGTTTGTTTTAAAGGAACCCCCCTTCAAAGAGTTGCCGAAATTGATCGCTCCTACATGAGCGGGACTTGAAGGTGCCTTCTAACGGAGACGTACAGACGCCATGTACGGACCAATTGGGAATCCTTGAATCCACCCCCGTTTTTAGAGATATCCAATAAAGAATCTATGAAAAGATGAGAGGAGAGAAGAACCGGAAGAGAGCCCCGGAGTTGGGAGTTGAGAGCGAGAGCTGAAGAGGTGAGGTTCTAGAGAGAGATCCTCTGCCGCAAATTTTTGAAGTCCGATCGAAGGACTGTAGGGCGCTGCCCTGTAAACTGTTTTTTTGCAAGTCAGGTTGTGGACTGAAGGGCTCTGCCCGTGTGAAAGGACTAGTCTTCTTTTGGATGTCCGACGAACTCTTATTTACATATAGCATCATATTTAATCAAGATTATTTTAAAATTGTAAATAAATAAATTATTATCCTGTAAACGGAACTTAGCTGTAATTCTCAAACTCTACTACCATTCCACACCCAAGACGTTACAGTTCAAATGTATACAGAGTTTTCCATTAAGAATTGTGTCCCGATAAACTGCTCCATTAGAAATAAAATAAGACAGCTCAGTTCATTTTTAACCGGCATCATTTAGTGAAAAAGTTAATTATCATAAAGTCGGAAGTGTGAATAGCAGTTAAATGTTGCTTTCAGTAAACGCTTAAACAGCAACGGATTATTAAAGGATTTGATAACGGAGCTTCAGATTAACGGTGTTTTTGGAAGCCTGAGACTTAACTCCATGGAACACTGGAAAAAAAGACTGATTTTAGAGACTTCAACAAATTTGTAGAGAGAGGGGGGGGGAATGCCTGTATTAGTAACTATTAAGTTGTAATTATGTAGTAACTAAACCAGTGAGAGGAAATTCCGCATCGTGGGAAGATCCGCCATTTTTGGAATAAAATTTCCCAACGGGATATAAAGTCTTTCCATCCTTTTCGCTAATTCCGGGTGTCTCCTGGTGCAGAATTCGTCCATCCCACGCAATGGCGGAATAAACGCCTTTTGTGCTACTTGTCAAAGCGTCCCAACCACATGTTTTTTTCCCGTCCGCGGGAAACGTGTCCAATAGTTTGGAAAAGTAACGGGGGACTTCGAAAGACCATGGGTGAGTGGAAATAATGGGCTCGCACGTGCCCACCTCTTGATGGAGTGGCTTGTCGCCTGGGTCTATATTTAGGGAAAACAGATCGTTCGATTGCGAACAGGTCTGGGGCGACGACGAAAGACGCGGTTTCCTTGACTACTCGTCGGATTAAACCGCTTTCTGCCGTGATTTGCATTTCCTGTGCCGACTAATCTTCCCTTGTCACGTATCTTCCGAAAGTCGTCAAGAAGGCTGGGCAATGAAGACTGGAGTCTTCGGCCGGGTATTCTAGGGAAGGGTAGGTAGGTGAGGGTGCAGGGTAGTGGCGGCTCGTGGGTTATTTAAATGAAGGTTCACAAAATAAATTTCGAAAATTAAGCATGCAGATACGACGCAACTTACACGTTGAAATATATTTGCGTTTCCAGCCGTAGAAGAAAAACAATGCATGAAACTGAAAGAACACAAGTAATCTTTGGTCTTGCATTTCGTCACCAAGATTAGTTTCAGCAAAGGTGTTGACTTGATTCATTTTATTTCAATTATTTTTCAAAGGATAATATTGAAAAATAACATTGCTTTAGCTCAGGAATACTTATTTCATCCCCATCTTAATTATTTACACTAGTTTGCAAGAAATATTGTAGTGAAAAATGATAAAAATAAAGAAAATAATAAGAAAATGAACCCACAAACGACTGATTTTGAAATCAATTTTGTAGTATATTTGTATTTTATTTTGAAGACCTTCAATATTTGGAAATATAGAATCTTTTTTTTTTAATTCTATGGTCAAGTGCATTTATGACTGATGATAAATTATTTGTTATGTGGATATGGCTTTCCAAATCAGGCAGTAATCAAGCTGTATTCAAGCTTGACAGTTCAAATGACTTAAATTCGGCGGAAAATATTGGCTGACTCATTTTTTTTTTGTAATCTCCAAGCTTGCTGCAAGTTTAAAATGAATTGAACTGTCAAGCTTGTATAATACGTCAAATTCAAAGAAATGTCATGCTTGATTTAAGCTTATGTGCTGTCTGGGTAGATACGTGCCTTGGACGCAAAAGATTTCGGAGTGCAAAAAATTGATTTAAAAAAAATGATAACTAGCAAGTTGAAAACACAGTTCATACAATAATGTATACTCTATACCAGGGTTGCGAACCAGTGGCATGCGCGCCATTTATAGTACGCAACACAATATTTTGGGCATACGAACGATCGAAACGGTTTACATTTTAATTAAAAATAACAAAGTTCACTATTAAGTATCACGATCGAACGGTCACTAAATCAAAATCACTAAGCCAAAATTATTTGGCGGCACGTCTATGGCCTCATTAAACATTTCTTTAGAAAAAATGGCAGGTTGATCCATAAAGGCTCGCCACCCCTGCTCTATACTGTAATTTCAATCGATTTCATTAATTCACTGTACTAGTTTACAAAAGGGTGGGCGTTTGGTCCGAGATGCCGTAAGTTATGAAATGAAGAAGAGTGGCCAAACCATATGCTACTATCCTTTCCTTACGGCTGTCGGTTGCTACTCCGGCACATGGTGGGTCAGTAGTTGGTGGAAAATGGGAAGACTTTCTAAAGAACAAAAAGAACTGAAGAAGGGCGGTGCTTTGGAAATAGCGGAGGGGGGAGGCGTAACAATTTGAAGTACCTAGCGCAGCGAAGAAGTTAAAAACGACCCTGAGTTCAATGGATTATAAGAAAGAATCCGCACAAAAAAATTCGCATTTGAAGCCGATTAAGTCATTTATTTCTGTGTTTGTTTACTAAAGCAAATGTATTTTTGTTGCTTGTTGAAATTTCTGCTAAACAGTAAATAACATTATAAGCATAACTGGATCTAATGTCGGAGTCAGAAATTCAGCACTCATTTTGGCTTTGCAGCCTTGTTTAAAAAAGAGAGGTGGAGCATTGGATATCTTAAAGATTAGTGAAATATTCGTGATTTATTTATTTATTTATTTCGAAAGTGTATTTCTTTTTATAATTCTTAGACAGAAAATATAAGATTGGAAATGAACTTGTTTAAGTTATTTCTTTCTGTAAATAGTTTTTGGAGCATTTGGTGTCATCCTATTCCTAATTTTAATGCCGATGTGTAAATTCAAATGGAAACAGTTTGGTGGACGAACTTATGGTACTATTGAGAATTCGTTGCAGACTGAGGACATGTTTTTCCATTTACCGGTTGCTCTATTGAAAGTTTGCTTAAAACAGGAATTAACGTTCCATGTATTCGTTCTACTCTCCCCAGTAGCGCAGCCAGAAATTTTTTTTAGGGGGGGTCCAAATCACTCTGACTCGGGGAAGAGATCAGACCCCCCCCTAAAATGTTCTTGTTGCTGTTCACAGGGCCCCCGTAAATGACACCCATATAAGTTTTTGTAGGGGGGGGGGACTGGTCGTCTCAGACAGGCACTCAGCACTCATCCCTTCCCCGGAAGAAATGTTTCACGAATTTAACTTTACAGAAAACATTTGAAATTTTACCCTGAGGCCCCCAGAAAGCGCAGAATCAGTGGGAATACCTATATTCTCCCCCACAGTGGCGGATTTTGCTCTTGAGAGGCCCGAGGCGCAACTCAATTTTGAGGCCCCCCTCCTCAAAAAAAAAAAAATCACTAACTCTAACTCCTTTACATTATAACTAATTACTTTAAAATGTTTTAATTCCTTTTATATCTAGTTTATGTCTATAAACCAGGGCCTGACTTTCACTATAACACTTTTGTGCCCAGGGCACTTTTCAGATTTTGTGTCCTTTAGCTGGCTCAATTTTTGAGTCCCTGTATATCGTGTTAAACTCAATTTTTTGGCTTATTTCTCCATGTGTGCCCAGTGCACATGCACTAAGTGTCCGCCCGATAGTTAGGGCCTGCTACAAAAGGAGTATTAAAATTTTAAAATAATTTTTATGTTTATAGATTTGTTCATCTTAAAAAACATTTTTTATCTCAATAATTTTTGTACTACGTTTCACTTTTCGTGATTAACACTAAATAAACATCAGCATACCTCTAAGTATAACCCAGCAACTGTAGTTTTATATTGATTATTTTTCACTGTTACTTAATTACGTCGAATTACTTTTTGTGGACCACTGGCATATCTCTTGTTTCAGTCATGAAAATTTTGACTACTTAAAAGGTACTTTTGAAGGTCAGA
The DNA here is from genome assembly GCA_038373885.1 of Cheiracanthium punctorium. Classification (NCBI taxonomy): domain Eukaryota; kingdom Metazoa; phylum Arthropoda; class Arachnida; order Araneae; family Cheiracanthiidae; genus Cheiracanthium; species Cheiracanthium punctorium. The sequence continues at coordinate 10,623 of JAWZYV010020283.1, read as the reverse complement.
AAAGGGAAACTTGATCAGAAACATGACTTTGACATCACAAAGTTCAGAAGAATTCTTTACTTGGATAAAATGAACCAAAAATTTAACATTCCTTCAAGAACACATATTTATAAATATTTAAATATATTCATAAATTTCCCGTTTGGAACTGCAAAACTAAGCAGTTTAATAGTAAAAGTAAACTTTCGGTTAAGTCTAATTTTTGTGTTTATTCAAAACTGTCAATAAGTTTAGGACTATTAATAATGAGTAATTAGGTATGAATAATATACACACACACACACACACACACACACACTATTCTATATTTTAAATAGAATGAAAAAACTGCAAGAGAAATTAAAAAAAAATACTTTAAGTAGTTAAAAGTACAAAAAATATTATTGACTTAAAAATAAATTCCACTTTATAATGTGTAAATGGGTATGCTCTAAGCTTCGGTCCTAGGTATATTATTAATGTTTAGCATTTTCATCTGCGACTATAAAATACATGCCGTATTTATAATATAGTTATCATAAATATTTTTTAGTTGAAAACAAAAAATTAAATTAATCATCATTTGTTTTTTTAAGTTTTTAATTAACTGTGTATGACATTTCAGTTCAAAATTTGTCTATGAATTTTAACCCACTATCATCCGATCGAGCTGAAACTTTGCACGCATGTGAAATTTCGGTGACGCTAAGTATTGCTTTCTTTAATTTTTCAATACTTTTTTTAACTATCAAATATCTTCCCCAATCCCCCAAAAAAGTGTTATCGCACATGTATCAGCTCATATCTTTTTAATTATTGGTCGGCAATTTTTTATCATTGCATACTCGGAAAGTTTCGATTCCAAAAAAAGATAAAATCGGTTATCCCTATCTTAAATTTTTAATTTTTTGTGATATTTCGAAAGAAGATAAATTATTGTTTCCAATTTCTTTTATATCGTGACAACCAACAACAATTATATATTCTAGGTATATTTGAAAATTTCACTGAATACAGAATGTCCTTTCCTAAATCATTTAAATGAAGAACGGCTGAAAAATATAATATATTTAATTTTTGACAAATTTTTCAATCTCAAGCTGCAGAATAAAGCGGTTCAGGCTTTTCTCTTTTAAAATGAGAAATATTCTTATCAGACTTTTTGATTTGGGGGGGAGGGGCGGCAATCTATAAAGCAGGTGTATTTGAATGTCCTACTGCAATACCAGCTACTGAACCGCAATCTGATTCAGTGCGGCCCAATCAGTGGCTGAGCGCATAGCGCTCTGAACTGGGAGACGAAAGGTGCCTGGTTCAAAACCAGGTCGCGTCCTCCAACCTAACCGTTAGGAATTTTTCGTGGTTTCCTCCAAAACTTAGCATAAATAGGGGTTAGAATCCCTTAGAAAGACCCCCAAGGGGAGCACCCACACCCATCGGCATAGATCCCACTTGTAGATAATTGGCCGTAATCCCCAACACAACTAATTGATTCCGGATAGGAAAAAGGCATAGGGACGCTCTGCACCTGTATTTTTTTAGATAAAATATAGTGAGCAAATTAAAACAATGCAAAAAAATCTAGGAATTTTTCTTGGAAAAAATGGACAGTTGAGGGCCCTAAAATTCCAAGGAATGTTGCATGAAAATACCAGGAACTTTATTGAACAGCTCAGGAAAGATCGACTGAATTGCATATTGTTCAGTAAAGTTCTTGGTATTTTCGTGCAACTTTCCTTGGAATTTAGGGCAGCTCAGCTGCCTATTATTTTCAAGGAACACTACTGGAATATATATATATATTTTTTACAATTCTAGTCATTTTTAAGTGAACTGCCTGTTTTTTAAGGTCGTGAGACCACTATTCAGTTAAGTGACGGTTGAACAAAACAGTAAAGTTTTCAAAGGGAAATGTATAATTTCTGTATAGTATTTGTAAGTCTAACTTATCCTTATTTCCAAGGAACGTTTCTGGATATTTTTACAGTGAAATACGGAATTAAAGCATCAATTACTTATAAACTAAAAGTATTCGTATTAAAGTATTAGTTTAGATTATGGTCCAATGCTGTGAAGAGGAAAGGGAGTCACCAAAGAAAAGATTGTTCAAAAGCGCTTTCTACTCTAGAAGCAATCCTGAAACTATGAACAAAGTTTATGTCTCTTGAACAGATATTTACATATAGTTTTTTTCTTTCTGAAAACCGAATTCGGAGGCCCCTTATAAATATGAGGCCCGAAGCGTGCGCCTCATGCGCCTATTGGGAAATCCGCCACTGCTCCTAATTTTGGCACGCCAGCGTATAGCCAGGGGGATATAGGGATTGATATCCCCCCCCCCCGACACTTTTGCATAAATTTAATGTTAGCTGTTAGACTTTTGTCTTGCAGAAATTTCAATTGTTCGGTGCAATGCAAATCAATCAAATAACATTTGCCATTATAAAAATGTATTATTGTAATAAAATTGCTAGTTATAAGCTTTTATACATTCTTATAAGAAAAACGAAAGAACTGACGGAAAACTGTAAGCCTCTAATCGTTAACGACCGCTTTTCGAGATGGTGGAGTTCTTTGTTTCTTAACACTAAATAAAATACATTCAGGTGTTCTAATTCTAGTCCTATGTTCATATTTATTCTATTCATTAAAAAATATCTCTCCTCTTTTAAAAACCTTTTTAATAAAGCATAGCTCTAATAAATACACACAAACTCCGCATATCGTGTACTCTTATACAAAATATAGCCAAAGAATAATACTGAAAAGAAACTGGATTAATAAATCCCGTTCAAATTTTAATTAAATAGAAATTGTAAAATATTATTTATATACAATTATCATCAAACATGAAACATGTCAGTTGAAGACATTCATTATTGAAGAAATTAATTCACAAAATTATACATCAGCTCACGTACATAGATTGTAGGTCTATTCAGGGACGTAGAAAGTAGGGGAGCTGGGGGAGCTGGGGCTGAAATATTTTAAACGGGCTCAGTACACCCGTGAGAAATTCTCCCATGTTTATGGTACATTGTTTACCTTGAACCTGATTTCAAAAATGTAGTCTACTTTTTCTAGGAAATTCACACAATATGCCGCAGAGTCAAAAGCCAAGAGCCAAAAGAGCAGCTCTCCATATGTATTCGATACTTGGCGAAATATTTGTTTTTCGCATAGTTGGTAAAAAATAAAAAATTACTCAGCCTGGACACTCCGACTTGCCTAACTATACAGTCATATTTTGAAAGATTTATTGCACCGAACGTTTAAATTCATGTACTAAATAAAGTTCTTTTTTTTGGGGGGGAGATAAAGGAGATAAAGGCGATTTAAAAGGGGGACTGTTTTGAAGAGAACTCTTCCCCAGTGGTTCCTAATAAACAAGTAGTCTTATGTTTTTTAACTAGTTTATTCTAGCTATCGCACTTTAAAATAGAATTAATAAAAGAATAACTGTAAATTTAAAAATTATTCTCCATGACAACAATTAAAGATATTATTTAAATAATGGTATCTCTTGTAAAAGTAATATTTTATCACATTATTCACGCAATTTTAATTTTCCTATTAAAATTCTTTAAAACTTTAATGTTTAAAAATTTTTTACTCAAAAAACTGAAATTAATTAAAAAAAAAAAACTTTTACTTATTAATATATCTGCTGCAGTTACAAAACATGCGTTCACTATTTCAAGTTTTGTAAAAAAAATAAATGCAATAGTTGATTCTTCAATTGACAGGAAGAAAATTTTCAATAGGCTAATTATGAACTTATTGATTCATCATGTATGATTTATTTAAAAAACAATGAAAGAAAAGGAAATAAAAAAAATTGTGTGAATCTCGTCTTGTGAGTCGATTGTGTAAAGTTTCAAAATCCTTATTTATTATATTACCTCGATCCTTCATTACCTAAGAAATTAATAAAATAAATAAACAGCTCTTCATATATTTTAGCATAATATGTGTTTAAAAAGTAACAACATTGGACACAAACTGGAATTCAAAAAAAAGGTAATTTAATGTATTTGTTATCATTGACTACATTGTAGTTGCCAGTAATAATAAGCTTATGATATAGTTTTAAATAATCTTTATAAGTTGAATCATTACATCTTGTATACATGCAAGTACGATTGTCTATGTTTATAAAATTCTTGGCTAATTATAGTAAAAACACTTCAAACATCTGCTAGATTATAGTTAAAAGATCTTTTTATATTAAGATTTTTACTGATAATAAATTATGAACCACGTCTGTGTGATTCCACCTCCTCTGTTGTGTAAAGTTATTTTGAAATTTAATCAAGTTTACCTGTTTGTTAATGTAGAGCCCAATATCAAGAGGATGAGCTTGAGATCCAGCACCCTCAAAGGTTTCTTTCGGAGCAACAGATTTTTCACCGGGTCCGGGCCCGTCCATACTATCAGTAGTCTTTGATACTGCACAATCACCATCATCGGCTTTAATTTTTTTTCTCGAAGAAAAATAAAAACATTTCACTTTGGGTTTTCTTTCTTTTTAAACTGGACGAATTCATGATCGTAAGAAACAAAGAACCCAAAACTTAAACTTCTGCTTACAAATTAAAGGCATCCAACTTAAGTGAATTCACTGAACCATTCGAAATTTCGTTATACCACATCTAAGCTCCCAGCAGACCCTCTTTTTTATTGTTTGTTTTGTGTGTGTGTGGTGTATATTCACTATTTGAATACTGCGGCTTGTTTATCTCAAGAAAAGAAGAGTGGTGTGCTTGAAGACTACAATATAGGGAATATATTTTCCTCTTTCCTTTATGACAATTTTGTTATCAGCTAATTGTAGCATGAATAGATCCTGTCTGAGGATATTCCGTTCCTTTGAGCTACAAGGGTGCGAATTACTCCCCTTTACATTGTCCGATTCGTCCATCCTAGCCCCAACAAATTCCCTATCAGAGACACGATTGGAGATTTATTGCCTAAGGAGTCTCTAAGACGGTGCTTGCTGGAAGCCTTTGGTGATTTCATCTTGCGTCCTCCTTTTCAAGCCAACTACGGATACAAAGTTTAAGAAGATTTTTTTTTTTTTTTAAAGAAAAGACACTTTTTAGAGAGAATAAATTTGGAAAAGAAAGAAGAGAAAGATAAAAAATGGGCCCTTTTTAGAGAAAAAAATGTGCCCCTTAAATTGGTGGTCCGTGGGCCCCACTCGCCCTGTAGATAAACGGACCCTGCTCATAGCGGCCCCTTAGCTCATAGGGGGGGTCCGGACCCCCTGGACCCCCCCCTTCGCTGCGCCACTGACTCTCCCATTACTTTGTGGTATATCCGTAGTTATTTTTAAGTGTTCAATAGATTCATTGTTACAATATTCTTGGAAGGCATTTGATTTAAACGCAGTACCCGGGTCTTTAATTATACGTGATGGATTGCTGAATATTTGCATCTGAATCTCTAATTTACTTAAATGAGTCTGATGTAGTGGTCGATTTGGCATTATAAATCCACGTGAATTTTCTGAAAGAAGCTATGACTCTAAACTGATGCTTATAGTTTTAGTGAACGGCAGGGTCGAGGAACCCAAGAAAGAATAGTAAAAAGGATAATAAGATAAAAGAAAAGAGGATAATTTAAAAAAAAAAAGAAAAGAGGGCCATACGGCATTTTGCCTTCACGAAATTTTAAGTCGATCATCTCGTCGTCGAAATTGGAACAGACCATCTTTCTTTTTTCACCCCGCGGAGGGGGAGGAGGGGGGGGGGTAATACTTCCGTTGCGTAGTTGGCTGTTGTTACCAGTGATTGGCTGTAGTCCGGTGATTCACAGGACGCCGTGGCCATGGCATAAATATTAATGTTACTGATCAGTAACATAAATATTAATGTTACTGATGTTCAGGGTAGAATGCTTACAGTCAAAATCTGAACAATAAATTATTTAGATTTTAAACTGCTCTCTTAACTCTTCTTTTAAACTACGAATAAGCTCTCACAGATGCAAGAAAGCACTAAAAAATATAAGTTACGGCTTTGGAAAATATGGACCCCCTTCTTCAAATAACGAATGGATTTATCTGGAGGCACAACTAGCCCTTCCAACTAGTTGAAACAAGTCTCCTTTCTCCTTCATTTCCATAAAATACAGGAACTTGACATTTTCTGGGAGACCTCGGGCGCAATATTCGTGTTCTCCCCAGATCCCTTCGGGTACGCCTCATCGATGCCAAGTTGTCATTCGGCACTTTCTCGCAAGAGATAGAAATCGACAAGGGACGCCGGTCGAGCCTTCGAATCCTCTTTCCGTCCCTTCTGGAAACACGATATCACTTGCTCCTCGCCTCAGAGGACGGAGGAGGGAGGAAGAGGAAACAATGGAAAAGTGATGGTTCGACCCCCTCATTTCCCGGATAGGCTATTGTCCGCAGGAGCGGTGGAAAGGAAGCCGACTTTTCGATAGGTGACCGGAGGCTAGGGACCGGACACAAACTAAGATGGCTTTCGTGGAACGATGCGCTTTGGCCAGGTGTGCAAAATCTATTTTAATTTGATATGACGCTATGCGGTCATTTCCTGCAGTAGAATGTGCTAAGGAATTTCAGTACGTCGATTCATTTCAAAGTTATGCAAGATCCAGATGATCTGAGCGGCACTGCAATAGAAACTTCTTTAAGGCTGGCATTTGATATTTGATAGCTTTTCAATAGGTCTGTTCCCTATTCCAACTTGAGATTACTATAGAGAAGCTATCGAGCAAGCAAACGCATAGTTTGATGCAAAGTTCATAGCTGTTGCTTAGACCAGCAGTTTCCAATCGATGGGGTGCGAGAAAAACAGGCAAAGAGCAAGTAATAATGCATATTTTAAAAATATCATCTTATTTTTACTCAAACATATCTATTTTCCCTTAAAATGTTTATTTAAACTTTACCGATAACATTGTTTTGCAGAAAAGGCAACTAAATGTTCATGTCGAAGAATGAAAAACTGTATGTATGCTGAGGACTGTGTGGGGGCGCCATTTTAAGTTATACTTTGTTGCGAGACACAATGGTAAAAGGTTGGGAACCGCTGGCCTAGACCAAGGGGCGAACCGATGCAGGCATCGCATCGGGGCACCATCTGCGAAGGGGCGCCATTTCGAACTCAAACTAAGAAAAACTTGATTTAGACGATAAAAGGGAGCGCCTCTTTTACGTTTGCAGGAGGGCGTCACGTATCCTAGAGCAGCCCCTGCTTAGACCACACCGTCTAGTCCGACCAATAACAAAGACTAATTGGAGCCGAAAATGTAATGAACCTGTATGTATTGTAGCAATTACAGCTACGTGATCAATTATACTATTCCTTCGTGCACCAGAATCAAACGAGGACATATTTTTCTTTGACATTTTGAAAAGACAATTTCTGTATGAATCATACAGTCGCTCAAAACAGTATTTGAATGCTCACGAATAATTTATAAATCGCTCTCCGTTCTCCAGAACACAGAATTCAACAATTGATTTTTTGCATTAATTTTCATAAAAAGGGATCTAATGACAGGAGCATTTAACTTAAACATACAAAAATTAGTTCAATAAGATCTTTTCAACACATGCATAGTCTATCCAATGAAAATTCTTGCACACCCTTGCATTTGTATAAAAAGTTTCTTTCATTTGTAATTCTTGCATTTGTATAAAAAGTTTCTTTCTAAGTCAAAACTCGGCAGAGGAAACTGTCGCCATTAACTCCCGAGGGACTGCTACACTGTAACACTTAATGTATCTCATGCGCAAACTCCTCATGATGATCTCGGAAATAAATATATGTATATATACAAATGAATAAATGTACAAACAAAAAATCTATACGAAAAAAAGAAAGCGTTTTTTTCCCGCCACAAGCCTTTCGGCGTCTGTGAAATTAGCGTGGATTCGAGAAAATTCATGGACCATAACCCGTCTGATTGAGACCTACCTACCTGTGATGAGTGACGCCCGAAGATGCAGTATGTAATTTGCCCCCGAAACATCCACAAAAGAACTATCATTAGTGCCTAACAGGTCGACAAGCGCTGGTGCCGGTCCCAGGACGTCATTCTCTAAGTACAGTCGTAAGAATACATGATGGATGTGTTATGCATATGACAACCAGAAACACATGTAACGTATGCTTAAAGATGCCCAACGGGAGATGGTTGCCTGGAAAACGGTAGTTAGGTGCGTCGGGTAACAGAGGGGGTGAATTTCAGTTTATCTTTAATGAGATATCATGCTTGCCTATTACTGTTTGTGATGTCATCAAAATGCAGACTGCGCTTGCCGGATGATTAAAAACCACTCAGTTAAAGGGACAGTTAAGAACAAGTGTGGCCATAAATATTGTAGACGTGATGTGATGCCATGCTTATTTTATATACAACTTTTTCTCTTCCACTTCAAAGGTGAATAAATTTTGCAGTTTTTCCTGTTTTCTTTCACTTGCTAAAGTAGCCTTTCTTCGCAAAAAAAATAGGACTAAGGGCGAGATTCAAGTGAAATACAATTCGAACGTTTTCCGCTTCGAACAGGGGAAACTTCGAAATATATCAATTCAACGAAATATATCAATATTCTTATTCAACTGAAACAAAACAATCGTGTTTTGATCACGCGACAGCGCGATAGGTTTGTTCATTGGAAGCATTCTGGGGACTGAACTGGGAACTGGGGACTGAAAAACGTTCGATTCGAACTCGATCGCGCGCGTTTCACTTGAATCTCGTCCTAATTTTAATGCTTTTAATTAATGGGACTAATTAAGAGATGCAAATAATTTAATATAAATTGATTTGCTTTTTCTGCATATCTCTGAACAAAATTTCAAGCAGATGGGTCTAGTGGTGTTGGAGAAGCTCTTTTTTTTTTACTTGAATACTGGTAAAAAAATCAAAGAATAGGTAGAGTTTTAGATATTTAAAATAGGTATGAAATTCTTCAGTATTATTCTAGATATCAGTGCATTATTTCAAGCCTATCAACCAAAGAATGTTTATTTGCATACTACACGAACAGCGATAAAACAAATAGCAAATAATTAACAAAAAGTATTTTCTGTTTTACATTACATATAGTGTTCTCTTCCCTCAGCCAAGGAACTAACCACCCTTTGGGGTGGTTTTCAAAATTAGCCTTTAAATTTAAAGTAACTTTTCAAGTTTGCAGCGTAGTACCAGGCGCGGATCCAAGGGGAGGGCGGTGGGGGCGATCGCCCCTTCCTGGGTGAAGTCCAAAGCTGTTAAATCCAAAAATCTATAATCTTTTAAAATATATTATGAAAGTATAATGAAAATTAAGTAGCCTTTTTCTAAGGGGTGTATGGCGGGTACTACTCCCTCCCTGTCCTTTTTAATCATAGCTCATACATAGATTTTACCAATAATATAATTAATTACATTAATTTGTATAATTAATTATATTAATTAGTTATAAAATAATTTGCGCATTCTACCCCCGTTTCAGGTACAAAATCGCCCCCTCCTTGAGTAATTTCTGGATCCGCCCCTGCGTAGTACTCGGATATCTGGGTGGTAACGCGACTTTGATTGTGCTGCCTGCATCGGGACTGCAGGGGGCGCCACGTACCCTAAGGCACCCTAAGGGTCCACGTAGCCTAAAGCAGCAGCCTTAGGGTACGTGGCGCCTCCTGCAAACGTAAAAAAAGACGTCCCCTTTTATGCTCCAGATCAGTGCAAATCATCGAAATGATGCCCCTTCAAAGACGCCGCCCCGATGCCATGCTTACCTTGCTTACCGTGTCGGGCCGCCCTTGGATCGGGAACGTCATCAGTTGAGCCAAAGAAATTGTCGGACGATATTCTGGAGGAAGTCATCGACATACATCAGAGAGTGCCGTGTGACTCCCCACGAATCAGATGGCGGGACAGAGCTTGACCAAAGATAGATGACCATTTGACTGTGATCCTTGGATTAACATGAGGAAATTGTAGAACTTCCAAAATCTACAGAGATACGAAACAAAGGCTACGAAGACTCCAACCAAGCATAAAATGATCGGCTGTCAAAAAAAAAAAAAAAAGAAACAAAAAAAAAAAAGAAAAAATATAAAGGCCTTACTCAGTATTTGTTTGGCGTTATCCAACGCTACACCCAGCAGCGTTCTGTTTTCGTCTCAAAATTTAAAGGGGTGGGGATTTTTGCTGCATACACGCAAACAGAAACTCTTGCAGGACCTGCATCTTTTCAAAAACATTATTTCTGCCAAACGACTATTTTTCTTAATATTAAGAACAATGAAACCTCCCAACATGGATTCCTTCCCAAATTAGAAACTTTTAGGAAGAATCACAAATGTAAAAAACTTTCAGGGCTTTAAAACATAACAGTTTTTGACTAATTTTATAAGATGTTAAGCACTGAAACAATTTTATGACTGCTAGAATTACGCAGTGAATATTTAAGGCTCTTCCTCAGACAGATCGAAAGAAGTTTCCTTTCCATGTTAAGCAATGGGAATTTTATTACTTCGGTTTTCAAGTAATATCTCGGCACTAAATTAATATTTTAAAATTTTTCTTTCACTGTTGTTTTCTTGAAAGACTTCTCACCTTTTCCATCTTTCAGATTTTAGAAATATTGCTTTGATGTATTTTTTATATAATATTAAACACAAT
>JAWZYV010020282.1:0-22479 GCA_038373885.1 Cheiracanthium punctorium | reverse complement strand
AGTAAAAATCGAAGAAAGTCGCAAAAATATCCATGCACAAATGGGTTAAAATTCTATAGGCTATATATATATATATACTAGCTGACCCGGCAAACGTTGTTTTGCCATATAAATTATTCGTAGGATTATTTTAGTAGAAAGAAATGACTAACTTATTGTAAGTTTGTGAGGATGAGGTATATGAGTGGAAGAGGCATGGAGCACTGTGAACGATGCCGGAATATAAAAATAACATAATACCAAGCATATATTTTAAATTCATTGTAATTTATTCTTTAAATTTATATATATCGCTAATTACAAAAATTTTACTAAAAAATAATATCAATCCCTTAACGCAATAGAGTATACAATATTTTTTGTTATCCCATCTTTAGATAACACAAACAAACTGGATGCCCACTGTATGGTTTGCCCACTCGAGAGCATGCCACGTATAACTGTCCGTGTGAAAAACAGGGCGTGCTCAAATCTAATTCACAAACAGACATAGTTTGGCCTTGAGACTTATTGATAGTCATTCCATAAAACATTTTGCCCCCCCCCCTCCAAAAAAAAAGGATGAAAATCTGAAACACTTTCAGATTTTAAATACGCACTATAGTGCTATATATTAAAATCGTATCATAATTTATGCGTCGTCCCTATTTTTCGTCCTTATTCCATTAAGTTGGAAAGTGTTATCATTATTCATGGCTGTGCTGTATTTTTCTTCCTTATTTTATAAAACCCATCTTTGGAATCGAAATCTATCTTAAAATCGCCTACTAAACTATTTTACAATCTTCGCCAAGTATATCACAAATATACTTCACCGTTTTATATATTGTTTCCTACTTTAACGCCTCGACTCTCGCCAAGGAGGCGATGATTAAACATATGCAGTTACCATGACGATTTTTTGCATTTATGTAGAAATCGTAATTTAGAATTAAAATGGCGATTTGGAACAACATGTAAGTACAGCATGTCGTTACATTTTTATTTATTTTGGATTACCAATTAATGTAGTTTTAATAATTAAATGTCTTCAAATTCCCTAACTGGCGCGTTTATCGCTAGTTTGTTTACTTTAGTTATCACCTAGTTCTTTTGGATGCGTTGAAACGGTACTTACGTATTATCCCGGAGGTCACTTCCGCCAAACTACTTTTTCGTAGATTTTAAATACGTTGCCAATCGTATTCCAAACCATCAACAATTTCATGTGCCCGGCATTTATCTTGGTGAAAAATTGCTTGTCTTGGCGGACCGCCAGGATAAAACGTAAGTACCGTTAAAACTTGTGCATAACTTCCAGAGACCCATGACTGCAAAGCTCGCCAAAGCACGGCGATTTTTTAGGTTGGCGAGAGTGGGGGCGTTAAAATAGGAATCAACTCTTCCTTGTACCTTAAACACATCTTTGAAATCGAAATCTATCTTAAAATCGCCTACTGAAACTGTTTTACAATCTTCGCCAGGCATATTCTTCCTGTAGGCATATTCCAACTATACCACAAAGACATTTTAAATGCTGTTTGGAATGGGCATCATAATCCACGAGTGTACCGTGTTTTCCTTTCTTGTTTCACAAAGTACTTCTTCGAAATAGAAATCTATATTAAAATCGCCTGATAAAACTCTTTTACTATGTACGCCAGGTGTTTTCGAACTATACGCGAAATATATTTATAATAAATTGTCACGTTTTGGCACCACATTTAGCGATCAATTATCAAAAATTGCAAACCTCGTGCGACTTTCAACATTTTATTAACGCCCCCTCCTCTCCACATTATCTGGCAAACACATTGAAAAGTGACTCGACACAGTCTACACAGAAATCCTGATTTAAATTAACAGCACTCTGGGGCTAAACATTTTGGGGTGGACCGCCCTTATGACTTAGGGGTATGAGACATAGTTAAAAACCTATTCTCAGACCTAACGAATATACATAGAAAATTTCATTAAAATTGGTCGAGTGGTTTCGGAGGAGTTAGGTGACTAACACTGTGAAAAGAGAATTTTATATATTAGACTAGCTGACCCGGCAAACGTTGTTTTGCCATATAAATTATTCCTAGGATTATTTTAGTAGAAAGGAATGACTAACTTATTGTAAGTGTGTGAGGATGTGGTATATGAGTGGAAGAGGCATGGAGCGCTGTGAACAATGTTGGAATATAAAAATAACACAATACCAAACATTTATATTTTTAATTCATTGTAATTTATTCTTTACATTTATATATATCGCTAATTACAATAATTTTACTAAAAAATAATTTCAATCCCTTAACGGAATAGAGTGAACAAACATGGCGTGATCAAATCTAAGCCACAAACAAACATAGTTTGGCCTTGAGACTTATTCATAGTCATTCCATAAAAAATTTTGTCCAAAAAAAAATAATAATAAAAGGATGAAAATCTGAAACATTTTCAGATTTTAAATACGCACTATAATAAATACGCACTAGGGCTATATATTAAACTCGTATCATAATTTATGCGTCGTCCCTATTTTTTCTCATATTCCATTAAGTTGGAAAGTGTATATTATTCATGACTGTGCTGTATTTTTTTTCTTGTTTCGTAAAATCCATCTTTGGAATCGAAATCTATCTTAAAATCGTCTACTAAAACTATTTTACAATATTCGCCATGTATATTACAACTACACTTCATCCTTCTATATATTGTTTCGAATGCGCATCATAATACATGCGTATACCATGTATGTCTTTCTTGGGTTGATTCCTACTTTAACGCCTCTACTCTCGCCAAGGTGGCGATCATTAAACATATGCAGTTACAATGACAATTTTTTGCATTTATGTGGCAATCATAATTTAGAATTAAAATGGCTATTTGGAACAACATGTAAGCACAGCATGCCGTTACATTTTTATTTATTTTGGATTGCCAATTAATGTAGTTGTAATAATAAAGTGTCTTCAAATTCCTTAACTGGTGCGTTTATCGCTAATTATTTTACTTTAGTTTTCATCTGGTTCTTTTGGGAGCGCCGAAACGGTACGTACGTATTATGCCGGCGGTCACTTCCGCCAAACTACTTTTTCGTCAAATTTGCTGGCAAACTTTTGCCAAACGTATTCCAAACCATCAACAATTTCATGTGCCCAGCATTTATCTTGGTGAAAATTTCTTGTCTTGGAGGACCTCCGGGATAATACGTAAGTACCGTTGAAACTTGTGCATTACTCCCAGAGACCCATGACTGCAAAGCTCGCCAAAGTACGGGGATTTTTTAGGTTGGCGAGAGTGGGGGGCGTTAAAATAGGAATCAACTCTTTCTTGTACCATAAAACACATCTTTGGAATCGAAATCTATCTTAAAATCGCCTTCTGAAACTGTTTTACAATCTTCGCCAGGCATATTCGTCCTATAGGCATATTCATACTATGCCTCAAAGACATGAAATGGGAATCATAATCCATGAGTGTACAGTGTTTTCCATTCTTGTTCCACAAAGCACTTCTTCAGAATAGAAATCAATATTAAAATCGCCTAATAAAACTGTGTTACAATATACGCCAGGCGTTGTCTAACTATACTCGAAATATATTTATAATAAATTGTCATGTTTAAATTAGCGATCCCCAATTAGCGATCCATTATCAAAAATTGCAAATCCTTGTCCGACTTTCAACATTTTATTAACGCACCCCCCCCCCTCTCCACGTTATCTGGCAAACACATTTGAAAAGGGACTCGATGCGCTAATGCCTAGACTACTTTTTCGTCAAATTTGCTGGCAAACTATTGCCAATCGTATTCCAAACCATCAACAATTTCATGTGCCCGGCATTTATCTTGGTGAAAATTCCTTGTCTTGGAGGACCTCCGGGATAATACGTAAGTACCGTTGAAAGAAGTACCGTTAAGATAAGTTCAATCCTGATTGAACTTATTAGCACTCTGGTGCTAAAAATTTTGAGGTGGACCGCCTTTGTGACTTAGGGGTATGAGACAAAATCATATTCGCAGACCTAACGAATATACATATAAAATTTCTTTAAAATCGGTCGAGCCGTTTTGGAGGGGTATGGTAACTAACACTGTGACATGAGAATTTTATTTATTAGATATACCCAATATCAGTTCAATCGAATGTACCGTTTAAACGCTAGAGCACTTTCAAGAATTTCCCCCCCATAAGCCATAATGTAAAAGAAATCTTTGTAGTAGCCCAGTAAAAAAACTATAAGTTCTATACACATCAAAATCAATGTCGGTCTTACGATGGTGGTTTATAACATATACACCCAATTTGCGCTCAATCGAATGCCCCGTTTAGGAGCTATCGTGTTCACTCACATACACACAAACACACACACACACACACACACACACACACACACACACATACAAACATACATCTCGAAAAATTGCATAAATCAATTCAGAAGACCTCAAATCGTATTAATACATCAAAATCTCGAAGTCGAATTTTTTTCATGATTACAATACTTTCCTTACAGGGTACATGTTCGGAAAGAAAAAAGGATGAAAATCTGAAACACTTTCAGGTTTTAAATACACACTATAGTGCTATATATTAAAATCGTATCATTAGTTATACGTTGTCCCTATTTTTCTTACTTATTCCATTAAGTTTCAAAAGTGTATCATTATTTATGACTGTGCTGTATTTTTCTTGCTTGTTTCGTAAAACCCATCTTTGGAATCGAAATCTATCTTAAAATCGCCTACTAAAACTATTTTACAATATTCGCCAAGTATATTACAAATATACTTCATCGTTTTATATATTGTTTCGAATGTGCATCATAATCCATGAATGTACCGGTTTGTCTTTCTTGGGTTGATTCCTACTTTAACGCCTCGACTCTCGCCAAGGTGGCGATCATTAAACATATGCAGTTACCATGACGATTTTTTGCATTAATGTGGCAATCGTAATATAGAAATAAAATGGCGATTTGGAACAACATGTAAGTAAAGCATGCCGTTACATTTTTATTTTTTTTGAATTGCCAATTAATGTAGTTTTAATAATTAAGTGTCTTCAGATTCCTTAACTGGTGCGTTTATCGCTAGTTTGTTTACTTTAGTTTTCATCTGGTTCTTTTGGGAGCGTTGAAACGGTACTTACCGTATCGTACAATCGTATTCCAAACCATCAACAATTTCATGTGCCCGGCATTTATCTTGGTTAAAAATTGCTTGTCTTGCCGGACCGCCGGGATAATACGTAAGTACTGTTAAAACTTGTGCATAACTCCCAGAGACACATGACTGCAAAGCTCGCCAAAGTACGGGGATTTTTTAGGTTGGCGAGAGTGAGGATGTTAAAATAGGAATCAACTCTTTCTTGTACCATAAAACGCATCTTTGTAATCGAAATCTTTCTTAAAATCGCCTACTGAAACTGTTCTACAATCTTCGCCAGGCATATTCGTCCTATAGGCATATTCATACTATGCCGCAAAGACATGAAATGGGAATCATAATCCATGAGTGTACAGTGTTTTCCTTTCTTGTTCCACAGAGAACTTCTTCGGAATAGAAATCTATATTAAAATCGCCTAATAAAACTCTTTTACAATATACGCCAGGCGTTTTCTAACTATACGCGAAATATATTTATAATAAATTGTCGCGTTTTGGCACCACATTTAGCGATCAATTATCAAAAATTTCAAACCTTGTGCGACTTTCAACATTTTATTAACTTCCCCCCCCCTCTCGACGTTATCTGGTAAACACATTTGAAAAGTGATTCGACAGGCTAATGTCTACACAGAAATCCTGATTGAAATGAATAGCACTCGGGGGCTAAACATTTTGGGGTGGACCGCCCTTATGACTTAGGGGTATGAGACAGTTAAAAACCTATTCTATGACCTAACGAATATACATAGAAAATTTCATTAAAATTGGTCGAGTGGTTTCGGAGGAGTTAGGTGACTAACACTGGGACAGGAGAATTTTATATATTAGAGATATCCTAAAACTGTGGTACGAAACAAGTGGGTAGATTGTAGTAGATGCAGCAGAATTAAACAAGCTGCAGATCATATCAGTGCATCACAGGCGGTCTTCTTAGTCACCCCACACCCCCTCCATGTTTTTGCCTTTTCAAAGACACTTGAGAGCATACATATTAAACTAGAATCGAACAAAAAGTTACATTCTAAACTCTACAAATTTTTAAGTCTAAAGATGCTAACGGGTAGGCAGGAATTGCAATAACCTGAAGCCTGATTTTGATTTAATACTTAATTCCAAATTCAAAAAATTATGAGTAAAACTTCACAATTTCACAAAAACAGGACCCTGTTTAAAATGTCTGGACAGATCCCTGTAGAGGCACTGTACATGCAATAAAAGTAACTAAAAATCATAAATACCCTGATTTTGGGTATTTACCTGACGCAGGGGTAAATACCTATTTATAAACCAACTGGATGTTTACCAAACCCTCATCTGTAGTTAAAAATTCTCCCCCATTTTTTAAAAATCTCACTCAGTTTTGGGGAAAGGGTGAAAAGTTCTCACCTTTTTTTTTTTTTTTTTTTTTTTTCGCATAATGAAAACCTTGCACGATGAAATCTAAAATTAAACAATTAATCTACTAAATGTATAACTGTCATTTTATTAAAAAAAAAATACTTAACTGTATGTGAATTTGAAAGGTTTCAATCTTGTTACAAAAGAAAGGGTGTTCCTTACTAATAATGTGTTTATTGTACTTGAATTAATATTGCTGTTTCTAGTTTTTATGTTAACAAATGTTCTGGCATTGTTGGTCGTAGATTATAAAATGTAATTTGTTTTCAACTAGGGACCAAGGCCCCCAGACTTGCTACGCTCGCTTTTCATATGAGGCATTCAGCCCCTAATCGGGCTTATTCGTAAAAAAGACATAATTTCAACAGAGAAAACCCGAATATTGGATCAGATAGAATGTTACTGAGCCATTGCTGAGTTCTTGCATCTTCATTGCTACATAAAAATTTAAACTTCACACAGACCCCTTACCCCTCATAACACGGAAGATATTTTGTTATGGGAATCCGTGTTGTACGGGTCCTGAGCTATACTCCACCTGGAGTGCGGACTCCGCTTATAATCGCTGGAAAAATTATTTGTACTCCTCAGAAACACAATGATATTTAATGTTGCCATTCAAAGGTTATACTAATTAGGAGCTAAAGCGTAATAAAATAAGAACATATGTTTCAGCTGTATTTTTAATAATGTAAAACCTATTGGACACCTTGCGAATTTGCCACCCATGGCGATTTTTCCTTATTTGGCGACTTGCGTACATGTAAAGTTAATAAAAGCTACGGAACAGATAGAATAGCCTGCCACCCATGGCGACTTTTCATTATTTGGCGATTTACACATACTCACAACCTATATTTACTGTTCATTTAAGGTTACCGGAAAACCGTTATCCATACTTTCATTTACATAATCGTTTGCAGATTGGCGTACTTAACACCACGAATTATACCATCTCGTCGCGCTAGCAAATATCCAAAGTGTACTATAACTGCTATAATGGCATAGTTAACGCCAAATATTTCTACTGGTAGCAAATAATCCAGATGGACGAGAACCGGCTTTAAAATAATCTGCATTTTAATTATTTTTCATTTTCAAGATATTAGTTATCCTGTTTTGGAAAAACGAATAATCGCTCATTCTAAACTCCTGTTGTCTAAGCGAAATTACTATTTGAAAATTGTCAACTTTGTGCAACACATTTTGAGTTACTTATTTCATATAGTTTTTATTTTGGCGTAAAATGGGCGTAATTCTAACTCATGTTTGTAAATTTCACGCGATTCTAGATACTTGGAAACGCTTTGTTGTAAAGGAATGAATGATTTTATGCCAAATCTGGCAACCATTCTGTTTATTTTTTCAGTTTTTTATTAATATCTTCTAAAATAATTCGATTTTCGAAATTTAACTTAGCTCATCAGGCTCCTCGGAATTTTTCGAATCTGTGGGCACCTTAAATCACCACGGTTTAGGAGGATTGAAACTTAAATCCCCACGGTTTAGGAGGAAATAGGCCAACAAGCTTTGACAGCGCAAGCGGCGACAGCGGCCTTTACTTTTTTTTAGAATAGAGAGATACCCAAATTAAATTTCATGCTGTTCTGGAAACTCGCGGAATCTTTTCGCAATCGAAAGATTTCGTTTTGTGTACACAGCTATTCTCATGTCCATGCAAACGATTTATTTGTGAAAAAAAAAATGATAATAAACTGTGTAATCTGGAAAATCTCTTTTAAACGAATTTGAATTACCCTTTTCAAGTGAATATGACGTCATCGTCATATTCACTTGAAAAGAGTAATTTTGTCACGCAAATGATTTACTTTTTTGACTCTCGGAAATAAAATGGTGCTGAAAATAGCAAAAAATCGCTTAAAAAGGAGGGAACGGGTAGATTTTCAGATTTTTAAAGAAGCACAGATTGTTTTCTATATTTTTATACATGATCATGAAAATTTTCAAGCGGATCGTGCAAACGGTGAAGAAGTTATTAGGCTTTTTGTGTTATTGTAAATTTCACGCGATTCTAGATACTTGGAAACGCTTTGTTGCAAAGGAATGAATGATTTTATGCCAAATCTGGCAACCATTCGGTTTATTTTTTCAGTTTTTTATTAATATCTTCTAAAATAATTCGATTTTCGAAATTTAAATCAGCTTAGCAGGTTCCTCGGAATTTTTCGAATCTGTGGGTACCTTAGTCGAAACTCAAATCCCTACGGTTTAGGAGGAGATAGGTCCAGAAGCTTTGACAGGGCCAGCGGCGGCGACAGCGGCCTTTACTTTTCTTAAGAATAGAGAGATAAAAAGCTTTTTGGGGTGCTTGCTGGTCCTGACTCTAACACTTTTGTGCCCAGGACAGTTTTCAAATTTTATGCCCCTGTACCTAGCTGGCTGAACTATTGTGCCCCTTGTATATAGCTTTAAACTCGATTTTTGGCCTATTTGTGCATGTGTGCCCAGGACACGTGCCCCAAGTGCCCGTGCGATAATCAGGACCTGAGTGTTTGTGTATTCCCTGAAGGAGAAAGCAGATGTAAACTGCTTTTCCAAAAACCGGGGCCAAAATTGGTCCCCAGTTTTGGCTCGGTTGCGGAAGTGAGAACCTGAGCCGCAATATTTTGTGCCCGGTACAATTTATTCCCTCCTTTCCTGAAACCATCGGAAAAAAAAACCCTCAAAAGAAATTTATTATATATTTATATCACCATGCAGCTTTTGCACCAAATGCAGGAGCACTTGCCCTCCTTGTTAGTGCACCGCTTTGCAGTCATCTACCGTGGCAGATGCTCTCTCCCCTCTCCACGGATTAAATATTACAAAATACTTTAATCCGTAATGAGTCTATCTTTCATGTTTAATTTTGAAACTAGTCTTGTAAAGACATCAGATAAGATTGCCCTTCTCTCGCTAATATGGATTCCAGTATAGGTCTTTGAATGTCAGATGCTCTGCTGGAGCCCAGGGTTGAGCTGGAGGAGTATTCCAAGACTTATGTTGGAATCATGGACTTAGATTGGAAAGGACCTACATCGGCAATGGGATTCCTTCCCTGAAAACGGACCTTGAGGATGGCCTGGGGGGATCGTTTGATTAGGAGATTATCTGCTGCTGCCATCTATCGGCAATAGTTGTCAAAAAACTTTTTCACAAATTAGGAGACGATGTATCAATTTTATTAATTATTTATTTATATTTCCAAATTGATAAAATATAATAACACTTTAAAAAATAAATAATCAAAGTTACGTATAAATATTTAAATAGTTTTTGTGGTAATCCTCAAGGTTTTTGTAGCTATTTAAACTGCATTTTTAAGATAAATAAATATTATTTTTTTTTTTTTTGTGCTTCTTTACACCTCACCACCAACTTTCTTGTGGCACTAGGTAATATAGGAAAAATATTTTCAAAGTTCTCAAGCCGCATAAAAATTAACAGCATTATATTTTTGTTACTTGGGCGATTATCATGAAATATAAAAAACAAAACTTCTCATTTTTTATACCCTCTTCTTTAAATTATATAAAAGGAATAGTGAAATTATAAAAATAATTAAATAAAACTATCAACTTCTCCTAGTGTCACAAAAAAGTTGGTGGTGAGGTGTAATGAAGCACTAAAAGAAAAATATATTTATTAATCTTAAAAATGCAGCTTAAATAGCTACAAAACCATGAGGATTACCACAAAAACTATTTAAATATGCATACATAACTTTTATTATTTATTTTTAAAAGCGTTATTCTATTTTTTCAATTTCGAAATATAAATAATTAATAAAATCGATAGATCGAGTCCTAATTCATGAAAAGTTTTCTTGACATATTGTTTGCAACTATTGCCGCTAGATGGCAGCATCAGATAATCTCCTCATCAATCCATCCCCAACCTCAACTGAAGCGGGGCCTTCGCAATTAGTAACGGGCCTGCGCGTGTATTTTGATGAGCCATCCAAAGAGGCCTACGGATGCTCGAGTCTTCACGTATACATCAGGCATTTCTTAACCTTCCCAGTGCTTTCAAACGTTATTTAATATAGTTTTAAGTAGTAATTGTGTTACTAATTCAACGAACAATCATACGAACTCATGATTAATTTGTTTGCTATGAGACATATTGACATAAAGAAAATCTTATATATAATAAAATCCGAGAGTAAACATTGTATGTAGCTAGGTTTGTAGGTAGGTTTGTGACCTCCGATCTTCTTGCGCGCGTCTCTCGATCACATTGCGCCGAGACGGTTGGTCGCAGACCTACCGAATTTTGCATACGGCTTCACTAGGACAGATACTAACACGCCTCGGAGCGATTTTTTCGAAATTCGAATTAGAAAATGTTTTATTTTATGTTTTGTCCGATTTTTAGCGATTTTTCTTGCATAATACGTAATAACGCCGGTCATTGCACTCGCAATAAAACGATATTTGCATCATCGGATAGAGGAGAAAATTTTCTTTCGAAAACAGTTTGTTTTGACTATGTAACATATTTTGCCGATTTTTGGGAATTTTTAAAAAGAATTTCTCTTTTGACGACGTTTGCGCAAAAGTAATTTTAAAACTGTTGCATCTTTCATTCTATCTGTCATAACTTTTTTATATTTCGGCGAAAGACGGAGCATATATTTCGCCCACTTTTAAAAGAAGAACGGAGGAAAAATATAAATTGGGAGATTTTTTACGAATTTTTATGTAAAGAAGGATTTTGAATTTAATAAAAGCTGTTTCAAGATTTCGGTATGATATCTTCCGCTATGGTTGTCTGGGAAACAGTAAAGCCGGATTCATACTGGCCGTACCGCTCCGCTAAGACGCCGCAATGACGTCACGTGGCGGAGCAACACGGCCTCCGCGCGGCAAGCGCCGAGGGTTTGCGCAATATCTGGCGAGAACAGATATTCCGCAGCGACCGCAAAGCTACAGCCAATTACAGAAGAGCTTTTACAGCTACAGCCAATTACAGAAGAGCATTGGTGTATTTACGTGCGGCACCGCAAGCTCGCCGCGCGGACAGCCAACGGTCCAAAACGGCGAAACAGTACGGTATGGTTGCGGTGCAGCGCGGCAGGTATGAATCCACCTTATCAATGAATAAAATTGCCATTTGAAAAACATAAATAAAATGACTTTAAAATAACTGAGTTTCCACATGTTAGATCAAAATGACTTAGATTTCATGAGATTAAAACCCCTTTCGAAACTCAATCAAAATTACGGGCTCACAAACAAAATATACGCCACGCACGAAATTATTCCCTATTTTATAATACGTTGCCAGAAAAAGAATTGAATGCTGTTTTTTCAACGATGAATTATCCAGCATTATTTTCGATATAATTTTTAAACGGGACACGTTTTCGAATCGCAGGAAATATTTTACGTGCTAAATACGCCAATCTGACAAGAGTTATACATAAGAATGTATGGAGAGCTGTTTTAATGGCAGCCAGAAAGTGAAATGATTATCGTTTATACTAATTGCAAAGAATCACCAAAGAATAAAAAACTACATTAGTGGCAAATATCTAAACCGTTTCTTTAAATTAAACATTAAAGATGGAAAAACGAAAATATATTGGTATCAGTAAAGGATACTCTTAGTAATAGTTATTAGATATGCTAGGGCAATATTGATCAAAGCACAATATACCGCGTTAATAAATAATTCGTGAACTTATTCGTTTCTTTTCGTTTTTCAACAGCCATCTTACATCACAGTTAACTAAACATTAAATAATTCTACGTCGCGTTAATATATCCCGCGGTAATTTCAACAGAAAATTCTGTACCTGAACTTTTTTTTCTTGGAGATTCTGTTTGTCACAAGTAGTTATGATAACATTTTAGGAAAATGTTCTCTTCTTGCCTTGCGAAGAGCGGGTACACACAACTATTTAATTATAAAAAAAAAAACGGTTCTTCACATCATGTAGTATCTAAGGTATTAATGGCATAACTTAAATCTAAAAAAGAGTATGATGTAGAAATGAGACATTTTGAAAGTTAGAAATTTTTAGGAACCGTCACGCTTTTCTTTTTCTGATCGCCAATGACACCGACATAGTTTTTTGTTTCATAATATTAACAATGTTCTCAGATCAGTATTTATACTAACTTTACGAATAACTAATGAGTAACTTTACGCCAAGGACACCGACATAGTTTTTTGTTTCATAATATTAACAATGTTCTCAGATCAGTATTTATACTAACTTTACGAATAACTAATGAGTAACTTTACGCCAAGAGTAAAATCATGTTGTTTATTTTTAGATTCCACATTACTGGAATCAATTCGAATTATACATGCAAGAAAAAGTTTTGCTCCCTACCGTGCGGAGAACGGGTACGCAGCTAGTAGATGCATATAATTTGAAGGAAAAACAAAGTAGCGCTTACTCTCATGATTCACGATTGCTTATTTTAGTTTCGCAAGTGGATATTTAATATACTTTAAAATAACTAAATACACAAGACATTTTTATAATGAATATTTCATGAACGTAGTCGTATTTCCTACGTTATTTTAAACAATTCAAGGTTAATCTTTAACAAATGATGTATTAAAGCGCATTTCAGTGTTTTCGGGATATCCTGTATATTGGAGAAAATTGATAAAATACGCTCTATAGCGCGATCCCTGAATTAATTATTCTTTAATAAAGAAATTTCATGTAGTATATATTATTCTTTTGTCGCTTTCTCAATGGAACTTTGGAATTGAGCAAGCATAATGAACGCTTGTACAAAATATTAACTACATTTGAAGTTTCTGTATAAACTGGCAAAAATCAATAATTTATAATTTACTGTATTTCTGCACTGTACCAGATGTAAGTCTGAATCACACAATCAAGGCATGTATAACTGATAAATAACATTTTCAACTGGCAAAATTAAATTGTCTAAATAGTATCACAACGTGATGCTTATTTACAAGAATAAAAACTACTCAAGTAAGTAATACGCGATTTCGGATTAAAATAATTTATTTATAAATAACACATGAATAATTATTCACTAAACATGATTTACATACATATTTTTAGAATTTTTAAATACATTATAAAAGTGTTCACGTACCTTTACATTCAGAGCAAAATGCTCGAATTTTAGGATACATTTTCATGAAAGAAAATGGCGCAAGATTCACAAAACGATTACCTACATCTAAAGTTCTTTAGTACGACAAAAGTATAAAAAATTGTTTTAAAATAATAAAATAATATAACATTTATAATACTTAGAATAAAAAAATAGAACACTGTCACTGGGGGAAAACAGGCCTCAATGATAAACTCATTTTTAGTGATGGCAACTCATACGTAGGCCCGTTGCTAATAACGACGGCCCCGACTGAAGCTGGGCTATTTTGATAGCATGGCGTTTGTTCTACTTATCTGTAACTCCGTGGTTGGAATCAACGCTGTTCCCAAAACAGGAATTTTTACTACTGCATAACTGCAATGATCAGAGCATACTGGTTAAAATTGAGTTAAAAGGTGGGTTAAATTCCTCCAAAACTCGGCAGTACTATAGGCCCTTGCTGGGGGGTGACGGAAATGACGTCATAAGGGGGCGTGGCCGGAAGTTACGTCATGGATTGAGTTGAGTTGTTTTCCTCCTGGATGCGATGTCTGCTATTAGTTTCGTTTTATTTTCGTGAAAGGTTACGAGGGTAATTTTTTACACGGTGGCAACACTGAATTTCTTTTCATAGGAATGGCAACGGAGTTTAGTTTCGGTATGGGATTTAGAATTTTTTCGCAGAATCTTTGGCCAGAATTTGCAACGGCTTTTAATTTATTTTAGTTAATTTTTATTTAATTAATTAATTAATTAATTTTAGTGCTGCCATCTGTTACTGAATTTTAGAAATAATTTGTGGACTTGGTTTTATTTTTAAAAATTATTTTTTCTAACTTGACGGCAGTGGGATTCGAACCCCGCACCTTTAGTTCCGGAGTCCCAAGCCCTACCGTCTAAGCCAGTCGGTACATTTGGAATAGGGACTTAGAAAATTTTTCGCAGACCTGACTTGTAATTTTTTTCTCGAAAAGTGGCACGTGGTAACGAGAG
Organism: Cheiracanthium punctorium; assembly: GCA_038373885.1. Taxonomy (NCBI): domain Eukaryota; kingdom Metazoa; phylum Arthropoda; class Arachnida; order Araneae; family Cheiracanthiidae; genus Cheiracanthium; species Cheiracanthium punctorium. The sequence continues at coordinate 7,845 of JAWZYV010020282.1, read as the reverse complement.
TAAAACACATGTAGTTAATTAGTTATTAATTATTGTCATTTTTTCTCGAGAGTTATACGTCGTAACGAGTGTGTATTGACTAATTACATAGCTTGTTATTATTAATACTTATAAAATCGCTAAGTTCTAAGTAGCACGTGCTTTTTTGGTATTACATCATTTTTTGTGCACTAACGCGTTCGGAATATGACAGTTCGAACCCTCCCCAGGTGGGTGGATCTGATGTCGTCACTGTCTGCTCGGAGGCGTGGTCACCTATCACCGACCAATCGGGGGAGATGGTTGTGTGCGTCAGCGGTGTTGAGTTGGTTTTATTTCAAGATTTGGAGTGAATGGCAACAACGAGAATGGGAAAAGAGTTACATTTTCAGATTGGCAACAGACTTCATCGTCAGTTACAAGTTTTATATTATTTGTGCTTGGTTAAGCTGGTACTTTTTGCTTGTTTGTGTGTGTATAAAAGATGTCTTCAGGAAAGAGACCTTCGGATTACTTTGAATGGGTGAGTATTTTTATTCATTATTTTAAATTAAGCTATCATGAATTAATTATATTAAAACTTTTGTATTTTCAGTATGTTTATTTATTTAGCAATTGCATCCTGTGCTCTATTTTTACAAAAACATAATAATTAAGTGGTAATTGATAAACAAATGGTAATTATGCATTTTCAATTAATTAGTAAAGGATTAATAAATTAATTACCGTATCGTATTAATATAATGATCAAGTTTAATTTTGTACTACAGTTTACTAATCTATTAACTGTAAATCATTTATTTAAAAAATACACTCTATGTCAATATTTTTATTAAATAATTAATTTAATACTCTTATGATAAACAACTATTATTTGGACGTTATTTAATGTAATTCATGAATTAGCGTTCATTAATCAGAGTTTTTTGTGTAATGTTTTTAGCAATTGCATTCTATATTACTATTTCTTATAAAAGCACGGCAAATAAGCTATGATTATTAAATAAACTGTAATTATTTAACTTAAATAAATGCCGCAAATTAATGTAATTATTTAGTTTATCTCTTTAATGTCATAATCAGATTTTACTTAATAGATTTAAAAAAAATTTAATTTATGAAAGTAATTCATGCATTAAATGATATTTTTCACATCTGTATTATTTGAGCATTGAATGCTGTTGGTTTATCGTAATTAATTAAACGCCATTAATTCAATTATATTTTGTGTCATTTCGTTATTATGGTAATCTCTTTAAATACCGGCATATTTAAAATCAGCGTAAACAAAGTGTGCCCTGTTGAAAAGTTATAATCACTGCACATGTCTGCTTGCTCGTCTTTTGATAACTTATCGCGTTCTCTACATCAAGACACATTTGTAACTAAATAGACGGCCCCTTTCCTCCAATCAGCTGAAAATGACAAGTTCCCAGTCGCCTTACTGCGCATGCGTGCTCATTTTCTGAGCCGAAGCGGAAGTTGCGTTGAGCGCACGGTTGCCAGATTTGGCTAATATTAGCCAATTTGGCTATTTTTGATCAAGCTTGGCTAGAAAATTTATAAAGAAAATAGCCAACCTGGTTTTGGCTAATTCTTGGCTATTTTTATTGTGGCTGCTAGAAACTGGCCAATATTAACTAATTTGGTCTTTTTTTTTTTTTTAGCACATTTGACTTGTTAAGTTTTTTGAAGAAATTGTCTAACTTTTTTAGCCTTAGCAGGATGGAAAATTCAGTTACCACAACCAATTCTATCACTGAGACTGAGAGAGAGACGTGGGGTCAGAGCTTAGGAAAAGATGGGGATAGCTTTGGTGGTAATATTGTAACGGGATGCAAGGAAGTGATGAACGCAAGTAGACTGGGAACCATACGCGTTCGAATTCTTTGTTTTTAAAGAAGGGGGAGTAGCCCACCACAAAGGTTTTATATTAGGAATGGGCAGCTGACGTCGTATGAGCTCTGCTATACTCGTATCGCAGAGCTCTGAGTGGCAAAACGTCGGGTCTTCAACCAATCAGATGAAAGACTTCTGCCACTCAAACGCACGCACACATCTTGCGTGTGCTGTTTGTTGACACTTCTGCCCATTCCTAATACACAATCGTTCGAGCGATACTGCTTTACTTAGCCAGTAGCGTAGCCAGGATTTTATTTCGTGGGAGAATGAGTTTAAAATTGTAAGCTAAGTAGGAGTATTCAAGTACAATAAGTTTATTTAGTTCACCAAAAAAGAGAGGGGTCAAATTTTGGGGGAGAGGCCAGTGGCGTAGCCATGATTTCTTTACGGGGGAGGGGGTCCAAAATTTTCTCATCTATATATTAATTACAAAAAAATAAGTTAAAAAATGCTTGTATCCATGTTTGTCTCCAGGGGTCGATCCAGGAATTTTTTCTAAGGTCCCATTTTTGTAGAAATTACTTATTTTTGTGAATTTCAATACTTAATTTTTATGAATTTCAACACTTATTTTGGGGGATTTTCATACCAATTTTTAATGAAAGTCAGGTTCTTTTTTTGTTTGTTAAAATAATTGAGTAAACACATTAAAATGTAGGGTAAAATGGCAGTGAAGGGACGTTTTAATCCATAGGTTCCCAACCTTTTTTGAACTGGTGCCCCCTTTTCTAATGAATATTTCAATACCGCCCCCCTCCCACTCCAGAGAAACAAGAGCGTACATAATGCATGGTGAAAACAAGAATTAATTTAAAAAAATTACTAATAGATAGAATATTGTTGGAATTGAAACGCTACTGAATTTCTTCTTCATTTAAAAAAGAGGAATGAAGGTTTTAGTTTAACTGTTATAAGGACAGGCAGGGGTTTTGATGATACGAAGTTATAGATAATAAACTATTGCTTTCTAAATAAATAAATTGACAGTTTCAGAGAACAATCAAAACGCATACTTAATTATATTAAAATTTATTTTGATTAAAATATTATCAGCGCAATTTTTAAGTCTTTTTTAGACAATATTTGGTTAATCTTCCCAAGCCCCTCTGTGCCATATAAACGCCTCCTAATTTTCTCTGGATCTTTTACCGCACCCCTGAAAGCCTCAAACGCCCACAAGAGCGGGTTATCGACCACGTTGGGAACCTAAGTTTTAATCCATTATATTTTTGTGAAAGGGCCGTTTCAATCCATTTTATTTTTGTGAAGGGCTGGTTTTAATCGATTGCAATTTTGTGAATTTTTGCAAAACGGACCCAACTTTTGTCTGCATCGACCCCTGTTCTCTCTAGTTTCGGATGGGTAGGAGCTGACCCCTGGATCCCCTTTGGCTACGCCACAGGCAGGAGCTGCAGATACCAAACTTCAAAATAAAATCCTGTCTTATGTTACTAATATAAACAGAACTCGTTAGTCCATTCGTATTTAATGTACAGTATGAGGGACTGTTCATTAAATTATTAGGTACCTATTTTTTTTTTCATTTGCCTTAAGACCGATTTTGTTTTGACGGCTGAACATGTACGGAATTCAAGAGCAGAAAATAGAAGTTTCTCTTTGATTTTTTTAACAAATATTTTAAAAGAATGTCGCCCCCTCCCCCGTCCTTATGTAAGAAAACACGTCCATACTCTATTCCAATTTCAAATTCTGCAAAATTTAATTAAAAATCCTAAAGATGGCGCTGCAATCGCCAGTTTGGCTAATTTTCGGAAGTCATTTGGCTATTTTCATAAATTTTGATCTGGCAATCCTGGTTGAGCGTGTTCAGCCCAACGACTTCTTATACTAGGGTAGACGGCGCATTCAGTAGGATTTCGTCTGCTAGCCAGGAGCCAGCATATACCACGTGACTTCGGCCGTTTGGGGTAATACGTTAGGCGCTTTCGGTATGCGCGAGATTTTTTTTTTTTTTTTTTACACCTAGTTATCTTCTGGTATATAACGATACCGACGAATTAAGACTGGAAAATCTTTCTTTTTTAGTTAGAATTTAATGTTTATTTTCTGGATATTTTATTTATAGTAGTTTAATAATCTGTAAAATGATTTGCACTGTACTTTTAAAAGCCGTTAATTATAGACCAAATTCTTTTAATTGATTTTGTAGAAAATAATGGTAAAGTACTGCTTTTATAAAAGTAATCTGAATTTTAAAATAATTTTCACTTTAAATGGTTGTTTTAAATTGCATTAATCAAGATTTTCACTTCTTTTACTCAGAAAGATATTAAAAAACTTTCTGTAAGATTTAACCAAGTTTTGAAAATAAATTTTATCGCACAGTCTTTTCTCAATATCTTTTTAATAATAACAATACCAATGTTTGTTTGTTTTATTATAAGCAGTACTTGTTTACGAAACCGAAGTACGTAGGACTTGGCGATAAACGATTATAGCCAACTGGCGCAGCTTTGAATTTCAACGGAGCAAACGAAAAAAGAATATAAAAATCAATTATTTTAAAAGGGTAATTAAAATAAATAGTGTCGCAGTATTAAATTCACTTTGGTGCTAATAATACATGCTTTAAAACTCACTCACAGCGGTGATTTTCCTATAAAATATGACTGAAACTTTCCAACCAATTCAATAGAAGTATTAAAATGACAAAAATACTAAAAATAAAGTAATAAATTGTACAATTTTAATTTAACTGTGGAAGGTTACAGGTCCTCCTTTGACAAAACTTTATTTGCATCCGTATGCGCTGCACCGCATAAACATTTTTCCTTAAAAATTATTAAAACGAAACTGGGCGATAGTCTTTAGTCCATACAAATAAGTGGGAGCTATTTCCAGAGTTGCGGAATTCAAGCAGAAATCGCATGACACTAACATGGGAACCGGTTGGGGTTGCCGGTACGCTCTCTACCCTATTATACCGGGGTCGCCGCGATTGAAGAAAGAGAGAGGAGAAAGCAAGAGGGGGTCTGGGTACTGGTTTTCGTGACGTCACAAGAAAGGATGGGATTTGGAACAGTTTGCATTGAGTTCAATGGAAGAAATGGAATTAATAATGCCAATAAATACGAGTAGCTCAATTTTTTATGACGCATTGAAATAGCATTTTCGTTTTACAACACTTTGTTCTTAAATAATAGTGAATCAACAATATTTTTTGTCAGAAATTAATGAAATAAATTGGTACTGAATTTAAAGCAGTTTCAGCATTGTATGCAGTATGTTTTGTATTTCGGGCTAGCAAATACATTCTAAATAATATAATGGTTACTCAATGTTATCATCTAAAATAATATGTATATGGATTAAATTTATACGTTGTATAAGCATAAAGTCATATTTTTAAGTAAGTAAAAGTAAATATATTTTTAAGTAAAAATAACAATTTTTATTAATTTTACTTAAAAACTGAAATACATTATTTAGTTTTGCTTCGTTTTAATAATCTTTTTGAAAGAATTGATGTTAAAAATATCCAGATTCATAAATAGTCATCTTAAGGCATTTCGTGACGTCACAAGAGAGGATGGGATTTCAAAGAGTTTGTATTGAATTCTATGGAAGAAATCTGATCAATAATGTCAATAAACACTAGTAGCACGAGGAATATAATCAGAAATTTCCACAATTAATATTTTAAAAACTTGTACAATACATACTATATATAATTATGTTATACAGACTCCTAATGTCAAATTTTATTAGAAGCAATTAAAGCACAAAAAACAAGAAAATAAAAAGTAAAAGCTTTTATTACCCAAACCCTACAAATACTATAAAGTTTTTCATGAAAGCACTACAAGTGTTTGCTTTAGTTTTTTCTAGATAAGACTTTCAAATATCACATTGAGACATTTGAAATATATCAGGTTGTAACGAAAGTTTTCCGCCATATCTGCCTGAAAAACTAACTTCTAACTCCTTAGATAACTGATTTTGAACTTTCGGTACCAAACCTGCACAGTGTCACATGATACAACAATAGTACTTAAAGCTGTACTCATAATTTGTTGATATTATGTAGCTGACTTTTTGCAACACAAATGGAAGTAAATGATGGTTCTGATCCAGAGTGATAGTTCCATTTGGGACACCTTATACTTAATGATAACTATATTTTTTACAGATTTCACAACACAGTGTTATAAAGTAAACCTCTTTCTTTCAAATGCCAAAAATCGTTTGACGAAATATGAGCAAATGCGCCAACGCGAACTGTGTGCTGACGATGTTTGCGGTGGCGGGAAACTTTCGTTACAACCTAATACATAATTAAATATTTTTAAAAATTAGTGAGTATAACTCTTGAATATGTAAAACTGCCTAAATGCTCTCAGGGGTTTTCATCTAAAATATATTGAAGTAATACACACTTTTCTGTTATTGTTGTTAGCGTTGCAGTAATACATTTTCTTTTTTGAGTTAATTTCCGAATCTGTGTTCATACTTAATTTCAGAATTTTCAACAAATTCCGATAAACCGTTTAGTTGGAAATATTTCTTTAATAAATACCTTCTATATTTTTGATTTTTCTAAGTATCCAGCAAATAGATTTCTATCTCTCTCTCTTTTTTTTTTTTAAATAAATAAATCAACCATGAGATCCGCATTGAACCTTAAGCTAATTGGTATGTGCAGTGGAAGGGGATCTGCGTTTAATTTATAATTAATGGTGAAATTTTCTTAACATAGAATTGCCATGAAACTCTTGATACATTTCTTAATTTCAAAAGAATTTATATTTTCCTTTGCATTATTTTTTTGGGGGGTTTCCTCAATATCTTTTTCCTAAACGTTTTCTCTTCTTTTAGTAGGATCAGTTCTTTCTTGTATTTTTGGTAATATCGGATATATAGGCTGGTAAGCTCGAAAAAATGCACGGGATAGCATTCGGTTCTAATTTATAATGCTTTCTTTTTACAGTTAAAAGTGCCCCATCTGATTTTAAAATAGCATCGTCTTTTAAAAGATCTTCATCTCGAAAATGCTCAATACAAACATACGTATTTTTTCCTGGGGACCAATTTTTTCTTGGAGTATTTTTAGTCCATTCGGCCCGCTTTTCTTCGATTTTTGGGAAAAGTAAAAACTTTTACATTTTCTCCTCTTTTGTAATTAGCTTTACTTACAGCCTGGGACGCAGCAAACGGAAGCATAGTGATTGCTAGAACAAAAGAACAGAAATCAATAAAACTAACGCAAAATACGTCAATTTTATATTTTTATGTACTCTATAGCTTAATAACTATTATAAAGTATGTCGTATTAAGAATAGAGATTGCTGACTTACCATTAGTATCCATAAAAGGCACAAAACATCTTAGTTTCTTCTACTTTTCCGTATGATTCTAATGCTTTTAACGGAGAAAAGTCCATCCTCTCTTGTGACGTCACAACACCTCCACGCGTTCAGTACCCAGGCTCGCCTTGTAATTGTCTACTCTCCCCCTCCCTTCCCGGGGGCTCCGATTATACCTCGTTGGTTCAGCCAGGGTTGCCAGATTTGGCTAATATTAGCCAATTTGGCTATTTTTGATCACTATTGGCTAGAAAAATTGTAAAGAAAATAGCCAACCTGATTTTGGCTAATTCTTGACTATTTTTATCATGGTTGCTATAAATTGGCTAATATTAACTAATTTGGCATTTTTAAAGCATATTTGACTAGATAAGTTTTTTGAAGAAATTGTCAAACTATTTAGCATTAGCAAGAAGGAAAATTCAGTTACCTCAACCAACTCCAACAAGGAGGAAGATGGGGTCATGTGTCAGGTCCCTAAAGATCCTGTCATTACCCTTGACGTCAGACCGAGAGCTGTTGCGTTGGTGGCCGGGGTGGTCCTATTCGATGCCCCATTCTTTCCAAATTTTAGCGTTAGGGTATGTTGCTGCCGCCCCTTTATTATTTTATTTCATTGCTTGCCTATTTTTATTTTTAA